>CM065364.1:26784873-27187373 GCA_033032245.1 Poecilia picta
CTTCAGACTAGCCAGCAGCACTTAGCAAAAGCCTGGTAGAACTGAGCATCTGCTGAGCTCATTATAAGAGCTACTTCTCAGTGAAATGCTGGTAAAAACATTGTTAAAGTGCTAACAGAGGAGCCATGTTGTGATGACTTCTTGAAGGTGAAGCTTCAGAAAGAGCAAGAGTTTCTTAAAAAGACAGAGGCCCAATTTCAAGGCATTAAATAGCTAAGTAAACATATTGATATTTGGAGTATTTTTGTAACAACTGATGGTAACATAGATACTTAATTGTTCTATAAAACAACACTATGCGCCTGGAAAACACATACTATTGCCCTAATAAGAGTCTAAGAAAGATCCCTTTTGTTTTTAGTAAGGCTTAGCCTATAAAAATTATGTTCTGGGTAAAAACATTTGCTTTAAAAAAGAAAAGGATAATGATTGTTAAACCCATCATTAAAGATACATTGTTCTTCCTTAGCCTAACCTGAAACTCAGACAAGCTAGATGTTTTTCTTCTGCGTCCATGGAGATGGTTTAATGACTCCTATTGCTAATCTAAAGACACTAACTTCTCAGTTCTGCCTTCCTTCCTCGACCGTCTATCTGAGCCGAGTTCATCCACCTTCTGCCATGTGAACCAGGTCAGCCAATCACAGACTGAGGAGGAGGGGGGGTCATGTGGAACCACATGCTTAATCTTCAGCAGAGTTGGACACTGGAGTCTAATGTGTGTAAGGTGTGTGTCTTCATCTGTGCATGATTAGGCATGACTGTGAGAGTGGGAGACTATAGAGGGTTTATTAAGCTTCATCAGATCATCATTTAATAAAAATATTGCTTTAAGTGGCTACAAACAGGCATTCATTGCACTACATTAGTAGCATATTGAGAATAAGATTTGTGGGCGTTTAGTTTTAGATGTTTTCTTAAACAAAAACAAAGAAAAATCTGTGTGAGATAATTTACCAGAAAACAGCAATCAGTGTACATCTACTTTAGTCACGACCTACTAATTCTGATTAAAACTAAAATCAATAGGTAAAATCTCACAGAAAAATAGAAACCAGAACTGGTCAGAAAAAGGCTTATTGGTGGATAGTGCAGAAAAATCAGAAACAAAGTAAACCTGATCAGAAATGGAAGGAAGTAACTTGAAATCAGAAGGTGACACTATTTTTCATATCTGCCATGCTACCATCTACCAGCAGGAGACGTTATTAGGGTTTTGGTCAGGGGTTATAATCCATCATGATTCATAAAAATCAACTGGCCCAATCAGGAAATAAAACCAAAAATCAGTGCAAATGGAGTGTACACTTCCATAAAATACAAATCCAATTTGAAGATTTCCACAGTCTTATGACCATTTATCTTCATAACTCAAAAAAATAGGGCAAAGAATAATTAACCAACAGATGATGGGTTATGTAAATGGGTGTGAAATGATTTATTTACAGGTTCAAAATGAAAATAGAAAAGGAGAAAATGGAGTGCTGTGGTACAAAATGAGAGAACAAATAAAATCAGCTAAAGACCTGCTCATTTCAGGTGTGAAAATGTTATCAATTTGAATAACAGGCTGAACTTGTTTGATATCTGGGATCAATTGGAATATTTTACTTAAAATATTAAAAAAGAAGAAGAAGAAAAACAATTAAAATGAGCCAAAAAGGCTTACATTATCTAAAAGTCTTGATCTGGTTCATATTTATTTGAACAGAGAGGAAGCGGAACAGATGGATCCCCACAAATCACAAAACATTCTTACTACTCCTGAAAATCATTACCTCTATAAAACCCAAAGGTCCAGCCAGGACTCTGTGCAAATGGAGGCTGAGTGCTGATGAATAATCAGAGGAAATATTTTCCACTGAGTCCTAGAGAGAACGAAGACCTCCGCCCACACGAATGAACACGTACGCAGAGGAACACACTGTCTTTATAGCCTGTTTATGTCGTTGTTGTTGTTTTTTTTAATGCAAACTGACTTTAATGTTTTATTGACTCCATCAGCTCAACAAGTGATGAGTCAGCACATCAAACACGGCGGCCTCCATCTACTGAGCCGGACCAAGTGAAGTGTGAACCACAAATGAAGGCCAAAGAGGGTGGGGGGTAATGATCCATCGAAAATTTAGGAGTTTATCTCCTTTTAAATTGTTTGGACAGCAGGGATGGAGCCGCTTGTCTGGAATGGACAACGGTTCAGACGATGAAGTGAGCAGCAGCTGCATTTAAAAAAAACAGAAGCCTGAATGATTTTTTTTTTTTTCGATTGACATTATGGACTTATTTATAACATTTTCATCTCCAAATCTTTGGATGCTCATTCTGAAAACTATGGAGTCTAAGATGTAGTGGCCATGTTTTGGTTTCGACATTTTAAATTCTGGATAGTTTCTTATTGATCAAGTGCATATGTGCGTAAATGCCTGTCTATGTTCCGCTAATGCCGAAAAACACAATTTCACAATAGTTTTCTTGAAATAAGAAATGAATTTGAAATCAGACATGAATACGCTACTTTCGTGATAAATAATTAAAAATCACAGCAGTAAACAGCTACGTAAGATTTATTCATAATTCAGCCATGTCTGCACTCCCCATCTTAAAGCTTTCTATAAGTAAATATTCTTTCACTTTAACATAAGATGCTTGTTCAATGTTGCCCTGCGACAGACTGGTGACCTGTCCAGAGTGACCCCGCCTCTCGCCCGGAACATTAGCTGGAGATGGACACCAGCAACCCTCCTGACCCCACTAAGGGACAAGGGTGTAAAGAAAATGGATGGATGGATGGATGGATGGATGGATGGATGGATGCTGTTTTAGTGTAGTGGTTATTTAGCAGCGTCGTGTCCCACAGAGTTCACAGCCAAAATCCTTTTAAATAACATCAAATTAGCATAGAACCCAATTACATTTTACTTCATGTAGCTGGATTAAAACCCACACCACTGTTATTTTTAAGCTGTAGATGTAAAAAGAGTGGGGGACTCTGATTTTGGCAATCCTTAGCTCGTAGGCTTCTTGGATTAATCTGTTTCTGTCTGTCTGGTGAGAGGCTGAGGTGGGATACAGATCAGGCCACGATTCTCTTCAAATGTGACTTTTACAACATATTCTGAAAAGGTCCACATTCTGTATCTTTAGCTTCAAATCTCAGCCAAACAGGTGCATTCAGAAAATAAAAAAAAACAACATTGGCTTCAAAGTACCTGATGCAGAAGGCGACTTTGTCTCAAATTCTAATTAAATTCAGATGTGCAGGGTTAGGTATACGAGAGTAAAGTTGAATATTAGGAGAATGTAGTCGTAATTTTATGAGAATTCATCCACAAATAGTAATTGAAAGATAAAATGAGGAAGTTGAACATCTTGTGAAATTACGCTTTGGTATTGATTTTCCAAATAAGGAAATACTTCATTTTTTAACACATCAGCATCAAATTATTATCAGTAGCAAGACTAGACAGGTTAGTTGTGCCAGATCCTGATAACTAAAAGCTTTGCTCTCATTTTACAACTTGTTTGCATCCTAGTAACTACTATGACTTTATTCTCATAACTTAAAACAATGAAAATCTCTTAGTCTGGCTGTAATACACAATCATAGTACAACAGTGAGGCAAAGCTTAAATTTAACCTACTAGATTCGGCTGAGGATGATGAGTCAGAAACACATTTCTAAACAGCTTTTCATGAATGCAAATGAGCTTCCAAGCACTGAGGAAAAATACCACACACCCTCATGGAGTCATTTTCCTGTAGTGAAGACTTGGCTCAGAAAAGATTCCTCAGTCAGAGACTAACTATGGCTCCATTTAGTCAGTTTACAGCAAAACAGTCAGCTTTCTCTGCACTCATTGAACAGAAACAGCTAACATCAATGCTAACATCAATGCTTGCTGAATGAGAATATCTCCACAATAACAATTGTCCCTGACAACATTATTATAATCATAATAAAAATTATTTTTCTACAAGCCATGTAATATTTGTTTCAGCCTCACATTTATGTATTAAAATCAACATAATTTGAAAATATCAGTCTGAGTGATCGATCGATTGTAACGTTTCAGCAAACATACTTATTTTTGTCTGGTGCTGAACAATTAATATCAATTGTGACGAATCAACTATTGAAATAATTCTCAACTAACTCAGTAATCGATTAGTCGTTAACTGACTAGACTCAAAAAAGGTACTGGGAATTTGCTGATTTATATTAATTTTTTAATATAAATATGTTCTATCTAGAAATCCTGAAGTAGCATAGCTTTGGCTTCATTTGGTCAAAGTTCTAAAAAAAAAAAAAAAAAAAAAAAAACATTTTACGCCATTTTAGACAGCAAAATTGTATTTTTTTTTATTTTAAAAAATACATAATTTTTGTAATTCTGATTAATCAATTAATCATCAGAATGATCAATGGAATAATAGATTACTAAAATAATCAACAATTATAGATTCATAACTACTATAGATTCAAATGGAAACGACAGAAAGGTTAACCAGAGACAGGAAAGAAAAAAAAGGGAGAAATACAAATTATTAGAGAACAGGAAAGAGAAAACCCACTTAAGAAAAGTCATTTAGCGATGCTGAACACCGGTGATGAGGAAAAAGCTAAATCTTGCTGGAATTTTGCACAAAAAATTGAGGAACCTGAAGCAAAAAATGCAAAGAAAATCACAACTGAATCTGTTACGTTGATCAGGCCTGGTTCTGTTTGATCCAGTTGTTTTTATAGCTGAGGTGAACCACATGACTGGCTGAGGAGTCATCATGAGGGCCTGATCAGCCAATCAGAAACCGACTGTGGGAAACAAGCCACTTCATCCAAAACAATAAGAAAACTTATTCCTCCTACATTTGTTTTTCTATGACACAGAAAGAAATTACATATCCTTCTAGATAAACCTATCCCCAATTAATTTAATTGAAATAGTTATTTCAAGTTTATTAATCAAATGCTGTAATATTCTTAAAGCTTTGTGGACTTTGTGGAAATTGGCTTGTTGGAAATAATTTGACATGCACTAACACAGTGGTTTCCAAACTTTTTCTCCTGGGCGCCCCTATGGATTACAAATGGCCGTCTGGTTGAACGATGTGTGTGAGCGAAGGGGGTTGGGGGGTGGATTCTTAGAGACTTCCTGTTATACTCAGCCCCGGCTCCAGACGAACAAGGGTGGGAATCAACTTTTTTGGGGGCAAAATGAATCGTAGCTGAACATAGACAACAACACCAGTAGCCTAAAAGCTACTTACTTACTTACTCCTACTACTACTTACTTACCTAACAAGCTTAAGGTGCTGTATTGATATTAGTTAGTCATCTTTTAGCTAACATTACCTGCATCCAACAGCTTTACTCAACAGTCTGTTAGTTTGGGGGAAAAAATTTGAAAAGTTCTTTGCGTTTTGCTGGTTTGGTGTTTTGCCCTGCGACAAACTGGCAACCGGTCCAGGGTGACCCCGCCTCTCGCCCAGAACGTTAGCTGGAGAGGAACCAGCAACCCTCCTGACCTCACTAAGGGACAAGGGTGTAAAGAAAATGGATGGATGGATGGATGGATGGATGGATGGATGGATGGATGGATGGATGGATGGATGGATGGATGGTTTGCTGCCATGATTCTAACACACCTGTGTAGCTCCGCACAGCAGCAGCAGGTCTCCTTCACTGCCACACAGGTGTAAACCCAGCGCGAGCGTCGTAGCGCTCATGTTGCGTTTAAAGGCGGCTCGGAAAAACAGGTTACGACATGTTAACAACGGATTAAACAGTTTTAACTGCTGATCAAAGTGACAGAGGACACAGATATGGGAAGTGCAGAAGCCCCTACTGTATCAAACTGACAGAGGAATAACAGAGAGTCGGCCATTCTAAGGTAAAAATCCAGTGCACACAACGTTCATGTTTTTGTTGTTTTTTTTCCCATCCATCCATCCCCTAGGGGTGCGCCCCACAGTTTGGGAACCTCTGCACTAACATATCCAGATGGCATTTCTTTTGAAAATAACCCTTAAAGACATTCATATCTTGAAGGATCAGGGCACCAGTTGTGTTGGAAACTAGGTTGCTATAACAAAACCAAAAATGCCCGTCACCAATATTTCGAAAACACTTTGTGAACGAAAGGTCAGTTTGTGCATCTTACTACAGATACAAAAATTAAACTAAGAAACATGGAGAATCTCAAATTGTTCATTTGATAATCTCAAATTTGACATTCTCAATCTTAAATTGAGATCTATCTCAGCAGATAAATAGGCAGATAAGGTGCATTAGAAGCTTTCTCTTATTTTAAGGTAGCTAAAAGCGTGACAGAAAAAATTGGCAGCATTTAGTTCATTTGTTCATGTCAAGGCTTTCTGATTAAAAACACTGATCTGTTCCTAGAGGCTCTTTTGTAAAGGAATCCAAATCAGGGCTGATACAAAAAGAAAATCTAACAACGATAGATTCTGAGAACGCTTTCATAAACCGTGTGCTATGAAATAAAAAAAACTCCAAGGGAATTTTAACAGGTGTTGCTCTGCATATACGAAAATAAATATCCAACAAAAGATTCAGCCTGCTATCTGGCAAAGGTATTAATTCCCTGAATTGCCACTTTTCTCTGCTGCAAGACTTATATCTCTATTATCTTCATAAATCTCCGTAGTGGACTTTTAGCTCATTCCTCTTTGCAGAAAACCTGAATCTCAGTCAGAATGGATGTCCTGAGTCTGTAAATGTCAACTTACAAGCCTACAAGAGGTAGATCTGACTTTCCATCAGATCTACCTCGACATGAACATGCCTTCATCTAAACCGGTTCATTGTAGATGTTGATGAATGTTTATGTGTTTGGTTTTATGCCGACTCAATAAGGATGGAGAGTACAAGGTGGTCTGTCGTGTTAAATATCTGCCAAACATGTTTTACATGAAGTCTAAAAAGTTACATTTTAGTATCATCTGACAAATTCAACTTTCTTCTACATTACATTCCTCTACATGGCTTGTAAGACTCTATATTGCTTTCTGTCAGGAACTCTTCCAAAATAAAAGCCAGAATAATTGAAGTGAACGCCTAATACTTCTGTCAACAGATTCTCATACTTGAGGTGGGCCTCTCACGCTCTGATTGATTCATTCGTGTCCCAGCCTGACTGGGGATGAACCGGGTGTGGGTTTACGCGGGTCATCCCGAGTCAGGCCTGACCAGGTTCATCTCCATTTGCAAATCCTCTTCTTTTGGATCGATTTGATTGGCTGCAAACTGCATTTGGTGATTTGCAAATTGATAATTCCAGGATAAATCTTTACGGTCCGAACCTTTTTATCAACTGCGGTGGAAAGGCGCATACACTGTCAACTGGAAGGTACAACAACGGAAGCTCTTAGCTCGAACTAATGGGCTAAGAGCTTAAGGGGACAATCACGTCTTGATAGGTTCAAAGTCTTATTATATTCTTTCCATAGTGAGATAAAAGAAAAGCTTAAAGGGGCAGCATTATGTTGTAATGTTAGGCATGTCAGGCATGTTGTAATGTTATTTGCAACATTACAACATTCATGTTCTCATTAAAAGCATACCTTCAGTGTTGCTTTGTTTCCTCCATGCATGTTTGAGAAATCCTTTAATCTCCATGGCAACCACTCAGCTGTTTAAAACGCCTGGGTGAACCTAGCTCCACCTCCGAGGATGAAGCTCCTCCTCGGAGGTGCAGTTTACAAGTTTCTGCCTCACAGAGCAGCCCTCCCCTGTGACTCCCCCTCTCAGCTCCTTCAGACTAGCCAGCAGCAATTAGCAAACACCTGTTGGAACTGCACATCAGCTGAGCTCATTATAGGAGCTACTTCTCAACACTAGTAAAAATGTTGTTAAATGGTTAATAGAGGAGCCATGTTGTGATGACTTCCTGAAGGTGGAGTTTCAGAAAGAGCAGGAGTTTTTAAAGAGGCAGAGACCCAATTTCAAGGCAATAAATTACAAAGTCATAGTTATTTTAAGTTATATTTGATGTACATAGCATTTTTATAAAAGCTGAAGGTAACATAATTATGTTTTAAATGGCTCTATTGACCTGGCAGACACATAATAATACTGTTTCTTTAAAAAGTTTCTTTCTAAAGAAACCCAGCAGGCTGCATCGAGTCATTGACTTGCAGCACTTCACAAATTTTAATTAGTAAAAACAAAAAAATAAATCAAAACCATGCGTCGTTTTGGCCCACCCCCCCCCACCCCCATCCCCCCCACCCCTCACTGTTATGCACTACTACTTTTGCTCACACAAAATCCCAATGAAATACAATGAAGTTTGTGGCCGCAAAGAAAAAAATAATGCAAAAAAGTCAAATGAGAAATGATGAAATAAAAAATGTTCAAAGCGCTTGAGAAGCATGAAAGCATAAAAGTACAGCCTGTTCAAGTTCACATGGATTTCATAGGATCCATTTTTCTCCAACGTTGCAGCAGGACGCGCAGCAGCCAGATTTCTGAGTGGGATTCATGATCTCACAGTTTGCTGCACCACCAGGATTCATCTGGTCGACTCGCTCGGCATATGGAGGAGTCGTGTTGCTTTAACAAGATCCCCTGACTGGATTTGTCTCTGCATTTGTTAATCACAACACACAAGCCAGCAGGGCCGAATGACTCAGACAACATATGCAACAAGTAAACCAAGAGAGACAGGCAGGCTGGTGATTTTTTTCTTTTTTTTAATTTTATTTTTTTACACGGCTTTACAAAATACAGCCAGATCTCGTGCAGCCAATTTGCCCAAAGCTGAACTGCAAACGCAGGTTTTCTAAATCCTCTCTCTGTTCCGTGTAGTAATAAAAATAGTATTTGATTTATCTCCACACTTGGCATCAGGACTGAACTGAGTTTGCAGCAGATCATTACTCACTGCTTGACAGGAGCATTATGTTTGCTTAAAAAAAAAAGAAATGAATCCCATTTTATGGATAGAAAGCTAATTACACTGCCAAGTAAAAATAAAATACAAAGCAATAATTTCATTCAATTATTCCAGCCAATTAAAATAATCAGAAATATACTTTTGATATTAACTCAGACCCTGCCAAAGGGAAACATTTTTTTCCCCAGAATTGCAGTTTAATTCAGACATTTTTGCATCTGATTAGGAGATTAAATTCACTTGCAAAAAGCAGCGGCTAGATATTTCAATTCTGTCAAATGCGAGTCTGTTGCTTCCCTCACACACCTGCCACATCTCAGGAGAGGATGACTACAGCCCCGCCACCTGCAGGTTGCTGTCAGAGCGCTCTGAGTCAAACAGGCAACAGCGTGTTGTTTATTTTCACACGAGAAGGAAGCAGGGATGAAATCTCCGATCGAAGCGGATCTTTCGGGTGAAAGAAATATTTTACCTCTGGGCTGCTAGATGGATCCACATGCAAGGGGAAGAGCGAGGGGAGTGCTGCAGACTCCTCGGCTCACGCGGCGGTGGCTCCCCACCACATCCCGGCCCCTCGGTAAAGCTCAAAGTGCCCTCAGCTTAACAAAATCCAAGAGAAGCTTTAGATTCTGCCTCTCCTCCACCTCTCTTCACTCTCTCTCTCTGTTCTGCTCTCCTCCATCAGCTGTCCCCACCTCCTCATCACAGAGGATGCTCAGTTACCATGGCGACGCGTGAGGCTGGAGCCCGATTGGTGATGGTTGTTGTGATGCAGCGGGTTTGGCGGCGCGGCCCCACCAGATTGATTGCCTTTTCAGTGGGGACAGTTGCGTAACGCCGAGCCAGAATCAGCAGATATGATGGAATTTATACTCAGTGATAAAAAAAACAACAGAGCTTCTGGTGTTTCACTGTAAATCGCAGCTTTTAAGGTAATTAATGAAAATATCTGAGAGGCTCGAGAAGATCTTGTAGTACGAGCAGATTCTACTTTATATCTTAAATCATAAAAGCCACCTTTGGCATTTCTTTTGCAAAAGTATGTTAGTTAAGGAAGCAGCATAAATGTGTTTTCCAGGCACATAGTGTCAAGTAACTATGTTAACTTCAGCTGTTATAAAAATGCATATATATATATATATATATATATATATATATATATATATATATATATATATATTTATCCCAGAAGGAACAATAGCAGACATAGAGCACAGTTACAAGTACCTGGGAATACCACAAGCAAATGGCAACCTCGATGAGGTCACAAGGAAAGGAGCCACAGCCAAATACCTCCAACGAATAAGGCAAGTCCTGAGAAGCAGCTCAATGGCAAGAACAAGATCCGTGCAACAAACAGCTATGCCTTACCAGTAATCAGATACCCTGCCGGAATAATTAGCTGGCCAATGGAAGAGATAAAGGCCACGGATGTTAAGACTCGGAAGTTACTAACCATGCATGGAGGGTTCCACCCCAAATCCAGCACCCTGAGACTGAACATGAGCCGTAAGGAAGGAGGCAGAGGACTAGTGAGTGTGAGAGCCACTGTCCAGGATGAAACATCCAAGATCCATAAATACATCAAGGACAAAGCCTCAACGGACAATATGCTCAGCGAATGTCTCAGGCAATGGGGAACAGAGGATGAGGGGCTGGAGGTTCCATCATGGGAGAACAAGCCCCTACATGGGATGTACCACCGACAAATAACTGAAGTGGCTGATATCAGGAAATCCTACCAATGGCTGGACAAAGCTGGACTCAAGGACAGCACAGAGACTCTCATCCTGGCTGCACAGGAACAGGCCCTAAACACCAGAGCAATAGAGGCTCAGATCTACCACACCAGACAAGACCCAAGGTGTAGGTTGTGCAAGGAGGCCCCTGAGACAGTCCAGCACATAACAGCAGGGTGCAAGATGCTGGCAGGGAAAGCGTACATGGAACGACATAACCAGGTGGCGGGCATAGTGTACAGGAACATCTGTGCAGAATATGGACTGGAAGCCCCGAGATCGAAGTGGGAAACACCCCCAAAGGTGGTGGAGAATGACCGAGCTAAGATCCTGTGGGACTTCCAGATCCAGACAGACAAGATGGTAATGGAGAACCAACCGGACATTGTGGTGGTGGATAAAGAACAGAGGAAAGCCGCTGTGGTGGATGTAGCAATACCAAGTGATTACAACATCAGGAAAAAGGAGCATGAGAAACTGGAGGAATACCAGGGCCTCAGGGAGGAACTGGAAAAGGCCTGGAAGGTGAAGACCACAGTGGTGCCTGTGGTCATCGGGGCCCTCGGGGCAGAAACCCCCAAACTGGAGCAGTGGCTAAAACAGATCCCAGGAACAACATCAGATATCTCAGTCCAGAAATGTGCAGTACTAGGCACAGCCAAGATACTGGAGGAGAACCTGAAGCTCCCAGGCCTCTGGTAGAGGACCAGAGCTCAGAGGATGAGAGAGAGAGAGAGAGAGAGAGAGAGAGAGAGAGAGAGAGAGAGAGAGACCACCCGCGGAGGGTGAGAAGGGAATTTATATAATAGATAGATAGATAGATAGATAGATAGATAGATAGATAGATAGATAGATAGATAGATAGATAGATAGATAGATAGATAGATGATAGATAGATAGATAGATAGATAGATAGATAGATAGATAGATAGATAGATAGATAGATAGATAGATAGATAGATAGATAGATAGATAGATAGATAGATAGATCTATCTCATCCTTATCACAAGTATCACAAGACTCATCCTTGTGATACTTTCAAATGTCAATATTAACAGTTTACAGTTCCTTTCATGAGGCAGTAGTAAAAGCAGTAATTAAAACTTTGCCTCAGTTCTTTTTAAACTCATTCAAATGTTTGCTGACTGAGCCCTGAACCAGTGAGATGCCAACATCCTCGGTTTGCACCACTAGTCAAACCCTGGGTGTCGTGCCATAGTTTTTAGATCCGACGGCAGCGGCGTGCTGCTTCAGAGCCGCATGCAACCAAGTTACATCCGCAGCTTTGGTGATTATGCACGACGTTCACAGGGCGTCGTGACCGTCCTGCCTTTCCTGCTGCGAGTCTCAGCCACAGAATTTGAATGAGACTGCCGAGATCACACGTGAAGTCAGGTGCGCTCCACAGAATATTCTACATGCTGCAGAGTTTAGTGTTCATGGACTGTTGGGGTGAGCAGGTGTCAGAAGGTCTCTGTTTGTCAGGAGTTCGATGTTAACATCAGAAACACTCATCATTCTGTGAACTATCACACAGATTTGTTGTCAGTTTACAGACAAGTTAACCATAGTTTCCCGCTGAAATCTTTTAAGACTTAAATAAGGTCTAATGTGACCGTTAGAGATGGATAGCAGCACCACCAGCGACTCTGCAGGGAAAATGGATTGATGAATGGATTGTAAATTGCATAATAATAATAATTCTCTGCAGCTCTCCATCCATCCTGTGCATGAAGCCTGCTGATGTGTGCTAACCGAGGGGCTGCAAGCTGAGGATAAGCTCCATGACTCACGTGTCATTAATTACACCCAGCCCGCACGCCTCGGTGGGCTTTTGGTTAAAAATATCCCACCTGCAGCCAAACTGGATCCATAGGGGATTATCAGTTTGTCTTTAACACTAGCCGAGTATAAAATTGCGCAAATTGAAATTACAAAAATAAAATTTCTTTATGGAAACACAGCAATTTCAGAAAAACTATTTTATTTATTTATTTTTGTGGTGGTTTTTCAGCCATATGGAAACAGATTTATTTCACAAAACTGCAATGCCACCCGCTTCCTTCTCCTCCTCCACTTTTTTTGCATCACGAGTCACGTGAGCAACAGCCAGATTTTACTACAGGTGAAAACAACGAAGAGAGAAAGTAGTAGAAAGAAGATGATTTGTTTCTGTGGTTTTAGTTGGTTTTTGTGTTTGTTTTTCCCGAGCTCCAGAGCTCTCACAGCATGGCATAGTTTGTAAAAGGTTTTGTCATTCATAACGTTGAATCCTTAGTTCTTCTGTAAAATGGCTGGCTACAATTTCCCCCAAAACGCCCATAACTAGCACCTCCCATATTGAGGTTTGTCACTATAACACCTGAATAAGATGCCGAAGTGTCTCGTGATGGTCAATTTACGAATATATCTCATGTAGCCGTAGCTGCCGTGTTTTTTAATGACTCATCGCGTGAACTAGTTTATACACATGATTTTAGTTACATTCGTACTTTATGGAAACACAGCAACAACGAAGTTGTGTTTTTCTCCAACATTAGAGGAATAAACTCTGTTTATTCTTTTATTACACCAAGTTCAAACGTTCAATGTAGACAAATATTTGCGCTCATGGGTCATGTGGCAGCAGGCGGCCTCCGGGTCCTCCTCCGTCTTCTCCCGGTTCCTGTCTCCTCCCGGTCCTCCTCTGGTTCTCTGGTCCTCCTCCCGGTCTTCCTCCTGGTTCTCCTGGTCCCTCCGTCTCCCCGGTCCTGTCCCTCCCGTTCTCCTGGTCCTCCTCCCGTCTCCTGGTCCTCCCGGCTCTCCGTCCTCTCGGTTCTCCTGGTCCTCCTCCCGGTTCTCCTGGTCCTCCTCCCGGTTCTCCTGGTCCTCCTCCCGATTCTCCTGGTCCTCTCCGGACCTCCTCCCGGACCTCCCTCTCCGGTCCTCCTCCTGGTTCTTCCTGGTCCTCCTCCCGGGATTCTCCTGGTCCTCTCGCCCTGGTTCCTCCTTCCCTGGTCCTCGCCTCCTCCCGGACCTCCTCCCGGACCTCCTCCCGGTCTTCCTCCCGGTTCTCCTGGTCCTCCTCCCGGTCCTCCCGTCCTCCTCCGTCCTCCTCCCGGTCCTCCTCCCGGACCTCCTCCCGGTCCTCCTCTCCCGGTTCTCCTGGTCCTCCTCCCGGTCCTCCTCCCGGTCCTCCTCCCGGACCTCCTCCCGGTCCTCCTCCCGGTTCTCCTGGTCCTCCTCCCGGTCCTCCTCCCGTCCTCCCGCTCCGGTCTTCCCGGTTCTCCTGGTCCTCCTCCCGGTCCTCCTCCCGGTCCTCCTCCCGGTTCTCCTGGTCCTCCTCCCGGTCCTCCTCCCGGTCCTCCTCCCGGTTCTCCTGGTCCTCCTCCCGGTCCTCCTCCCGGTCCTCCTCCCGGTTCTCCTGGTCCTCCTCCCGGTCCTCCTCCCGGTCCTCCTCCCGTTCTCCTGGACCTCCTCCGGTCCTCTTCCGACCAGCTGGTGTCCAGCTCTCACGGCGGGAAGCCACATGTTCTCCGCCCGGCGCACGCCCTGTCTTTATCTGAGCATCAGCAGACCGGCGCTAACAGAATCACTCCAAACGCCAGAAACAGCAACAACATCTGCTGTTAATTTGTCATCTTGTCAAGCGCACCTTTCCTTACCAGGCTCTGCTGTTACTCATCATTCCCCCCCCCCCGCGCCTGTGATGTAACTAACGGCATGTATCGACGCCGAGCTGCGGCGGGTGTTCGATTACAGCCTAGCTGGAAAGCCGTATTTATATATTAAATAAATTCATTGTTGCGCAGCAAGACAGGTCACTTGGGTTCAATGTAATTTTAGCTGCAGAGCTGGAGATTGCATTTCCTGTGAACCTGCTGCACTTAGACGCAACTTTGAGGTTTTTTTAAACTGAAATGGATCAGTAACAAGAGTGGCAATGAAACAATGAAATTCATCTAACAAATATGACCTTGCAAAAGTATTAATTTCCCTTGTATTTCATTATTTTTGTAATTGATTATTCTGACAATCAATTAGTTGGTTAGAGAAATGTTCACTTTTTGCACATTTTTCAATTAATCATGTAAGCATTTTTATACAATATTAAAAAATACATTAAAATATGCAATTAAACAAACAATAAAGCAACTTTTTATTGTATAAAATGCAGTAACTGCATTCTTTTAGTAAATACTTGTTTATTTGTATAAAAGGATGCATCTGCAACTAAAAAGTACTTCTAACATCGACGTGAAGAGCTCGGCCCTTTCTGTTAGACCCAACATCAAATCAGTGTAGCGATGATCTGTTGACTTTTATTTAGATCAACTAATTAATAATTGAATAGCAAAATGTAATTTATAGGAGATATTTTGTTTGTATAGAAGCTAAAACTGCCATTTGAGTTCTAGGTACAACATATTTACAGACAAAAAAAACATTCTTTTTTAATCTTAAATGCAAAATGCATATAACTTTTGTACAGTTTTGGCTCAATTAGTGCTCCGTATATGTTGTGCTTTCAAGCAAATGGTCTTTTTGAGTCTGTGTGCTCTAGTTAATGATTAATCGATTGCTAAATTAGTCAACAATTGTTTCAATAAATCAATTCATTGCGATTAATCTGATTAATCATTTCCTCCCAAATAAACATGCATTAAGCCTTCAGCCCCTTTCCATCCGCATCCCATAATGCACCACTTCCTGTTCCTCTTCCACAAAAAGTCGCAATAGGCGTTTGTAACTTAAACTCCACAGAGGTCCAAGGGTTGTGAATGCTTTTCCAAATCACGGCTCATCCAAATCATTAAGTGACTTTTGATGTCAGTTTGACACGGCTGTGAAAAACCTTCAGATATTCAAAAAAACTGTCCAAGTCAGATAAAAATAACCAAAGTTAACACAACGAGCTGCTTTCAATAATGTTTCTATTATCAAGGGGAAGATTTAAAAGATGTCCTAACAAACATGGCTCTATGTAATCATCTCAAATAGTGTTCAACTTTCCAGAGATTGATCCCAATGACAATCGAAGTCGGCACCAGCTCACTCACACGTGACCTCTGACCCGCCCTGCAGTCTGGAACAGCTGGTCTGAACTAAATAATTAGGAGGTAAAAATAAGTCTGAGCAGAGCAGCTGCAGCTAAAACACAATTCCTATGTAACCTCGGGGAGAATACTTCTCCAGGTCAAAGGTCAGCGTAAGTAAAAAAAAGAAAAAGAAAAGAAAAAGAAAAACGGCTTGGAACTACGGGTGACCAGTAGTTCTTTCTCTTTTCTTCTCTTTTTCTTTTCTCAAGTAAGACCATCCCACTGACCTGAAGTCCATCTCCTGCACTGACCGCCGTCCTTCAGCCGAGCTCAGACTCCAAACGCTGGTTTCTGTCTTAGCAATGAAGCAGAGACAGAAACCAGCTGCAATGACTTCAGAGCAGAAGGACTGGGTGTTAAAAAAAAGGCTGCCACAAAAAGAAAAAGAAAAAAGCAGAAGATAAGTTTTGAAATAACTTCCTTCCTCAGTCAATCAAAAGAACAAGAACTGTAAGCGTGCACGGCACATATTAGGAGATGTGTTGTGATTTGAGTCCGACATCAGCTGGGAGGACACCGAGGATGTTCACCTACAGATAATGTGACCATCTGACCCGGTCAAAACCTCACAACATGGGAGGAAGCGTTTAAAAAATAAAAAATCTAGGCAGCTAATGAGGAGCGTGGTCCTGACTTGACGGCTTGGTGATGAGGGAGAAGGTGCTAATTTTAGCTCGGTGGGGTGAGGGCGGGGGTTGGAGCTGCCTGTGACATTTCGATTGTATTGCTTCAGTGTATTTTGGCAAATGACGGTGATGCATCACTGTCTGCGGGGAGGGGGAGTCGATCGGTGTCGCCGCTCTCACGGGCCTCTTGGTGTTGTTGCGCTAAAATGTTCCTAGCGTGTGAAATTCACTGGAATTAGAACAACAGCAGACGGCTACGGCTACAGGCACTGAAGAAACATCTGTTTGCTACTCGGGGAGCGTCTGTCTACCTGCTACATTTGTAAGCATTTTGGTCTTTCATCTACACCAAAACTACTCTGGTTAATATCCATAAAAACGATCATTTGTGGGGAAAAAAATAACAATTTGGGGAAACTCCGTATTTGTGTTTGCGTGTGCACATGCAAAATCAGAGATTTGAGGTCCTGCTCATTACAGTCTGCGACAAAAAAAATATGCCAATACGTCCCCATACTTGTTTTTACTTCACAACCAATCAGCATCGTGTTTAATCAACTTTATATTCCAATATGCTATTTAAAAGTAGTTCAACCTTCTGGCGCCATGTTTATTTCCTTACAGGAAGTTGTAGGTGTTTTTGAAGTGATCTGATTGGCTGACACAGGTTTCCGCTTTGCGCTACCCTGTCCTCTGTGGGTTTGTGTACAATATTATTGTCTTAAACAACGTGACGGAGATATTTGGTTTTTGATAAAGACTCGGCTACATGTGTACAAGGCCTTACTTGGATTTAGGCTCTGACTTTGACTGGGACAAGTGTAGGAATCGATTTAATCTGCTTCATTCCATCTCTGGCAGTAAGTCAACACAAATGTTAGCTTGTTTAGCACTTTGAGATTTTTTCTAATGAAAAGTGCGGTACAAATTAAATTGATTATTATTATTATTATTATTATTATAATGATTCTCCGCCTCTCACACAGTCTTTTGTAGACCCCAGAAGGTTTTTCTCCACCGTAAACATCCGCGCAACTCCAGTGGAACGATTCGCCCATCTTTGGATCACTGCAGGTTCTTCCATTAGTTACCATGGGTCAGTTTTTGACGGTTTGACTGATTTGTAGTTGCGCCATATTTTCTGAACTGCAGATCAAAAGATGTAAATCTTAAACCATATTGAGGCTGATTATAAATTCATTGTATAGACAAACAATGTAACTGTATGGTGTAAAGGCCTAATCTCTATTATTTAGTAGTACAATTGTACTATTTATGTCCTGGTTTTTGGCTTTAATTAAAAAAGTTTACTTCATCTTTTATAAATGAAATCAATACTTTATTGTTTCTACATTTGTAGAAGCCTAAATGTAACTGTTTCATGGCCAGATGTCCTGAATCTTTTAAATCTAACGATGAGCTAAAGCTCCATTAAAACAACGGATAAAGTTTAGGTGTTTTTATTTAGCTTGTTTTGACTTTATATCCAGCCTCTAGCCAGAAGCAACTCCTTTGTGAAAATTTCAGACTCCAGGAAACTGTCTGCAAATGACGACGATGACTCATCCACACTTTGAATCTAAAAATATTTCAAACTTGAACGTGGATGATGCAAAAACGGCATCAGGCCGCCGAAGGAGATTGTCAGGAGGAGACGGCCATTATCCACAGAGAGATGCTGCCAGAATGTGCAGACCTTCATGTTTTCCTCCAGCCTCTGTTGGCTGCTGCCTGCAGACTATCTTAGACTTTTCGTTTCCATCTGTGCAAAATCAGAATGTTTATGTGCAGAACTAAAAGAGTGCTACCTTTAAAAAAAAATAAAGCTGAACTGTAAACTGGCTGAATTTATACATAGATTGCTGGTATGAGCTGGATTAAAAAGCAAAAAATAAAAAATAAAACAAAAGATAAACATAGAAATTGCATCATTTGTGCTGGAGTCATTTCCTGTTTAAAAATTGGCATCCTTTCACACACACTCATCGTTCACAAGACTTAAAAAAAATAAAACTTGTAGAGCATCCTCAATGAAATATTCTTGCTTAGTTGAACTTAAAAAAATCGGAAAATGTGTCTTACCTGCATCTAAGCAACAGCATTTGGTAGGATTAATTCATATTTCAAGTAGCATGTATTCGAATTTTACATACCAAAAATATTTTTTACTTAAATACCTTTAGGATCATATCTAAAGCACAAGTTTGGTGACTGAAATGCAAAAGCTAAAAGACAAACATAAGGACATTGTTTTTATGAAAAGAAAGAACAATCTGGGAAAAGTAAACTTAAAAAGAGGGAGGGGATATGTAGGAATATAGTCATTCTTATATTTGGCAATAATATATCACAATTACACATTCTCATGATATCCTGAAGCATAACCTCTCATTCATTGATTTATTAAATTTATTTTAAAAAATTTATATTCATATTCATATTCTGTACCTAGACAGATCTGTACGCCTGGCCAAGTCATAAAAAAATTGTACACCAAGTTAATTTTATGTACCAGCACAGGACAAACAGCTTAGACGAGCCGCTGAGACAACAATAAATGAGATCATGAAAAATTAATGTAGGTGGGAGCAAACAAAAACAAGATGAAACGGCTCAAAGGAGTGAAGCGAGCAGGATGCAAAGTAGAGCATGTACAGCACAAAGGAGGAAACTAATTCAGAACGATTAGTGCAAGGGAGTTAAAATCACATTATCAGAGGTAAAACCAATGATTTTAAATTAATGTTTGCTTCATTTAAATGGAAGAAATTGTTTTCTGATTGTAACGCAGAGCTGCATTAATGATTTGTCAAAAGAGACAAGATGTTAAGTTCCATCTAGCTGGCTGAAGCACGAAAAACTTCCCAGAATACCAAATGGAGCAACAACAAGTTAGCTCATAAACACACGAATGACTGGAAACACCAGAGAAGAGCAAGCTGGCAAACTGAATGGCGGAAACCAGAGGAAGCCGCTGCTGTTAATTCACCACGGCGATTTGAAGATAAAGAAGCTCCGCCCCTTAACCCAGCACCATTAGCGCTTGGCCCGGGTCCAGACCTGAGAGCCCGGCTAATATACAGCTTTTCTCAGCCAGAGTGGTTTGGGAGAGCCACAGCACTGACACCAGCTCCCTTCAGCCGCAGTCACTTAGCACAGAGATTACCATCCATCTTGACAGCCAAGCATCACTCATGTTTGCCATGTGTGGCTATAAAAAGACCAAGTGTCTTCAGGTAGTCAGCAAAACACCTAAAAGACAGAATCGTCTAGGCCTGTCACAGTGAATCGCATGATAAATTAAAACAAACTCAATCATTTCCATTGCCATGATTTATCGTTTATCTGTTTTTCTGTCTCTTTCTGTTTGGTGCTTTGTTCTCAACTCGCTCTTTTTTTTGAAGGACAACTTTATTTGTAGAGACTTCACAATTCATTTTATTTATTGTTTTGTTTATTTATATTTTGGATATTTAAGATGCCTTCCAGTTCCGGTGTTAAATGTTCAGCAGAATATAAAGTTTGACGCTTGAGAATGTGTTCTTGCATTATTATTATTATTATGCCATTATCATTATATTACTTAAAAACGGTCTCAAAACAATAATATTATCATTTATCGCAATGACTTCTGGGGCAATTTATTGTCCAGCAAAATTTGTTATTGTGACAGAGTGGTCGCCTGTAAAGCCTCATTAAGGACATTCTTCACAATATTTGTAGCCTTTACTCAAATAGTCAAATGGGATTTGTTTCTGTCATCTGAATACTAAATTCAACTAAGTCGCTGATATAGTGGAGTGTGCGGGTGCCACACTCGCTGTGCAAGCCCCATGACATGTAATGGCCAGGTTATGTCATCAAACAATGCTAGATAACAAGAGTGAAAGCATGTTGAACGACGAGCCGCAAAACTTAAAACTACATCTTGATTTGGTCGTCGTTTCGACAAGGATTCGCTCATTCCACTTGGATGCCTCGTGGAGATGTTTGTCCTCGGCCCTGAAACCTCTGCCTCATTCGTTCCTCTCAAATCAGTGATCGGCTGAATATTTAATGGTGACACAACGCCTCGTTGCATCCTAACAAAGCTGTGGGACTGTTAATTAGAGTGAGTGCTCAGGCCGTGCGCTGGAAACGTGGCCAGACGGGACAGCTTTCAATTCACAGAGCAACCCTAACCGTCCACCAGTCAGCCACCTACCAGACACTCGGCCCTCTAACAAAACACATCTTTCACACACTGCCACCACAGTGTAATAATAGCTAACTTTAGGTTGTACATTAAAGTTTTCATACTGAAATGTAGTGAGTAAATGTTAGTCAGGATAATAGTGACTAGCTACATACATATGGTACTAAAAGCTAACCTTTATACAAACACTGGTGTTTGTATAGAGTATGTTACTGGAGAGCAACATGCAAACTACAGCATTCTAGCTAATATTGGCTTTAACACTAAGTCAATGTTGGTGAACATGCTAGCAATAGCTCAAGTATGAATGGCAGCAGTGAATCTGACCTTGGTGCGTTAGCTGAGTGTAGCGTATACACTGCTATTTACATTCTGGAAGGAATGAGTCAGTATGATAGTCATATCCCTCACACTAGCATTACAGCTAATTTTGATATAAAGGCTGCAGTTAGCCTAACGAATGGAGAAAGACGATGTTAGTCAACATGCTAGTAATAGCACACATGCTATTTATAGCATTGTCGCTGACCTTAGCATTTTAGCTAATTTTATCTTGCATATTAATGCTTGCACACTAAATGGAGTAGGTCAAGGACAGCCCGCAAGATATGGACAACATTTTAGTCAACTATAGCATTTTATCTAATTCTGGATATTTTCAGGAGATGCAACAAACACAAATAAAAAGTATTTGTTGTTTTAAGCTGCTTAGGCTTTGACACTTAAACCTGAAGTCCACAAAACCTTTCTCAGTATCAGAACCGCTGATTCGGATCTGACAGAAACTTTTAAACTTCTTCAGAAATTTCAAGTTAGTTCCTAAAACTGTTTCGGTCAACCTAGAAGTATCTGGTAGCTCACCACAAAGGTTGTACCCCACCAATTCCTTGTACATCTTCATCTGAAAAAAAAAAACAACCATCAAGAGACTTTGGAGCATCTTTCCAACCTAAATTATTTTTTAACTAAATCTGTAATTCTCAAATGTGTCCTTAATCTCCTATTCTTTGTAGCACACTTCAGACAAACAGAAAGCAACTCAAAATCAAAGCAGGCTAGAAAACAAAAACTAAATGTAAAAAGTCCACAAAGAGACATTAGCTGCAGATCAGAGACAGAGCTGCATAAAATGACTAACACAGAGAGTAAGAAGACACTTTTTAAAGGCTTTTTAAGGGGATTAAAGCAAAAAACAAGAAAATTAGAAATGGATTTACTCAAAGGATCTCTGATTATCAGCCTTATGTGATGTCAGATGAATAAGAAAACATGGGAGCTTGTTTACAATAAAATAACTAAAGAATTAGCAACGATAACAAGATGTTATCTGTGGGTGACAAACCCTATCTGAAGTTAGAAAAAAAAGAAAAAAGGCAACAAAAAGACCGGTGGGTTATTTGCAGGCTGTGAAGACGGAGGTGATCACAGCAGCAGACTGAGAGACATAAATAGGCAGAGTCACTCATTCGCATCCAACGTCACACACTCCGGCTGCCACCCCTCACCCACCACTCAGTCCTGACTGTGAAGCCACATTCAAGTGGGCTGGAATCCCTCTGTTTACGCTGCTAAAAATAGATTTCACACACTGAGATGACGTGGCTTCTCGTGATGAGGCGTCTCCCCCCCATGCCCTCTTCCCAGTTATTGGTATGCAGCTCTCAGCCGGCCTACATGCCAACTCTCCTCAGATCCATAGATCTAAAAGAGAGAGAGATGGGTGGATATATAAAAAAGGGAAGTTAATCAATACTATGACTCATTCTTTCTGTGGCGACCACTTCCTGACAGCATTTATTGACGCAAATTGAATCATTTCGGCTCAATAATCAGCCACATCTTCTACCACTCTGCCTTGCACATCTGTGTGACTCCTCAATGCTAAAGAGAACACGCCACTTCTCAAACCGTTTGACTGATCAAGAGAACAACAGTTTCAAAAGTCCTCACCGGGTTACGTCTGATGCTTCAATATTTGCATTTGCCTTGCACTACATCATGTACACACCAGCTTCAGGGCCAAAAACGAGCATAAGTACCGATGACTCATCCTGCACACCAGGACGCACGCTACTGGCAATTCTAATGGGAAAAGGACCAAGTTCCACGCCTGGTCTTTTTTTGAGAGAGTGAAAAGAAATGAAGGATGTGTCTCCTGTTTTCCAGCAGTAGCTTGGATGGGATTCTCCCAGGCTGTCAGGGAAAAGCCCTGGTATTACAGCTACAGATGATGTAGAGGAAAAAGGGCATGGTTCATGCCATCTTTGAATAGTCTAGGCTCAGTCAGGAGCTTAACTTGTACATGAACAAGAGTGGTGAGCAATTACAGCTGCCTAAGGCTGTGACATTGTATAAAATGCCACAGCCTTGTATTCAATGCCACATGGCATCTTTAGCCATTCTTCTTTGCAGTATCAGGTTGGATGGAGGCGTCTGTTGGTCATTTTCAGATCTGTCCAGAGCCGTTCAATCAGATTCAAGTCTGGACTTTGGCTTGGCCGCTCCTTTGAGATCTCATGCCAGGAGTGTTGGGTTGTTGCCTTGCTGACAAATTAACTGTTACCCCAGTCAGAGGTCAAGATGCTCTGGAGCAGGTTTTTTATCCAGGATGTCTTTGTACAGTGACTAGTCTGTCAGTATCTGCTGCGGCAAAACATCCGCATAGCACGATGCTGTCAGCACTGTAGGGATAGTAATGACCGGGTGATGAGTTGTGACTGGTTTTCTTCAAACAAGATGCCAGACATTCACATCCAAATGTTCAGTCTTTGTCTCATCAGATCAGAGAATCTTGTTTCTCCTGGTCTGAGTCCTTCAGGTGCGTTTGGTACAGACAAGGTGCCATTAGCCTTTAATTAAGGAGTGGCTTTCGTCTGGCCGGCCTATCATGCAGGCCAGACGATTAGTGGATTGCTGCAGAGCTTGTTGTCCTTCTAGAAGGTTCTCCTCTCTCTACAGAATGTTGGAGCTCTGACAGAGCGACCATCGGGTTATCGGTCACCTCCCTGACTAAGGCCCTCCCTTCCAGATCCTTCAGTTCAGACGGCTGGCCAGCTCCAGGAAGAGTCCTGCTGGTTTCAAACTTCTTCCACTGACCAATGATGAAGACCACTGAACTAACCGGGACCTTCAGAGCAGCAGAAACGTTTCTGGATCCTTTCCCAAATTTGTGCCTCAAGACAATCCTGTCCCAGAAGTCCACAGAAAAATCCCTTGATGTCCTGCATTGCCAGCTGTATAGACAGGTGTGTTATTTTCCAAATCAAGTCCAATCAGCTGAATTTACCACAGGTGGACTCCAGTTTGGAAAAAAAATGCTCAACCTAAAAAGCAACATTTTAAAAATACTATTTATTGCAAACACTCTGATGTTAAGGCGGAATTATTCCCTTCTTCATCCACTTCCATTGGCTTGTCTGTTTCAATACCTACAGTAGGGTTAATCTTCTGCTGAATAGTTCATAGACCACAAGACTACAGATTGCCTTGCGGTCTATGAACCATTAGCGAATTGCTGTGATTCCAAGCATTTCGCTGGAATTTGGGGATTTTCAAGTATTGTGTACGTTTCCTGGAAAATTTTGGCTTCTCTGAAGCGTCTTCCTGAATAAGTTAAGAGGTAGTGTCGGATTACACAACCAGCTTCTGCTGCGTTTTCACCTTTAGATTCTAGTAGCTTTAATGGCAGGAGTGTTGCAAGAGCCAGATGAAGCGACATGTTTCTAAGGAGTGAGCAAAACAGAAAAATATTTCTATGATTTTTTTGACAAGTAAATGTTTCATAACGTAGTTGCATCTTGGCCAAAGAGGTAACAAAGAACCCAATGGTCACTAAGGTGGAGCTCCAACGTTCTCCTGTGGAGACAGCAGCACCTTGAAGGCTAACGATTGCTAATGTAGTCCAATTAGCAGAGCGTTTTGGTAGAGTGGTCAGATGGATCTAATAGTCAACTTGAATTTTGCAGAAACACATCTCAGAAAGGGATCCCAACTCCTGTCCTGCAACCCTTATGTGCATCGTCAAATGACTGCTGTATTTCCTCAACATGTCTTTACACTTTGCACATGCCTAATAATTAATTATTTATTATATTCAAATGTGCTGACACACTGATTCAGAACAAGAGCTCCCTGTGAACTGGAGTTAAAAGACACCTGCCTTAGAGATGGTTAGATTAGTAAAGACAAATTTCTTTGCTCAGAGAAACAAAATCAGTGGGGATGCGGGGGAGGGGGGGGGGGGGGGGCGCCGGAAAGGCAGTTCGCCCAGGGCGCCAAACAGGCTCTGATAGTGGCACTAGTGAAATACGGCCATAAGCTGATGATACAGTTTGACTGATTTTTACAACACTATGATCACAGAAAGATAACAAATGAGTAGCTTCAGGAGCAGTGTGAACATCTTTCTGTGGTCCAATCAGAGCCCAGACTTAAATTCAATTGATAATCCATGGAGAGACCTAAAAGTGGCATCTACTGCACAGACAACGGCATTCAGCCACAGAAATACATCATTTTTCCAGTGGCTCTCACAAGTCTACACATCTCAGTTAGAACTTTAGTTTTCCAACACTTAAAACAAATTAAGGCCAGATTAAAGCATTTAATCTTTTAATGTGGTATATACCCTGCACTATTCAGATGAAACCCCCCCCCCCCCCCCAACAACATTTAAATGGTTCAGAAGCATCCCAGATCCAGACAACTGAGCACCAGTATGATAAAAAAATAAATAAATAAAGATCATCAACCACTAAAGTAAAACCTTCAAAGTTGCACACAAAAGCCCCAAAGAGGCATTGAAACATGTCCTTATATTCCCTCAGGTCCGCAGCAGTGCAGTCATCTGCAGCTGCAGGTCAGCCAGATTTCTGAACTCTCCACCGATCAGCTGCTGCGTTGTGCTGTCCACCATGTGACCAACGCTGCCACAAATAAGCGCCTAGCAGCGTCCGCATTATGCTCCTGATTAAAGAGAGACCGCAGAGGTTGAAGGGCAGTGAAAAGGGCTGTGTTAAAGTAAGACCACCAACCTACAGGAAGCTCCTCGTCGAGAGGACGAACCTGCTGCCAGGTGATGTTTGTATCCAACAGTGGAAGTTGCGCATCCTGCCGCTGCCGCTGCCGCCTCCCCGCAGCCCTCTGTCCCCCCGGTTCGTGTCCGCCTGTCGGAGGCCTCGTCGCGGCCTCACCGCCTCCTCCACCGCGGCGCCCAGCTGCTTGTCCGGGTCTCCGCCTCGGCGCTGCGCCCTAAGAACCTGATGTTTACACGGTCACAGCTAAACGCAGGACCTGCCGCCTCCTGTATGAGAAGGAAGAGCGCCCCCTGCTGACACACGGCCGCAGGGTTGTGAAGCCATCCTGCAGTGTAAAAAAAAATCAGCTCATTCATTTAATATGCAGTAATATTAGCCAATATAATAAAATAAATTACAACATTAACAGATCTTAATCTAGTAACATATATATATATTGTGAAGAGAAAATGCTTATTTTTCAAAACCATATATTAAGTTTGTTAGCACAGGTACAGTGAGGAATTCACTGTTTAGTGGTCATTTCATAAGTGTTATTTTACTTTATTAATGTGTTTTAACTGTTTTGATGGGCTGATTCATGTCAGACCATAAGGCAGGCAGCAGACAAATCCTGTTCAATTAAATTAACAATTTGCTCAAGCTTTATGTGACCAGAGGTAGGTACTGGTAATTACTCAAGTAACTTTTGTGAACGATATTTAAAGGGAAATTATTTTGTGTATATAGAAAATGTTTTAGGTCTTTGAGTTCAGCTCATGAAACATGGGAGCAAAAACAAAAGTGCTATGTTCATATTTTTGTTCAGTGCATGTTAAAAGATGAAATATTGCCCTTTTTTTAATTTTGATTCATTTTTGTCTTGTACCCCCTTGAAGAAACGCTGCTTAGCAAAGCAGCCAATAATGGGGTACAACATACTCACCATTCATTGCTAAAGTAAATTTGTGTAGGTCACCAGGCCTCAGTTGGCCCCCATCTAGAACCGCCCATGCCTCAACCTGGAGATGGCACTTTGACAATATGCATCATTCTGAGCTTACAAATGAAATGAGTGCCAACTCTACTTCTATAAAAGAAGTTTATTGTGCAATAGCATTACAGGTCCATTGGAAACATGTCATTGTAGGAAATCGACATGGAGGAAAGGAAACAGTGCAAGGACTCCATGCACAGTGGAACCAGATGGAGACTCAGTGAAAAGGTTGGATGCTGGTTTGACTGACTGGTTGATCTGCTGCTTCAGAAATGAAGTCATTCAGAAAATAAACCAACGAAAATAAAGGTTTTTCATTCAAGTAAACACATATTTCCTTCAAGTTCAAAAAGTTTGGCCCAAAGCAAAATGTACAGACAATTAAGAAAAAACACAACTGATATGTAAAAACATGAATGTAATGTCAAATTGTACAATTATCAATAATAAAAAAGGCAGTGATGTTTCGTGCATGAATGTGTTGTGAATGTCTTCACATCTTAAACTCAAGCTAATTTTAAAATCTCTTCTTCATTGTGGTAAAACATCATATTATAATTTTCTTTTTTCTCGTGACTAAAAAAGTAAATGACTTTACAAATCTGTGCTGTACTAAAAAATATATTCCAAAAAAAGCTCCAATATTTTCCTGACACGTAAAAAAATATCCCAGAGTTCGATCATACATATAAAAACATGGTGAGTGTGTTTGATGTACAGGTGAGATCATGGCAAGGCGATTCTTCAGAAGACAATCAGTGCTGTTTGTCGAGCCGAGACACCAAGCTGTGGCAGAGGTCAGAGGTCGCTAGGTGTGAGCAGAAGAACGGAGGACATGGAATCGCTTCAGAGTCATCCGGATGGAGCCCAGCTCGCGGTTCAGTCTCTCCAGACGATTCTCTAAGGCCACCTGATGGAAGGAAACACCAAAATGCTTGAAGTAACAACTTCAACCCATAAAGGAAAACGGTAAACATCGTCTTCTCAAGGTTTCAACAACTCCAATTTAAGGCTTTTTAAGACCACTACAAATTTAAAATTAAGACCTGTATCTCCACAGAAATGGATAAACCTTGTCCAGCCAACTGGTGAGAAATTTGCACCTACCCATTATAGATGCAAAAAAAGCTAGACAGCTAGTAAGTGTGTATTAGCAGCTAGCTCTGAGTGGCATTAGTGATGTAATGATGTCTGAGATGCCTGACAGAAAAGTTCCCCAACAAAATAAGAAAAGAAAAACTGCTTTGAATATGCAAGATTAAATATTCCTGTCAATACAAAATTTAAAACTTCTAAGTAACATGTTTAAGGCCAACTTAGTTTTTAAAAATGAATTTAAGACATTTTAAGGCATTAATTTAGATACATTAACTTTTCAAGCAGACATGGACACCAACATATCAATTTTCAGAATAGATTAGTTTTAACATTTTGAGAGTGGCAATGTATTTTATTATTGTGACTAAGATGTTATGATACATTTAATATTGTGTATAATGTTGCATAATACTGATGATTAAATTGTTCTTATGGGATTCTCAGTCTTATCCATATGCTTAAGCAAGAAAACCCTTTACTGTTTCAATACGCTAATAGTTTCTAATGTTATTTTTAATATAATTAAACAGGAAATGAACTTTGTTTTAGGAGTAATCCGTTTATAATTGTTTTCAGGTATCTCACCTCATCTAATCGGGTCTGCAGGCTCACTCTGCCACCTGCTCCAGGCATCCTGCTCAAAGCTGCCTCAATCTGCAAACACACACACACACACACACTGATAAAGCAGTGAACACACTGAAACTCATTAGATCAGAATAAAGGCAGGAGGAGGGATTGAAATGGGTGACTCTATAAACCTCTTACGTAACCAGCTGAACTGCACCTTTAAATTTATCCTTCTGACATTACAAAATAAAGAAACTAAGATGCATCAGACTCTCCAACACACCTGCAGTTTCTCCTGCGTCAGCTCATCAAACAGTCTTTCTGCCTCGGTCAGTGACTGTGTTCTGTCCAGGGCCGGCAGAGCCGGGTCCTCTGAGGGGTCCGGCTGCTCGGGGCCGCCGCTGTCTCTCTGCTGCTCCCAGCCCATCTGGGCGCTTCTGTCCAGTGGCTCCATGCGGCTGCTTGGCTCCGGCTCCAGGTGCTCTGGGAAAAAGAAAAAACACATCAAAAACAACAGAAGAATAATCTACATTTATAATCAGAAACAAATATTAGGTTTTCAGAAAGGGCGGTGTTCCAAATGATTAAAGATGTCGTTTCTCAAACAAGGCATGAAAACAACAATAACATAGATGTGTTCTAAAATAACTAAACATGCCCAGAATACAATAGTAGGAAACAAAATAAAGCTCTAAGCTAGCATGTCCCGCCCACCAGGGTTTCTAGGATTTTGTGTGTTACCTTTCTCTTCTGCTGACGTGAAGTGGAGTCTCTTCCTGGGACTGCTGCTGTGGAACGAATGCCGTCTCCTGTCAGCATGTCCGTTGCTGTGTGGACCAAAACGAGACGGTTTCAGTGAGTGTTTCTAAAAGCCAGCTTTACAGGGCTTAAAGGAACAGAATGCAAACAGTATTTACAGCCATTTTATGATAACTTATTTATGGACTAACCAGACAAATTGTGTTAAAAAGAGCAGCAACCTAACGCCTTCTGGTCAAATGCAACATCCCAGGCTTTATGTAACGAAACCAACTGTTTTTGGGTTGGAATGCAGAAATGATAAAAACAGAATCTTTTGCTAACTTGTTTATTTTAAATGTTGCTATAAACCCGATCTGTTCTTTATATTAAATGAAGTTCCTCAAAAAGCTCAAATCAAACTGCAGCCATTTTGTATCATATCACGACGTTGCAGTCTTACTGCCGTCCTCTGTCGCCTGCATGATGTTTCATTTCTCACCTCTGGAGCAGGTGCTCCTCTCTCGGCATCAAGTGGCCAAAAGCCGTGGAGTAGTTCTCAGTGGGGCAGCGCTTAGGGCTGGACATGGCAGACAGGGGCGTGAGTAACGTCTCTCTCTTGGCTAAAGAGAAGAAAGGAAGGTGGAGATGTCATGACCGCCACACAAACATGCAGATTTGGATAAATGTCACATCTTGTAGTAAGATGAGGTTTCTGCAAGTTTCACCAACTCAAATTAAATACATAATGGCCACTATGAATAAAATTTAAGACCTGAATCACGACAAATGTACAACAGAATATTGAATATCCTACCAATAAATTTGTTAATATCGACGGTAGCTGCAGCAAAGCTAGTTAGCAACGGTATATTAGTTGCTTATTGGATGAAGCAGTGAGATGATATTACCAATTCAAGTCTTTCATGAAAACAGAGACTAAAGGTCCGTTTGCATTGAACTTTGTGATATTAGCAGTAGGGGTGTAGTGATACAATAATTTCACGATACGATATGTATCACGATATTTGTTGGTCGATACGATTCGATACAATTCTTGCGATTTTCTGAAAGATTTTAGAAGGACAGTGGTTTTAGTGACATTTTGTGTTCCATAGACTTAAATTTAGTTAACTGAAAACTGATTAAAAGCACCAACTACACAATACCTAACTCTGATTGGACAGTCTAACAGTCTGCAGCTGGACAAAATGAATAAAAGATGCAGTGAGAGAATTAGTTTCTGTCATTTAATTCATATGGATTTGACATAAAACTAAAAAGGTTTAAACGGTAATCCAGGAGCAGAGTGGAGAGATTATCAGCCTCTGTAGACTCCATCCATCCATCCATCCATTTTCTTCCGCTTATCCGGGGTCGGGTCGCGGGGGCAGCAGCTTCAGAAGGGAGGCCCAGACTTCCCTCTCCCCAGCCACGTCTTCCAGCTCCTCCGGGGGAACCTCAATATGCAAATGATGCACTTATGTTTTTTTCTTTTGGACACTGTGGCTGCATTTTGGAGTAAAAATGCAGCCACAAATGCAGTCTTTGGGACTATGGGGAAAAAGGCTTTTCTACCTTGGCTCCCGGAGTTAGCCGTGGCTGTAAGCTGTTTACTACTAACTGCTAAAGTAGTGGCTCCGCCTCACCCCGTAGTGATCGACTCCCTGCAGCTATGCAGCGCCGCTATTCCCCTGCTTGGATCTCTGAGTAGCTCCTCTCAGACGCCAGGATCTCATAGTTCTCTCAGTCTCTGATACTCTTTATTGCTAATAAAATGATCGATCAGCCATTGTCGTCATGGAAATCCTCACTTCGCCGCGAATTCCGGCTGGTGGTTTTTCCTCTCCGTCTTTCTGCTCCAAACACAGCGCCGCTGCTGCTGCTGCCCGCTTCGGATGTTATCAACCCATGTTTATTCTTCAGGTAATCCTTTATATACAGAACAGAAACCGCTAAGCTAAAAAGTAATTACGAAGTGAAGCTACCAGTAGAAATTAGCATTAATTTTGCGGTCTCACTTCTTTTGCAGCTACTCCGTTCGCGACGCTGCTCCTTTCCGCTTCTCCGTTCTGCTTTCCGAGCGCGGAAAATATCGATATATATCGCCGAATCGATTTTTTCATACAGCCCTAATTAGCAGCTAGCTAACGGTAGCTTCAACGGCCTCGAGTCACAGAAGGCAGTGAAGACGGCTGCATGCAACTAAAATCAAAGACCACCACAAAATGAAAGACCTTATTATCACACTTAAGGCCAAAATACACTTAAAAATGTGAATTTAAGACATTTTAAGGCCTTGGCAAATAAATGTAAGATGAACGAGCCCCTGTCAAAACTTACTTGGAGTAGCAGTAGGGATGTTTCTGTGAGCAGCAGGTGGCAGTGAAGAGGACCTGTGGCCCTCGGGGGACAGACTCCTCTGAGCCCTCAGCAGGGCTGCAGTCCTGTCCACTGCGCTGTGACTTCTCGGGCCCCCGCCGTCGGCCCCTGTATCTGCCGCTCCTCCTGGTTTCGCGGCCTCCGTCTTGTCCAGAACCAGGTCGGGTCGCTTCCGGACTGGATCTTTGTGTTTCCGCTCCACAAACCCAACGGTGGCCCTCTGATGGCCGACCCCTGCAGACACACAAATACATTTAATTCTACAGACCGAGCAGGTAGCAGCTGTGTTTCCTGCGCCAAGTGAAATAAAAATTCTGCAGAAATACTAATGGAAATATTTGGTGCATTTCAGGATGAAAAATGAACCAAGTGTCTACAAGACAGTTTTGCTTTTATTTGTATGTAGAAAAATACAAGTTACATTGTTTACAGTGCCTTTAAAAACTATTCATACACTTTAAAATGTTCCATTTCTTAACTACAATGTATTTTAATTAGATGTTATCTGACAGGCCACCAAAAAAGTGGCACAATATTTTTTTCTATTTTAACCAATGAAAATCTGAAGTGTGCTTTGTTCTCTTTTAGGATCTCCGCAATTTTTGTGAATTTATGGACATTTGCTTATGTAAAACAGCTGACGTTCAGTCAGATGGGATGCAGAGCATGCATGAATGTCAGTTTTCAAGTTTTCCCATTGATTCTCAATTGGATTTAGGTCAGAACTTTGACTAGGCTGAGAGTCTGCAACCTGCTCCGGTTGGCTCTTAATAACTTTGGACAAGATTGATAAAGAATGGAGCAACGTTTGAACATTTAAAGATAATAAACAAATGCTAGTTTGAATATTTTTTTATGTCCGTAGTTTAAGGAATATTTATCAGAAGTACTTTCTTTTTTTGTTTTGAAGTTGTAAATTGATTTGAGACATGTTCTGTCATTTTTCAACATTTTATTGAAATAAAAAAATTATTCTCTTTCATCTAAACTTTTTATTTTAAAACCTAAAAAAACTGTTTTTCTTTCATCTAAAACTCAAAACTAATTCCCTAAAGTAGATGTAAAAAAAAAAAAAGCTATTTGATATTAGCAAGTAGTTCAAAACCGATGACAACATTCCTGTTGTAGATATTTTTTCTCTTTCATGAAGGTGATGTAATATTTGTGTTTCTAAATGACTTTTATTCCACTGGGCTGAGTGGAATAAAGGTGGCAGGCCCCTGAGGGTCCCATGCAGCTGGGTGAGTGTTGGGCTCACAGGGGGCCCGGGTCTCCGTGGCTCTGGTCTCCTCCAGCTCGATCAGGGCCCTCATCATGGGCGTCAGGGGGCTGGAGCCGTCTCTCCACCCGGCGCGCTGTTCCTGCTGTCTGCTCTGGGGCAGAATCTGCTCACACTCAGGCGGAGACGCACACCTGCACACCAGAAAGCGAACCGTTCACACTCACGCTCAGGTCCGGCTTTAACGCCGCGCTCCCGACTCTAAACACACACCTCCAGCTGCCGCCAGAGGAAGAGGCGTCCGCAGACAACTGGTCATTTATCGGGTAAGGAGATCGCTTGTGAGCGTTTGATTGGCTGGTTTGAGTTAGCTGGGAGTTTCTGGCGCCGTTCGGTTGGTCAGACCTCCTCCAGGTGACGTCCGGCTCTACTTTACCTTTGCTGGGCGACAGCAGCAAGTCGGGATGGTGGAAGAGACTGCAGACATATTCAGGACAGTCATTCACTCTGGTTAGTAAGTGCTACAAACTTTTCTCCTCTCGGACACTGAAACGCTGCGGCTTTAACTATGAACAACATTTGAAGAGCTCACCCTGCCCCTGAAGGCTGGGCGGTACTGTGGGGGGCATAGCGGACGCGGGCCTGGTTCTCATGCTCCAGCTGCATCACCTGGGACTCCAGCTTTGAGATGACTCTAGAAGAGATTTACAGAGATGGACGTGGTCATGAATACAGCAGGAAACACCCTCAGGTAATCTGGGTTTATGTGTGGGGACGCAAGTAAGAGTAGAAAAGTATTTGGTAAAAAGGACAAAAGGATATTCCAGTACTGATTAAATGGTTAAAATAAAAATTAAAAAAAAAAAAATCAATCAAATTAAGCCATCAGATGGACCAAAACATAATGTGATGTGGAAACTTTTGGTGTTTTAAGGACCAAAATGAAAGTAACTCATATTAATAACATAATCACGAAATAACAAAAGCTGCACTCCCATTTACTATATAATTGCATAAATTGGATTTACTAAAATAATTTTTCGTAGTGGACACACATTTAGAAAAAAACTAAACATTTTTGATAAAGGTTTTGCGCTACGTCGAGCTGGTTTTTAGATTTTATCAAAATGAGTGTAATTTGCACTGACTGGTGCAACATGTTTGTTGCCTCCAAAACTATTTTCATGTCATCAGGGTTTCCCCCAAAAACTTGCTAAGCCTGGTGGTTGGGGCGTCGATGCGGTCCACCGTGTTTTGTATTAAAAGAGGTTAAGTTGACAGGAAATGTAAAAGTATTAGTGTGTAAGTATATGTTAAGGGAAAACATCTCCAGTGAAAAAGCTCCAGGCCTCAAACAGCCTTGGACCGGCCCTGCATGATGAAGTAATCCACTGCACTACGCTGAGATGCGCAACAAACGGGAGATTTAATGAAATGCTGCTAATGTGGCTTTAGTAGCTCTTTCATTTCGTGTCTGTTGAGTTTTTAATAATCATCACAGAAACTATTTTGGTTGGTGAGTTTATGGGACGGGTTTCTCAGATTTATGCGCGCATTAACTCTAAGTAAACAATGCATTCGATATGGTTTGATGCATCGTGTAACCGGAAAAATACTAAAAATAATTAGAAAATAATATAAAATCAGCGTGATGCGCGACTCCGAGCAGAGCGTTAAAGCTCCTCACTGACTTCACAACCTGACCTCTGGATTCACTACAAGTTATTCCTGCAGTTCACATGGAGCTGCGCAACCAGAGCTAACGCAGCGGGTTTTAAACTCTTACCTATAGTTCTCCAAAGGATCATAATTTTTCACAGTAAGTTGATGTAAACATCCATACAGGTCAGCCTGTGTCCAGTTTGAGTTAAAGGAGGCGGCAGTGCGTGATCCCGCTGAGGTAAAGCAGCGGCAGCGCGAGGCAAAGCGCAGAGGCGCCAGCGGTGTGATTGGTCCGCACTGTCAGGTTTAAATGCATAAACTAGAAACCTATCATTTAGGAATAAATCTGCTCTGCTAGTGAAATTCTAAGAGCAGCCTGGCTTAAAAAAAAAAAACGTTTTTTTCCTCTTGAGAAACATAAGCAAGCAACGCGTAGCCTGGCAGCAGGGCTAGTAAAGCATGGCGGGCCGCCAGGCTTATAATACACTGGGGGAAACCCTGCATGTCATACAAGTCATGTGATCAACAACCACATGTTACTACTTGAGGAAACAACAAAGACGACAACAGGAAGTGGTTGTAGAATTAATTTAGAATTAATTATCATGTGAACAAACGTACTGATTTTGATTACCTTTCTTATTTAATGGAAACACTGAAGTGCTTTTTTTTCAACATGAGCGGAAATGGACAAAGGTTTACAAACATTTGTAATGGAAATGTAACTGAAATCAGGCAAAAGAGACACATTTCCAAATCAGTTTCTTTAAATACAAAATATATGAAACCTAAATGAAAACTACAGATGTGTGCCTGGTGACTACTTTGGTCTTCATTCAGTGAAGTTACTCACAGGGGACAGAAATGTTACTTGAGTAATAGTAGCAAAACATCATAATAAAATTACTCAAGTAAAAAGTACAAGTAAAAACACTACTAAAACTACATTTTTTTTCCAAAAAGTTAAAAATGTAGCTAGTTACTGCCTAACTCTGCATACATCTTAATTTTGTAGAAGTCAAAATTAATTGGATTATATATTTTTTAAAAAGTTACAAAGTCTAACCCGCATGTGTTACCTCTTCAGCTCAGTTATCTGATCGTTTGCATCGACTATCTTGCTCTCTGCTGACACCAGGTTGTTCTGTAGGAACAAAAACAGAAGTAGCACATGAAGTCAGCTAAATGTGACTTTCCCTGTGTGGAACTTAATGCCATGTTAAAGGATGAGGTTTGTAATGAGATATATGAGACAGATTACATTAAATCTGCCTAGCTGCATCGCTATCACATGACCAAACAATACCACATAAAACCCAAACAAACAGCAACATTACGGAATAAACATCAACTACTATTATTAGTCCTGTCTCTCTTATAGGATTGATGCCAATATAAAAAAAGACAAATATCGGCTGATACTGAGGTTAATGAAGATGTGACATAATGTTGCAATACCTGAGGAAATGACTTTACCTTTGCTGCTTCGTGTTCCTTCATCAGAGAGTTGTAATCCTTCAGTAGCTGAGGGAAAAAAAGTGAAGTGTTGTAAATTATGGCTGCCATTTAACAGTTGTACAAAAAAAACTATTAAATTCTTCCACTGCTGTAAAAACTTTATTTTTTTTCTGACTTTATCAAACATTTCCTATTCAGGGCATCACTGAACTTCACACAGTAACTGTATTTAATCATATCTCCACATTTATTGATATTTATTGATGCTCCCTCTGAACAAACAGTGGACAAAAAAAATGTACAATTACCTCAAACATGGTGGTTATGTTTTTGGAAACAAATTCTGATATTTAAATGAAATATCAGAATTATTATCAAAACAAAAAACATAATCACAATAATAAATGATAAAGCAATACAATAAACACCCACCTTTAATATTTACTCAATAATTTAGAAGAAAAAAAGGTTTTTGATTTGAAAATGTTTATTTTGTTGCTATATATAGTTTACAATTAAATGTGATTCATTTCTATTAATTAACCCTGCAGTTAACTCAATCAGAAGTTTGCTACTGTTGTTTACATGATATCTGATCTTTATGGCCTCTGTCAGACTCACATCCTGCAGCATCTTGTACTCCCTCTCCCTCCTGGCGTCCTTGTCGTCTGCCTCCTTGCAGGCTTTCTGCGCCGCCTCCTCCAGCTGACGCACGCGGCTCTTTAAGCGTGCTGCCAGGCCGTCTTTCTCTTTGGCCGAGCGTTTGCTTTCTTCCAGCCGCTGCTGCAGGGAGTTCACGGCGGCTCCGGCCACGGCGTAGCGCTCCGGCCATTCGGCCTGCAAAAACAAATCCCTCGTATTCAAAAGCTGCCCAAAAACGATGCCTGAACATCGGCGTAGCTTCCTCTGTTCGGCCTGCTAGCTTCTTGCTATTTCTGCTTTGCTCGTTTACGAAATGATCATAAGTTCCCTCAAGGTAATGAGCTGCAAATGTAGTATGAAAAATGTTTTTGCAGATACCAGGTGTTTCTCCAGCAACATGTTTGTTGCCTCCAGTTCCTGGATGCGACCTGTTGTCTCAGCCAGAGCTTTTTCTAGATGTCTGCACCTGCAGATAAACAAAAGGATGAATAAAGTGAATCTAAACTGTAAACATTTATCATCAACATTGCCAATCCCTTTTTACATTTTCTCAAATGCATCTAAAAAACTTCTACTTTTGGCTTTTGCTCGTTTTTCTGACTATTTTATGTTTCTGCTGACTTTATCTGGTTTGCAACAAGGCAAAAAAACACGGCCGTGTGAATGACTGCAAACCTCTCTGTAAGGGCCTGATTGCTCTTCTCTAGATCCTGAGGCAGATCTCGGAGTCTGAGTTTGTCTCGCAGGATCTGGATCTCAGACTCGTAGTAGGCTTTCAGATCAGCGATGTGTCGCGAGTGTTTCTCTCTGAGGTTCTGCCGCAGTCTGGGGGAAAAAAGGGAAGGAAAAAAGGAAACTTAAGACACTTTCATGTTATAACAAGACGCAAAACTTATTAAAGCAAGAATTTTGTACCCAGTTAAACCAAAAACGTTCATGTTATAACATGACGAGTTTTATGTCTTGCAATAACAACAAATATAAGTAAGTTTTACATCTTGCTTTAACGAGAAACTTTTTCTTTATATTAAAATTTTAATTTTTTTTTAAATTTACAGGAGTAAACTGTCAACTCCTTTGACAGTTTACGAACTTAAAAAAGGCAAAAGAAAGGATCACTGTGACTTTTTTTTATTTAAATGAGAACACATTTCATTTAAATAAAGGCCGATAAAACAAAACTTGTTAAAATGAGAAAACCTTCTCGTTTTAGTGAATTTTGTATCTCGTTACATCATTCTACAGCGACATAAAACTTATGAAACCAAGAAACTTTCTTGTTTTAACGAGAAACTGTCAGAGGGACAAGATAAAAAATACACACCTCTGACATATTTAGCCTACAGACAGAAAACTCATCATGACAATGTTTTCTCACTTTTGTGTCTCATATCAGAAACCGTCACGTTATGAAATATAAAACTCATAAAAATGAGAAACTCCTCTGATTGTTTACACTTTCAGAGTAAAATTACAAGCTTGGTGACTGCTGAAATCAGGCAGTGAATATTTTCTACAAGGCGTCTGTAACATCAGACTCACAGAGACAGAACGACGGGGTCCTCCAGGGATGAAGCTCTGTCCATGTGTGGACTGGCTGACGGTGTCTGCCCGGCTCCAGAGCCGGCGCCGGGCTTCAGGGTGCTGGTGTGGGTGCAGCTCCCCTCTTCCTCGTTGGCTAATGGCACACTCGCCCTGCGCTGCTGGCTGCTTTCTCTGACCGCCAGTGACGGATTCCCTTGGGAACTTTGCGTCTTAGCGGGAGGCTGCCCAGCAGCTGAAGCGCTGGACACGTCAGAGACGCAGTCGGTGTCTCCAGGATGGGGGCTGCCCTCCACCATGCTGTCGGGGGTCATGGAGGTCCCCAGTCTGGGGTAGGGCTGGGGCGGAGGAGCAAACGACGGGCTGCTGAAGTGAGAAGGTGAAGTGAACCCAGATGTTCGATCTGACTGCTGCGTGCCGGCCGCCGGATCCAATGTCAGCACCTTAGCAACAGAGATACGAGGTTAGCAACGGAGCGAGTCAGAGAGTTTTGTACAAAACCCAAATGTTTAGAAGAGGCAAGAATAAAAAGACAGACCTGTGGTGACAGAGGGCTGGATATGACAGAACCTTCCCAGTCGGTTTGTTTACAGTCTTTATGTTTGTTCTGGTAGATTTCTCTGAGGGACAGCCGCGGCTCCTGGGATGGTGTTTGCTGGAGACACACAACCATCCTCAGCATCCTCGACTTTTTCACAAAAACATCGTCATTGCGACGTTTTTACATCCCTTAGGGATGTAAAAATAAACTGAGTAAAAACATGAAAAGTTTTGAAGTGCTATAAAACACACTAATCATCTTTATTTCACTTGTTTAGCTACAAAACCAGATGTAGTTATGATTTGGGATTAATAAAGTATTTTTGAATTTGAATTGAACTGAATCATTGTCTTCTGTTAGCAATAGCTACACGAAAATTTGCAAGAAAAAAAACGTGGAAATTTCCGAATTTCAAAAGTCAATCTTTTTTTTTTTTTTAGCTTTTTTTTTACTTTTGAAACTGAGTTTTTTCCAGAACACTTTCTGAGATTAATCTCAAAATGTATTTTATTTTTTTTTTTCTAAAAAGAATTTTTGTCTCTAGGCTGCACAGTGGCGCAGTTGGTAGAGCTGTTGCCTTGCAGCAAGAAGGTTCTGGGTTCGATTCCCGGCCCCGGCCTTTCTGCATGGAGTTTGCATGTTCTCCCTGTGCATGTGTGGGTTTTCTCCGGGTACTCCGATTTCCTCCCACAGTCCAAAAAACATAACTGTTAGGTTAATTGGTCTCTCCAAATTGTCCCTAGGTGTGTGTGTGTGTGTGTGTGTGTGTGTGTGCATGGTTGTTTGTCCTGTGTGTCTCTGTGTTGCCCTGCGACAGACTGGCGACCTGTCCAGAGTGAACCCCGCCTCTCGCCCGGAACGTTAGCTGGAGATAGACACCAGCAACCCTCCCGACCCCACCAAGGGACAAGGGTGTCAAGAAAATGGATGGATGGATGGATGAATTTTTGTCTCTCCCCCAGTTTTTCTATGTACAACGGCCCTGATAAGCTGTGGTACATAGAACGGACCTTACCAAGCTCCGGCCAGAAACGCCCTTCAAAGTCCCACATGGCTGCATGTCTCACAAACAAAGCGTCGCAGAGCTTAGTTTCTATGTGTAAACATGGCATCTTTGATTTCGACTGACACTCTGCAGAGTATTTCTGAGTCGATTAGCCTTTCTGCCGGATATTCACAAAATATCAGTCACAACAATGGACAGGGGAACCAACAAGTTCATGTCATCTTTTTTGGACGACATCAAGGTGTTTGAGCCACGCGATGCCTCCAAGATTGTGTGCATCACAGCTAAATGCTACCGATCGATGAGGAACACAGCAGATCCTCACACCCTCAGCATAAATATAGCTGTGGACAAGATCACTGATGCCTATTATGCCATTATTGTTCCCATCAGCACATACAGTCAACATCTGAGCGTCATGCGGCTCTTTTACAGGGCAGAAACAGACGTCAACGTTTACGTGGGGTAGGACAGCAGGGCGGACCGGGAAGTTAGAATTTGGCCGTATGTGACTCAGCTGGTGACTCACAAGACTCATGGAAGCCTCTTGTAGAAGGAGATACGCGCCGCTGTCAAAGCTGTCCGGAAGGGGCCGATACAGATCGCACTCGTTCAGACGCCAGTAAGTCAGACCTGAGACAGACACAATGAAAAGTCTGTAGAGCTCTTTCTGACATTATTTATCCATTCATTTGCATGTTTATGTCAGTGTAGGCAACTGCACAGATATAAACATGTCAGTGTAGTGGCCTGACACTACACTGGTTGAAGTTCCAATAACTGGAATTTTAACCAGTTCCAGTAAGTGTGTCGCCAAATTACACAGTTCAATCCTGCAAAAATTCATACAAAGTCAGCAGACCTCCACATTACTTTGCAGTAATGCGAGTTCCTCAAGGTTTTCTGCAAGAACGGTTAAAAGGTTTGAGCTTAAGTGATAATAACTCCAACCTACGACACTGTTGCTTCAGTCTTACTTGGTGTCAAGTTATAGTCCGCATTTGATACGGCAAGAAACAAAAAGTCACATTTAACGTCAGACATAGGTGCAAATATTGCAAAATTCCTTGCAAATATTTTTTTAAATATCAGAAAAAAATTTGACAAATTCTGGACGAACTGAACAATGTGAAAAAAATGTTCAATATTATTCTATTTTTAAGAAATACTTATCGAATGCAGATTATTATTCATGGAGTCTGCAGGAGACGCAGAACGATCCTCAGCTTTTAATTCAGCTAATGACAAATTAGCTGAATTTATTTGTCATTAGTTGACAATTAAATTAGTTGACTGGCTCTATTTGGTCCAAACTGAGGATGAGTTTGACCTCCTGGTGTGGGCCAGTCTAAAGTACTGAGCCGTACTAAAAACCGTAAATACACTGAGCATCACTGTTGATCTGAAAATATATCCATAAATTACACTGCTACTGCTGCTCTCTACTGACCAACAATATGATCATTAATGAGATTTTATTCAGTGTTCAAAGGTACATGAGACTGCTTTTAGAATCAAATCAAAACTATCGTTATCAGACAGTGTGAAATATTATTATGGTCGCCTCAGGAGTGTATCAATAACAACAGAAGATAAAAACTAAAGTGCATGGTTTCCTTTGGCCACGTATTTTCTTCTTTTTTTTAATTGAACTCTGTGAATTACCTGAAGCCTCTGACATCAGGCTGTCACTGCGGCGCAGCAGGAAAGAGCTGGATGACAGCCCAGCCGATCGATGCTGAAACACAACAGAGATAAGTGGATGGGACCCAGGAGCAAGAAAAAAACGGTTAGAGCAACCAAAGCGGACAAAACCACTAAAAATGTTAGTCCTAGAAGGTGAGCTGTTAAAATACTTGGTCATGAGAATCTGGTTTCTCCAGCAGACTCTGCTTGCTGTGAGGCAACTCCTGGTAGTCTGGGGTTTGTGCTGTGCCGATTCCTGCCTTTGTCTTCCTGGCTCTGAGTTTCTGCCTCTGGGCCCAGGAGGTCAGCTGCTGGCTGCTGCCAAAACGACAGAGAATACGCTTTAGTTTTAACTAAAAACATACAACTTCATCCTCAATCTAACAAATAAAAGATGAATTCCATAAAATGATGCAGGTACAGCAGCAACACGTTGATACAATAGTTTGTGGCACATTCTGTGATAAACCCAACTTCAACCAGTTCCAGTTATTAGCATGAAGAAACCTGCCCACATGGATCTCAAGCATCCTGTGGTCATTTACTGGCCACCACAGTTGGAAGCTGCAGCTCAAGGCGGAGCTTTGTCCTTGGAGGCGGGCCTAGGCCCCCTCAACGGTTTTGCACAGCTGAACAGTTGCCACAGGACATTAAAGGATTCAAACATGCATTAAAGAATCAAATCAAAACTCCAGGAGTATTTAACACTGATGTAAAGTGCTAAAACATTGACTTTCCATGACGCTGCCCCTTTAACAGGTTAAAGTTTGGACATACTTGGATGTTTTCTGCTGGTACACAGATGGAATAGGTTCATTGACGGCGTTGGGCCGCTCACTGGAGAAGTCCTGCTGGTACTCTGCCAGAGTCGTCTGCATGTCTTCCTGGAGGATGCTGGTCCACCTGTGCTTCCGGCCTGCGTCGCCGTCCTCCCCGTCTTCATCGGGAGTCACCCCAGGTTCAAAGCCAGTCTCCCACAGTGTTCCGTAGCCGCTGCTGAGCACCGTGGTGGTCCGCTCCTCCCCCTGGTTGGTGGTCTCCAGCCCAGGAGGTGGAGGGGACGGGGTGCTGAAGGGTGTGAGGATGGGGGCTCCCAGGCTCTCGTTGTCACTTGGCACGTTTTTGGGAAGCTGGCGTTCACTGGAGATGATGGAGAAGATGCAGTCTTTAACGTCCGGGGACGTTTTGGTGATGGAGGGGAACTCAGTCTGCGGCTGACCGCTGCTGGTCTGGCGGTTCTGGAGCTGAACCAGGGCCTTTATCTCATCCTGAATCAACTAAACAAAATAAAAAATAAGAAAAACAAGACATTTAAAAAGGAGAAGTAAAAATGCCATCACATGAAAGAACTCGATAGCATACGTTTGATTACCTGTATTTGGCACTGATATTGTTCTTGCTGAGCAAGTATTTGCTCTTGGTATTGCTTTTCGACCAGCTGAAACAAATGCAACCATCGGCCCTGATGAAGACAAAAACCATTTGACAAACAAATCAGTTTGTAACTTGAACTTTTAAACGGTTAATCTTGTTAAGTAGAGGTGTGCCGATCGATCGGTAACCGATCATAATCAGCCGATTTCCGTGAAATCGGTGATGATTGGGATCGGCCGATCATTGGCTCTGTTACCGATACCGATCACCTGCATCTCATTTCCCAGCCTGTCTGTCCAGCTGGTCTCGTCTTTCCTTCACTCTGCGCAAACGCGCAGCAAAAATGCTAAGCGATGTGTAACTATAACGCACTGAGTGAATGAGGACGTTTGCATGTTGCGGCGGAAAATAGAAGCAGGTCAAAATGCATCAACACAACAAAGCTAATAGACATAAAAACAATGACGGAGTTTGGCTACATTGAGTCTCACTGCAGTAAAAAGACATGGAGGATCAGACAGCAGGTAAAGCAGCACAGCTACAAACACTCACCTGGATTAGCATGACGGTCAGAAAGCTAAACTAATAACCTGTAAAATGATTTAAGTCTTTGAGCTGCGATGTAAGACGCTGGTTCTGCTGTTGAACTGCTGCTACGCTACAGGTAGTAATATTTAATATTTAGTAATATTTGACAGACGGAGCCGCTTCTGCTCCACCCGGTAGAGACTCTCACACCGAACCTGTTTAAAGCTGCAGCATCTAACTTAAAAAAATACATTTTACATAAATATTAAAACTTTCTCTGTCCTAATATGAGACAGATAATCTTTAAAAAATAATCAATCTCCTCCCTGTTACTCTGCTCAGTCAGAAACAGCCAATCAGAACTAGCAGTAACCAGCTAGCCGCTATGCTAACAGGACGTTTTCATTCAGTAACTCAGGATTGTTTTCGCAATGGATCCTGTATTTTCCTTTGAATGTTAAGTTTTATACTTGAATCTTTTGTCAATGTTGAAAGGTTTTATTTTGGTTCTTTGCATTATTTAGCCTCTTCAGAGCCTCATATGTTATCAGTCTGTTAAAGATAGTATTATTGATAGCAGTTCAATTTGCATAATGCCCGTTTTGTTTAGTTTTCTTCTTGGAAAAAGTTATTAAAAACAAGTTTTTGTCTAAATTAAGGTGAATTCATGGTTCCTTTTTCCACATAATGTAACGGTAGTGTTTATGATAAAAAAATGAATAAATAACAATTATGTGATCGATATCGGCGATCGGCCCTCAGGGGTGATCATCCAAATGCTCTAAAAAGAACAAAATGTCTGGCAAACATTGTTAGAAGCCAAACTGTAAGGAGCAACTATTGCAATGGAACAATAAACCAGTTAGAATTCAATTATTTAGAGGAAGCAGAAAAATCTGATACGGGTTTGTTTTCTATGACGGTCTGTTGAAAAAAGGAGGACGTTTCTGCTGAAAAACTCAAATATTTGGTGATTAGATCTCAGAAATTGTCTTGAAAAGCAAGAACATTTCTGAGTTTGAAAAGTCAAAACAATTCCAAGGAAAAACTAATTTTGAGATTAACCTTAGTAATGCTCAAGAAAAAAAACATGGAAATTTGTGCATTTCAAAAGTCAAACATTTTTCAAGTTTTGAAACTTAAAAGTTTTTTAAAGAAAATTTCTGAGATTAATCTCAATACATTTTTTTGCTAATTGAAAATTTCTGCATTTTTTTTCTGATGAATTTTCAACTTTTGGTTGATTTCCTTGATTTTTCTAAAACAAATTCTGAGATAGATCTCAAATTCTTTTTGTGTTTTGGCAGAAATTTACACCTTATTTCCCCCCACTCCATCTACAATGGCCCTCAGACACCATCGTAGTTTTCACACATTAACACTGAGGAAGTCGTTTGGACTTAAAATCTCCAAAGTTGCTATTCACATTACTAAGATCTCTCAGCACCGTAAGATGTCTCTTTTTCTGAAAGCAGGTGTTGGGACTCTTCGTTTTGTGTTCATATTTAAATGTAATGCATTTGAATTCCTCTGCAATATTAATCAACCCTGGATCTTCTTGACATGTTATAAGAAGGCTGGGCAAAAGAACTTCTTTTATTTTTGCAAACATCCTTTCTCTGCAACTTTTCTTATATCTTGTATTTACTGGCGGCTCCAGTAAATATAAATTAAAACAGATATCAGCGGCAAAATCATAGAGCAAAAAAGGGGCTTGTGGATGAACTCCATTAGCAGCTCGTTCCCCCAGACACCGAGTTTAAAGGGATAGTGACCTGCTAAGAACAAACACTCCAGGTTGAACTGAACTGCGTCAGTGTTTCCCCTGCGCATCACTTCCTGTGTATGAAAACATCAGCTGCAGTGTGGTGCTGTGCCAGAACTATGGGCTCTCTGCAGATGTGTGTATGTGTGTCCGCAGAACTGACAGGTGCGATCCACAGAAAAAACTTAAAGTGACAGCTCAGAAACGAGGCTGTCAGCTGCAGAAGAACAACTGCTAAAGCAGCAGTTCCTGGCTTCACTTCAGACAGCAACGGCATGTGCTTAGGACCTCATTTACATGTAGTTTTATCTTTCAGGCTGCGTGATTAACTCCCACCTCACAGTCCTTCCAGATCTCAGGGTCTGTTTCTCCACTGCTCTGAATCTCCTGCACCAAGGCCCTCAGGGTCTCCAGGGAGCTCGGGTTGATGAATGGCAGGGTCTTCCCATGCTCAAATGCTTCATCTGTGCTCAGACACAGGTTCCTGCGACAACATTGCACTGAAATTACTTATAAGATATGGGCAAACAATGTAAAACAGAGACTAAGGCTTTTCTGGTATCATTTTTCTTTGCAAAATGATACAAAAAATAAAAAAGGCAAAGAAATTTTTAAGAAATGAAAAATATTACAACCGTACAATACTATACTTAGCTCTTACACCACAGGGTTTCCCCCAGAAAACTTGCTAAGCTTGGTGGTCAGGGCGCTGAGGCGGACAACCGGTGGTCCACCGTGTTTTTGTATTAAAAGATGTTAGACAATAAAAATAAAAATATCACTGGGTAATTATATGTTAGGGGAAAACATAGTCAGTGAACTGCTATATAAACCCACAACTAGTCTTAAAAACAACCAATAAAAAAATACAATTAAAATGAATATCAATTATTTCCACTTCTGTTAAATCCAAATTAAGTCAACGGTTCCATCAGGTCCCCAACGGTTTCAGGGGCCCCATAAATGCTAATATTTTAACAGACCACAGATATATAAATGTAGCATTTGTTTATTGAGATTATAATCGCTGCTAAATTTGACATCAAGTTTTCAGCATATACAGTATAAATTAAGACTTTAAGTTATTTAACATTAATATGTAAGATTTTTAGGAGCTGGCGAGTTTACTTTGTTGAAGTTCAAATAACAAAATTCATAGTCAGATTGGTTTGTTACCACAGCTACAATATGATGCCGAGTTTAATCTTTGAGTTTCAGCTGCGTTTGTTCACAAATACAAATTGGTAAGCTGCAGTTATAATTTATTGCTTTTTAGGTTTGCCAGTTAAACATCTCCCCTGTCCTAATTTCACTAAATCTAACACAGAAGCTGTTAGAGGTGCTGATGTTTTAGCAACAAAAGGGGCCCATAAGTCATATTCTGCTCCAGGCCTCAAACAGCCTTGGACCGGCCCTGCATGATGAGGTAATCCACTGCACTACGCAGAGACGATCAACAAACGGGAGATTTAATTCAAAGCTGCTGATGTGGCTTTAGTAGCTCTTTCATTTAGTGTCTGTTGAGTTTTTAACAAGGACACAGAAACTATTTTGGTTGGTCGAGTTTCTGGACGAGTTTTTCAGATGTCCGGTGGCCGCGAGCATCAACTCTGTCTGACTAAGGGCAAAACATTGGATACGGTTTGGTGCTTAGTGTAACCGGAAAAATAATACTAGTAATAATAATAAAACAATATAAAATCAGCGTGATCCGTAACTGGAAGGAGAGCGCGAAAGATCCTCACCGGGTTGAACCTGCATGATGAGTGATTAGCGCTGGATTGTTAACCACTAAAGCACCGGCTAACCGGGAACACAGACCTAAACTTTACAGGGAAGACAGGCCCAAACGCTGGGCAGCGTGTTGAGATGTAAACGCTGGATAATGTTTTGTTCACAAATATACATCATTCTCACCCGGATTAAAAAAAAAGGCAATTTTTTTTTTTAAATTTTATTTTATTTAATTTTTTTTTTTTTACTAGCTTTACTAGCAAAGCTAGTAAAAAAATATTTATAGGCCGCCAGGCCTATAATACACTGGGGGAATCCCTGCACCAACACTAAGTATAGTATATATAAAAACATTGCTCAAGCAAGAAAATACGACTGTCTATTGGGGAAAAAAAAGGAGAGTATCGTATTTTCCGCACTATAAGCCGCACCTAAAAACCTTCAATTTCCTCAAAAGCCGACAGTGCGCCTTATAATCCGGTGCACCTTATATATGGACCAATATTGAGCCACAACAGGTCTAGCAACTACGGTAAGCAGCCGCTGACTTCATTTTCGCCCGTAGAAGAAGCAGCGCGCAGTGCTCTGCCAGCTCAGTGACCTACATCGATAACGCCTGGATCTACTGGCAGCGTTTTCACCTCTTTGGAAGAGGCGGACGCAATCTCAACAAAGATGGAACAAGGCTGCTCACTGCAAACATTTTTCATTTTATCAACAAGAACAACGACGTGACCACTGCTTCAGAAGAACAGGCTCAAGGACGCCTGACTAGGATGGGAGCCTCCGCTTATCAGGGCCGTGGCGTTCCCAAACAAAACGAGATGAACAGCTCGACTGGTTGTCCTGCTCCTTCCCCCGTCCCAACACCTCCCCCCTCCGCTCTCCTTCACTCCTCAGTCAATCACTAAAGAGAACCGGGCAGCACCTGACCCGCTTGCAGGTGCTGGTAGATGATCCGGGTCAGAGAGGAAGACGGACGGACTCCTCTTCCTCCCAGCACAACAGCATGGATCAACAGGATCGCCACATAGCTGAGGATACAGTTTCTGAGGTCTGAGACCGGGGACCAGATATTATCTTTACACCAGTTTTCCCCCAGAATGCGTCTGGTCCCCTGGCACTGAATAGCAGGACAATACCTGTCCGGATCACTTCAAGACAAGATATAAAAAACAGAAACACAAAAAACGGCTGTCTTCATTCTAATCTCAGAATGATCACCTGCCTGAAGGAACCTAAGATCAAAGTAATCCCAGTCTCTAGGTCACTTAAACTGGCTCTTTTAAACACCAGGTCTCTTTGTGCTAAAGCCTTATTAATTAATGATTTCATCACTGAGCATAATATTGATTTTTTATTTCTGACAGAAACATGGCTGAATGACATTAATGAAGCAATCGTACTAATTGAATTAACGCCTCCCACTTACAACTTTTTAAGTGAAAATAGAAAACTCAAAAAAGGAGGAGGCGTGGCTTCAATATTTAAAGATACCATGAACTGTAGCAAAATCTCTCTGGGTCAGTTTATGTCTTTTGAGTATCTTGCAATCGAGGTAAAAGGCCACAAACAAACCTTGACCCTAACTTTATACAAAAGTCCAACATATGTGGAAAATTTCTTTACGGACTTCAATGAGCTTCTATATCTTATATGTATTGATTACGATTGTTTGATAATTGTCGGTGATTTCAACATTCATGTTGACAACCCCCAAGACCGAGGGGCTAAAAAGTTTTGTAATATATTAGAGAGTTTTGGTTTAACACATGCAAGCAAACAAGCAACACACACTCATGGACACACACTGGACCTGGTTATCAGTAAGGGTGTGAATATTTCCAATGTCTCTGTAACTGATGTCGCCCTGTCGGACCACTTTGCTGTTATCTTTGACAGTTATTTATCTGCTAACATACTTGGACAAACAGCCGCTATCACAAAATGTACTTTCACAGAAAACACTGCAGAAATATTTAATCAAATCTACTCTTCTTCCTCGCCGTTAAGCCATAATGACGTAGATAAGTTGGTAGATGATTTTCAGTGCAAACTTTCAGAGATCATTGATTACATTGCCCCCATTAAAGTAACGGTTGTGACTGGTAGGAAGAAATCATCATGGAGAAATGCACAAACAGTTCAATCTGCAAGACAACTCTGCCGTAGGGCCGAACGGAGATGGCGTAAGGCTCAACTTCACGTCTACTATGACATCTACAAAGAAAGACTACGTAACTATCACAAAACACTAAAACATGCAAGAGAGGCTTTCTTTGCAGATGTCATAAACAAAAACATTAATAATGCTCGAGCTTTATTTGCTACTGTTGACAGGCTAACAAATCCTCCGATGACGTTACCACCTGAACTTCAATCTAATGCTGCCTGCAACAAATTTTCCAGTTTCTTTTCAGAAAAAATCCAAAAGATCAGAGGATTAATCTGCACATCCACTCCAAAGCCAGTACCAATGATGTGCCCAAACAAAACAAATGCAGGAACAATGACCCATTTCCAACTACTTAATTATAAAACTTTAGAAGAAATCATAAGTCAATTAAGCTCCGGTTCCTGCTGTCTGGATGTCCTACCCACACATTTCTTTAAGAAAGTCCTGCCAGTCATTGCTAATGATCTGATCCAAATAGTAAACTCATCACTGTCTTCAGGTGTTTTCCCCCAGGCTTTGAAGACAGCAGTTGTTAAACCGCTGATAAAAAAACAATCTGGACAAATCAATACTACAGAATTACAGGCCGATCTCCAACATCTCATTCATTAGCAAAATAATTGAAAAAGCAGTTTTTAAACAATTAAATAACTTCATAAAAATAATGAATCGCTTTGACTCCTTCCAGTCTGGTTTTCGTGCTCACCACAGCACAGAGACAGGCCTAGTCAAAGTGTTCAATGATATCCATATAAACACAGACTGTGGGAGAACCACAGTGCTGGTTCTGTTGGACCTCAGTGCAGCTTTCGATACTGTTGACCACGACATTTTACTGAATTGACTGGAGACTTGGGTTGGACTCTCCGGTCCGGTGCTCCACTGGTTTGAATCCTACATAAAGAACAGGGACTTCTTTGTTTCAATCGGAAATTTTTCATCGGAGAGGTCAAAGGTCACATGTGGTGTACCCCAAGGTTCAATCCTAGGACCCTTTCTCTTCAATATTTATATGCTCCCACTGGCTGAAGTTATAACAGGAAATAAGATCAGCTACCACAACTATGCGGATGATACACAGCTCTACGTCACGATGTCACCAGGTGACTCTGAACCCATCCAATCACTGAATAGAGGCTTAAAACAGATCAATGTGTGGATGTGCCAAAACTTTCTCCAGCTGAACAGAAACAAAACTGAAGTTATTATCTTTGGACCGAAAGAGGAACGAACCAGAGTCAATGCGCAGCTTCAGTTACTACAACTACAAACCAGCAATCAGGCCCGAAACCTGGGAGTAGTGATGGACTCTGACCTGAACCTTCAGAGTCACATCAAATCAGTCACAAAGTCGGCTTTCTATCATCTGAAGAACATCTCCAGGATTAGAGGACTAATGTCTCAGCGAGATCTAGAGAAGCTCATCCATGCGTTTATCTTTAGCACCTTGATTACTGCAACAGCGTCTTCACAGGTTTGACCAATAAATCAATCAAACAGCTGCAGCTGATCCAGAAGCTGCTGCTCGCATTCTCACTAAAACCAGGAAAATAGAGACATAACACCAGTTTTAAAGTCTCTACACTGGCTCCCTGTAGCTCAAAGGATAGACTTTAAAATACTGTTGTTAGTTTATAAATCACTGAACGGTTTAGCACCACAATACCTTAAAGATCTGCTATTGCCGTACCAACCGCCTAGACCCCTCAGATCTTCTGGTTCTGGTTCTGCTCTGCATCCCCAGAACCAGAACGAGACGAGGAGAAGCAGCATTCAGCTTCTACGCACCACAGATTTGGAACAAACTTCCAGAGCACTGTAAAACAGCTGAAACACTGAGTGCCTTTAAATCTCAAATTAAAACCCACCTGTTTAGAGTTGCTTATGGATAGACTGAATGTTTTTACTTTTAATAATGATTTTAACTCTTTAAATCTTTTTCAAACTCTGTCTTGTTTTCAAATTGTGAAAAGCACTTTGAAATGCCTTGGATAGAATATTTTTTACTTTTAATAATGATTTTAACTCTTTAAATCGTTTTCAAACTCTGTCTTGTTTTGTTTTATTTTTATTTCAAATTGTGTAAAGCATTTTGAAATGCCTTGAATCCTTGTAAGATACAAAAACTCTGAGGTTTGAGAATCCTTGTATGATGTCGAGGTTTGAGATGTTTTAAAATGTTTTCACTCTTAATTTTTACTTTTAATAATGTTTCTATCTTCTAATCTTTTTCAATATCTGTCTATTTTTGTTTTCATTTCCATTTTAAATGGTGTAAAGCACTTTGAAATGCCTTGCTGCTGAAATGTGCTATACAAATAAAATTTGATTGATTGACTGGTTGATTGATTGCATGCTGGGATAGTTGTCAGAACACTGGTTTGGCCACCCCCCAGCCCAGTCGCAGAAGGCTCTCCTCACTGACCAGAGTCGGGACTGTTTTGTTCACATTCCCTTTAGTGCAGCTCCATCTAGTGGATGCATAGCGTAACTCCAGCCTCTACTGTAGCGTCTATTCTATGCACCTTATATATGAAAAATGTTTTAAAATAGGCCATTCATTGAAGGTGCGCCTTATAGTGCGTAAAATACGGTAAATTGTTGATAAATAATCTCAGACATTTTTCTAGAAAAAAAATAATTCAGAGAAACGTTGAAACTTGTGAGTTTTAAAAGTAATACATTTTCTACAAAAATAATACTAAAAAAATTCTTCAAATGTTTGAGCGTCAAGTCTATTTTTATTATTTTACTTTTGACACTTAGAGACTGCCAAGTTTTTTTTCTAGAATATTTCTGAAAGTAATCTTAAAATGGGATATTTTTCTAGCAATTTTTTTTTACTTTTCAAACTCTCCTTGTTTTTTTTTCTGGAAAATTTCTGATATTAATCCCATATTTCCAAAGTTATTTCCTGAAAATTTTAAACTTTTCAAACAAGAGTTTTCTTGTTCTTTCTAAAACATTTCTGAGATTAATCTCTAAATTTCAAACTTTCTTGGCAGAAAAATACACCAAAAAAACTCTGTGTGACTATACATAGGCATACATACATACTAGTATTACTGGTGCAGGTAAAAAAAATCTAGAATGAATATACAATAATATATTGCTAAATGAACATAAGAGGTACCAATAAAAACAATATTGAACTGTTTACGACAGTAATAATATTGAACCTAGCTTTTTCAGACAGTCTGAGTGTGTGAGTGTGAGGATTACTGGTGTTGAACAATCTGGTGTCCAATGGGAGGTCACCAACATTACACCTTTCCTTTCATCTCACAATTATATGCTATTTTGTGCTTATCGTTCACATAAAGCACCAAAAAATAAAAAATAAAAATCAAACACCATTGTGGTGTGGTGTATGAGAAAAAGTTTTCCAAGGCACTTTAGGTGATTTTTTGTTGAATTTTTTTTTAAAAACAGCTGCAGTTTCACAACTGCAAAACCTGCTTCACAGCTCACGCTACAGTTTACAACATCACTTTCATTTCCTTCATTACAAATTATTGCAACTCATGATGTTTTCCGACAACAGTCATAAGAAACAGGAAATAAATAGCAATAGGAAATAAATCCATTATATCCATCATGGTAAATTAAAACTAGCTCAATCATTTCCAGTTGTGTGATTTATTGCTTTTCTGTTTTCTCACTTTCAACCGAAAATTGGATTTGGTGCTTTGGTCTTCTTTTTTTTTTTTTTTTTTTGAACAACAATTTTGTTTACAGTGACTTCATAATTCATTTTATTTGTTGTTTTGATGTTTTTATTTTGGATACTTAAAATGTCTTCCCGTTCCAGTGTTAAAAGCTTATTGACGTTTGAGAATATTTTCTTTTATCATTACCGATATACTTATTGTATAATATCGTTATCTCAAAACAACGATATCAGGGTTTATCGCAACAACTTCTGGGACGATCCATTGTCCAGCAAAATGTGTTACAGTGACAGGCCTAACCAGTACATCTGAATAACTGAACAAAAACGCAGATTATATCCGAAATTGCATCTTTTACACATCAAGTGTCAAGTCTCCACGGTGTGTGTGTGTGTGTGAGTGGCAGCACGCCGGTGTGATGTCCACATGCCTGCTCTCCACGGCGCCTCCCGCAGTCTGGGAGCCGGTGTGTCTCTCCTCCAGGACGGCCAGGCCGGAGGCTGACGTCCCCTCGGAGGACACCAGGGAGGTCTCGCTCTCCTTGCCTCCATCCCCGTCGGCGCTGGCGTGGCAGTGGCTCAGAGCCCCCGAGCTGGACACGTCCTCGGAGATACTGTCATCCGTGGACATGTTTACGGGCCCATCTGGAGGGGGTCTCTCTGACAGCTGGGAGCCAAAACAAAGAGAAAGCAGGGCTGAGTTGGGACTGAGCGTCTGAAGGCGCCGCACAGCTGTTGCAACAGAGCCAGGAAAAGCCTGTGTAACCTCGGTTTAGATGGGGGCCATCAGTAAATCACTCAATTACTATATAGCCGCGATATTTACACGCAACATGTCCGGTAAACATGTATTAAAACAAACATAAATAAATAAATAAATAATAAATAAATGACGGTGTCAGTGTGACGCATTAGCATCAATCTAAGTGTTTTTTAAGCATGAGGGGTTACGTTTCCTTTAATTTAAAAGCTAGCCTGAATACAGCATGTTTAATTAATGTACGGCTAATTAAATTAGCAGAAATAATTAACGCGGAAGAGGCAGACAATATCACAATATATTAATGGGAGCAACATTCGCTTTCAGAGCTTTAATGTCTGTAGCACCGACACTTAAAGTTGCCAGTCCTGAATCTGTTGGACGGAGTTATCCAGCTGCAGCCAACAACACCTGCAACTAACGAGCCTTTCAAATGGTTAGCCAGTTAGCTCAGTTTGGCTAAGTTGATGTATTACAGGTTAAGAAACGCAGAGATAAGCAGGACATGACTAAAAGTAGCATTCAACTGCAAACCGCTTCACAACACCAGGCAGCGTAGCTAGTACAGCTTAAACCAAATAATAGTTAACCTACCGGTTGGTTTCTAATATTTTATCCATATTTCTCTGAGAGTAGTCGGACTCGTTAGCTGTGAGCTGGTTGGCTACTGCACTGCAGTGTTCCCTGTCCGCTGAACGTTTACAGCCTCCAACCCCATTGGTTAGAATGCGATCTGAAATACAGACGCGTGATTGGCTCTAGTATTTTCACATTTTATTTCTATTGGTCGAGGGAGAAGTTAAAGAGTGTGTAAATACCGGGCCAAACTGACAGGCGGACAACTCCAACAAAAAGATACTAAAATCTTATTTTGACGAATAGTTATTTTTATTATTTTATGCAGATCCTAAAACACTGCTTTAGAATTCTGATGGAATTTTGATGTCCCACCAATTTCTAAGTTTTCAGGCGCTGCCCAGATCATATTAATGTTTTCCTTTCAACAGCTTCATTTGCAATAATTGCAAGAAATGTCATCATACACTGAAAAAAATAAGAATATGTAGAGACAATACCAGACCTGTATGTGGCAGTGTAATGCAGTTAGTAACATCCAAAAGAAAACAGAGGCTAACAACATGCATTTGAATTTGCTGCTGGGTTTGAGAGTTAGCTTAAAAGTGGGAATATGACCTATGTTCAGAAATTAAAGTATTACTGTCTTCTCCAATACCAACAAATTGGAGAAGACAATTCTCCAATTAGAATATAGTATTTTCAAAAATATTCAACCATTTGAAACCAAATAATTGGCTTGTAAAGCTCAGAGCCCAACGCTACTTCCTTGGTAAAGAAAGCAGTCTACGCTGTGGAGCTGCAGTGGAGCACACAACCCATGTGCAACGGCCATCATGGGTTCGAGTCCCGGCCTGATGACATTTGCCGCTTCCCTCTCTCTCACAACCCGTTTTCTTGTCTGACCACTCTCAAATAAAAAGTCAATAAATCCTTCAAAAGAAAAATGATAATGTCCAACTAACTGCTGATAACTTAATTTAGAGATTCAAGCTAACATTAACAATGAGAGTAGATGACAATGTCCTTGGAATGCACAATGGACACATGTTGAATGGCTATTGATTTGATGGTAAGGAGAAGACAAAGTGGACCCATACAGGTCCTGGATGTGCTATTCAAACTGAAATGATTTTCTTAAACGCGACACTGAAACCCAACTCACTGCGTCGATGTGGCTTGTATAAAGCAAACCCAAGTCGACATTCAACAAGAAGCCTTTTGTGAGTCCAGGCCACAAATACAAATGGGTCCCACGTACTGGTTTTTGATTTTACAGAATTTGTGCCTCGGACAGGAACAATTTTTTATAAAGTACTACGGTTCTCAGTATTCGACAAACCAGTATTTCCAAAATAGCATTGTGCGGTGAAAGAATGTCATGTTGGGGTTATGTTTTAACAGTTTATCAAAATTAAATGCTGTACAATTTTGCCTGAATGTTAAAAGTGAGATTTGACTTAAAGTTACACTGAATGTGAAAAACATTTTAACTTCATTACAAGAGTTTACTACATGATGTTAGAGCAAAGGCGATGATTTAGAAAGAACTTTTTACATCTGTAGGACATGAGTAAAATTAAGCATTAGTATCAAAGTTTTAGTGAGGAAGGGTCACAATGGTGATGCTGGATGGCTGTGGGCAGAAAGGATCTCTGGTAGCAGTCAATCTTGCAACGCATCTGACAAGACCTCTGACTGAAGAAGTCCCTCTGGGATTGTTGAAGTATTTTTGGATGGAATTCGAATGTTGCTGTACATCTCGTGACTGCTATGACATGGCAACGGAGACGATATTCCACGGTAACATGTTCTGGATCAGTTGTTGGCCCCAAACCCGCTAACTCGTTTGCTTTTGCCGCACATTTGGTCTGGCTCTCCATCCATGAAGGCCTCCCTTTTTAACCGCTCTGGGATTTGGAGGTTATAGTTCAGGTACTATTTGAGCTTCTGAGATGCCACTCGACCTGTCCTACTTGTAAAAACAATATTTTGTTGCCAACGGTTACGCACCATTACAACTGTTAGAAAGCAAAAATAAATAAATAACTAAATCAAAGCACAGTATCAAAATTGAAACGCATTGAATCACCATATCCACTGTATTGAAAATACAATTTATTACACAGAGTAATAAATACATACAAAGATGCAAGTAGTAGCATTTTCCTTTTTGTTTTCGTCTTTTTAATACCAAAACCAATCTCATCACAGATGAACCAATGCGTCTGATAACGTGTCCACCACTCAAGTCTTTTGTTACAAGGGTCTGAAACACAGACCCAATACTATAAAAAATAAAAACAAAGAGAGAAAAATCTATCTACTTCTGTACAAGCCATGCAGTGTCTACAGTTAACCCATGGGCCCGTTTGCATGCAAAAAAACAACAACAACAAAAAAAATGAACTTATACCGATGTATTTATGTAACAAGTCAAAACTAAAATCCCCAACAGTGGACCGTAAAAAAAATCTTTTGATTCCCAAGAAAAAAAGAGAAAGAAAAAAAATCCCAATTGAAAGAATTCTCCAGAACTCCTTAGAGTTGTGAACTGCATTACTGTGTTTTTTCTTCTCTCTCTAAGAGCTTGCACTTCACTTCAATCCTTTGTTCATTTACTTCCTCCTTGCAATGTAAAGGCCATGCACGTTTCACCCCCCACTGCCGCCCCCCCTCCCAAAAAAAAAAGTAGTTCTTGCAAGGAGGAATACGTGTTTATAGCTAGGACCTCGCGTTTCTTTCCGTCTCCGCCAGGCATTCGCGTACCAGGCCTCTGGCGTGAATTATCCCTGTTAAAGAGACGGAGTCGTACATTTCACATCAAACCGATGACACGACAGTACGTATTAATGTAAACGTTCGCTTAAACTCTGCTCGTGACTCGTCCTCCACCGTACCTCTTTTCAGTCTCTCCATTGCGCTCTTGCTCCCGGCGTATGTGGGCCTGATTTCCTTACCCAGCTCTTCGATGATGGCCAACAGCTCGGCATATTTGTTCTGAGGCACTTGGCTGCCGGTGGAGCCCTGCGCCGGAGCGGAAGTAGCAAGATTTAATCATTTCAACACAGAGATCTTTGTCCAGATGTTTTACCGTCGACATAAAAACTGAATGTGCCTTCTATTTATTCAGAAACATGATTAAAGTAGCTTTCATCAAGCCCAAATGACCATGACTCCTCCATCATGCCTGACAGTTTGAGGAATGTGTGCTGTTAGTTTGTTGGAATTGTGTAAGACAAAACATAGACCATTTTTCTTCTAATCCCAAAGCTGTCTAAACGTTATAGAAATAGCGCTTCCTGAGAGCTCACCTGTGAGAATCCCAGAGATGGAGGTCCGTAGTCACTCAGGATGGGCCTGTAGGACTGCAATGTAGCCAGGTTAGCTGCTGAGGGGGAAGGAAGGTTTCCAGCTGTTTGTACAAAAAGAGAGAAGATGTCACAGCTTCAGACTGAGGTGCAACACTGATGTATGAGCTGTTTTTAATGCCATTTTATTTTTAATGTTTGAATACAAGCAAAATCAGTAGATTTTAAATGCAGGAAGTTCAGTTAAACAGCAGTCAGATTTGTAGGTTCATACAGAAAAAGTGTCCAAAAGTGTTGAAAATATGTATAGAACAAGATTAAGTAACATTAGTTGTAATTAATTAACTATATAATCAAATATTAACTGGCTATGTTGAGTATATATATAGAAGGTAACCTTAGTAAAAAGTGTGACTGTGAACCGTGAGCCCTCCACCCGGTGCTTTGTCTGCCTGTAATATTCCCTCTCCACCACCAGATGTCCTCGAAGAGACATATAATTTCTCAGAGGCAGATCAATCGGCAGCTCCGACCGAGGAGCATCATGGAGGAAACGGAACAAGGCTGGCTAAAGAAGACATAAGTGATACATTTTTGTCACCGTGGAACCGCAACCCCACGGCGGGACCGCGGCCCCGGACCACCGAGAACCACATTTTCGGAACCCCCGACGCCTCGTCTCGCCTCCCGACCGCGTTTTTCCGCCGTCTCGGCTCAGGGATGGCGCTCTTTTACATTAGTAATAATGGCGGATATGAATTAGCCTAGCTCCCAGGATCTGACCCTATATATATAACTGGACAAAAACTACAGACACGGTCTTTCTCCAGGTATTCTCCGAGACCCCGAATTTAACACTCGATTTAACAAGCGGATACTTTGATTTTCTCCCACATTTTCTCCTTACCCTGGTTCCCAGAAGTTCCCGGAATGTGCTGATGGACATTGGGTTTGTAAGACATTCCCAAAGACATTGTAAATTAAAGAAATAAAAATGACCCGAAATTCAGTGAAGCGTCTGTCTCTCACTTTTTGTTTACAACAGCGGCACCGGCAAATATGGCCGTCACTTTATATTGACACCCACAGCGCTTTCTAACACTGCCGCCATCCAATGCGGCTTTATCAAGAAAACGACTTAAAACGAGATTTCCACCATGAAGGCGAGAAATTCGCACGCAGCCGAACACGCGTTTTTTTTTCTCCCTCCTTTCTGACATTTAACAACATTGATCAGAAAGTTAACTCCAGTCCCACACTTTTGGAGGACTTTAATCAGGATAACGCTGTGGAGTAATTAAGACGGTAAAAATGTTTTTGAAACGGGGTTTTTTTTTTTTTACAACAGAAAAGCGTGCTTTCAACGCAAAACACGCGGTTTGATGTAAATATAACTAGATAGTTTAGACTTTTAATATAAGCAACAAAACTAAATAAATAAATATATATATACACACACACACACACGTATGAAAGAAATAAAAGGAATTAAAGTAGTGATACCTGACTTTGTCTGTGGAGTATCCATGGCTTCACCGATTCACTCATCAGTGGATTCAGGAGACATGTGGCCGTCTTCCATGTGAAATAATGGAGTCTTTTCAGGGCTCTTTATTTCCCAGGAGTCCCTGGAGGCCACATGGTTGGTCACAATGTCTGACCCCTAGAGTCAGGACCCCAGGCCCCAGACAGGACTCCTATTCTGCAAATCTATTTCAAACCAGTTTAAGTGGGTTTTTTTGTATAAAATAACAGCTAAATGTTACAGGAATTCATAAAGAAGCTGAATGATTTAAGCTTTGGCTTTCATTGTTCTCTATTAATTTAATTAATACAACATTCTGAGGTAAGACGAATTCACTAGTTCTGGAGTAAAAGATTTTAACTGAATGCAGCCATTCTCTACTTTATGTTTAGATTAAGATGATCCAATAGGTAATCTAGGACAACAAATGTTCACAAAAATGCAACATTTGTAAAGGAAACTTAAGAAAACATACTTTTGTAAATTAAGCCTCAAGTGTTCACACCCATAGATTTTTTCTCCTGCATTTTGCCTTGTGAAGGTCACAAAATTCAACAGATTCCTCTAGGATATTATGTGTCAGACCAACACAGAGCAGTGAATGGTACAGCAGTGGGAGGACAACCATGCAGGAGTTTAGGAACTTTTTGAAATTTGTTTTTAAAAAGTACCTGATTAACCTTAAAATCAAAAGTAACCAGTGATATTTATGGCTACTCAACCTGTGATTTAATCTCCTAGCTAAATGCCACCATACAGTAGAATTTTATTAAAATACAAATACTCGTATAAATACTTTCATAGAACATTCAAACAAATGACAATAAAATATAAAAGCTAATATGTTGTGATCGTAAAAAATTAAACGAGATAGAAGTATAACAAGCTTTTATTGAAGATGCATGTACACGCAACGCTGAATTTCTCTATGTCAGTAGTGCAACTCGTGCAATGAACAGGAACAAAAAAAAAAAAAAAAAACAAGTTCAAGGTTTTTAATGTTTGAAGGATCTAGTGGCATTCAAACAAACAAATTACTCAGCCTCTTATATACACACACACAACATCCCACGAGTCAAAACATGGGGTGCTGGCTTACAAGGTGCACATTCAAGTTTAAACACAGAAGCAGTACCTTCCCCTGGTGTCCAAAGAGATGTGCTGCATGAAGGTTTCCAAACTGTACAAATAATACAAAGGGTTTTCCAAACGCATAGTCAGTCAGGAGAGGAGGCAGATTTAGTGAATGGAGCCGTGTCTAATCCAGAGGGTCAGGATGCAGCCCTCCATTAACCAAACAAAGAAAAAAACACATCCTGGCTTTTTATTCTTCAGTTTCAGTAAAGCTCATGCACCCAGACGGTGTGTTCTGTCCCGTTTAGTACAGATGATGTAGAATATAATACAAAACCCAAAAGGTTCACAAGAGGCACGCGAGTCCACAGAAACGGGATTAGATGTGAACTGGACTCGAGGGATGGGTTTGGGAAGCGGAGAGGTGAGGGGGAAATATGCGCAACAAAAAGAGAAGCTTCAGATATTATGACGCTGTGAGAGGGCCATTGTAGATGGAGGAAAAGGAGTACATTTCTGCAAAAAAGAAAAAAAAAAAAAAAAAAAAAACTTTAATTTTGAGATTGATCTTAGAAATTTTATAGGAACCCCCCCAGAAATGTCTGAATATCAAAAGTTGCAATTTTTCGACTTTTTAACATTTGCTGAGCTTCAAGTCAAATTTAAGAACTTTTCAAAACTTAAATATTCTAAAAATCTAGCATTTTCTCAAAACTGTTGAGATTTTCAGAAATTTTCTATAAGAAACAAGCCCCCATTTTTTTCCGTGGAAATGTATTTATTTTCCTCTCTCTATAACAGAGTCCTGATACGGCGTCACAAAATCCAGGTAAAGGTCACTAAAAAAATGGTAAATAAAAAAATCTGGTCAGGCAATTCACAAACACTATTTTTAAAACAGATAAACCCCTGAGCTGTTTATTTGTAAGAAGCAAAAGGATGTTTGTAATGAGTGGGTCTCTTCATATTTTTAAGAATCCCTTGGCTGACTAGTTTAGTTATTTCCTCACCTTTGCTTCACAAAGCATAGAAAACAATATTTGGAACAGCAAATAAAGCAAAACAAATAACATTTAAGAACTGATTAGCAGTAGTGTAGTGATGGATGTTAAGTAACTTACTTGTCAAAGAACAGAAACTACATTCTGGGCCCCAGATATTACTATCATCTCTTAATAAATGAACGGTAATATTTCAAAAGAAAAACGCAGGGGAAGAAATGCATTTTGAAAAAGTTACATGTATAACACTAAACGATATATCATTTAGTTAATGATGTATATATCATATACTTATTATATATATATATTATACTATATTTATCCTATTTCAGTAACAACTTTATGATTTTCTTCCTTTCCTAAAGGAGGAAAAAAAACTCACAGGTTTCATGTAAATACCAACGCTCTCCTTCCTAACGGAGTATGGATGTGTTTGACAGCCAACTGTTTTACTAAATGTGTTTATTCTAGGAAAAAGTTATAAATTCCAAAATAAAACAAATCTACAGAGCTTGTTGAAGTAGTTGAGACCCGTTTGCAGAAAACAAAAAAACAAATTGGTCTATGTGAAATGCAAGCTGACCCTCACCATAATGTAGTTTTGGTCTTTTTGAGATTGTGAGGATTATAGCAGGAAAGAAATTCGTCCCAAATGAGATGACCTGAATAAAATGGCAAATAATATCCCTCTGATGCTTTAAGGGGTTTTTGTTAACTATCCAGACGATGGTTGAACATCAGACAGCTGTAGAAACGAATCCTCTCGCTTTCAGAGGTATAGTGGTTTGGTTTTGTTCATCTTTAGCCTGGACCCGGGAGGTTTGGGTATTTTTTGCTGAGTGCCCAATTTAAACAGAACAGACTGGGGTTTTCACAGCATGTCTGGACCGGATCATCAACCTCACTCTGAATATCAGAGTACAACACAACGGCGTCGACGGGTTGGGAGAACGACTGACCCCCGTTTTACTGACCAGCCGGCCTCCGGGTCCTCAGGGGACAATGGTGGAGGAGTGAGAGGAGCAGCCCTGAAACATGCAGCGCACCGAGACGCGGCCGGAGCCGGAGGCCTCCTGAGTGGACCGCAGAGTCGGAGCTCAAACCGCCTCATTAGGTGTTGAGCACATGAGTAAGACTTTGAGGGTGGAGCAGCTGCCTCTTCTGCTGCTCCTGCACAGCCAGCTGCTGGCTCTGGTCTGAGGTCGACAGCTTGTTGATCAACAGAGACACGCAGTTCGCTGGAATGATCAACCCTAAGAGAGGAGGAGGAATGAGTACTTATTAAAATAACTGAGTAATCACAATTAATCAATTCTTAACATATCCGATGAATCGCAATTGATTCTTCATATAACTAATGATTTGATTACAAAATGGTCAATTAATAGCAATTAATTACTAAAATAATTGATTAATCGTTATCAATGATTAAAATAAAATAATTTTGTAATTTAGTAATAGTTCATTTTGATACACAAACTCTAAAAAACACAATTGATTGAAAGAATAACATATTAAAAGCAGCAATTAAGCCAAAATTGTACAAAAATATTAATTTTGCGTTTTAAAAAATAAACCCTTCCTTGTCTGTAAAAATGTTGAAAACAAAACTCTTCAAGTGGCACTTTTAGCCTCCCCTGGTTTACATCTTGTAAAGAGTTATTAATCGGTTAGTTAATAAAATAAAACCGTACTCTATTACTTTAAGCAGTGAGCTTTCTACATTTTGATGTTTGCAGTACTTTTTTTTTTTAAAACCAAGCATACACCAAGAGAATGTCGTTATTAAACATTTATTTTCTTATATAAAAAAAGGAACTGAAGAATTTATTTGCATTTTCTTATGCATTTCTAATATTGTATAAAATAAGGTTAAGTGGTTAAGTGTAAAATATGCATGGCGCGTCAATATTTTTTTCCGATTAATTGGTTCATCGTCAGAATAATCGATTACTAAAATAATCGTTATTGGCAGCTCTAAAATTTCTGTCATAATGAAAAACATGGGTTTTCTGGGGAGAAAGCAAATTCTTCAGTCTTTCCCAATTGAAGTTGGGAAAGCAGGTCAGCTTACCGACTATCCTCTGATCGTCTTCAGTGCGCAGGCGGACAATCTGCACCTTCACGTTGCTTCCGCTGACTGGAGAAAGAACTTCTTCCAGTTCGTTCCACACGCTGAGCACAGAGCCACACAGAACGTAGTACGTCCTGCAGCGCAGCCCGATTTCACACAGCAGACCAACTGAGGCTCTCTTGCAGTTGCCACGCCTACAGGCAGATTCAAACAGCAGATTAAGGAAGCCATTTCTTAACTTGCGAGTTTGAGACAACGCTAGTGCAAGAGAAGTGTGTAAAAGTGTACACACCAGTACGCATGAGAGCATATTTTTGCTGATGACTGGTACTGGTCAGTCCAGTGCTGCTTGGCATCTTCTGACAGAACCTAATGAAAGAGACAAAAATAAAAAACTGTTACCAGGATTCATAAAATATTTAATGTTTCCATGATTTCAAACAGAAGCCAAACCTTCTTAAACTTCTTCTTGATGTCAGCATATGTTTCCAGTTTGACTTGTCTGCCGGTGTTTGGCCTGTAGACCAGGAACAGCCTCTTCTTAGTGTTCACTTCCTTCACCAGAATGGCTGTTTTCCTGTTGTTTCTCATCTGAAATCATGCACAGAAAAAGGAGGGAATAATGGAATCCTTGCTTAGCAATATAACCCACAAATATAGAGGAAAAAAAGTACAATCTTTGGGAGAAAATCTGGATTACATCATCAATGGACTTGAGTTAAACTGCTGGGGTTTTTTTTGTCATACCACACTGTCACTATGAATCTTATTCACCCATTTGTCTTAAAGAGCTATAAGGCTGCGTTCACACTGCAGCCTGAAGTGACTCAATTCAGATTTTTTTGCCGGGGCCGTTCACACTGCCAGTAAATGTGACCTGTATGTGTTCTGCAGTGTAAACGGGCAAACGACCTGAAAGTGTCCCGCATGCACAGTAGAGGGCGCTATAGTCTCAGCGTTTTCAGTGTTCCGTCAACAGCCATAAAAAGAAGAGCAGCTCAGTGTTTGCGGACGCAAACATGGAGGCTAACGGTGGAGCTTAGCTTACATATTTGAAGTTGTTGTCCAACCGGAGCAACATATTAACAACTTAATCCTCATATAGTTCGTCATGGTTGTTTTTTCTTCCTGCTTGCGTGTATCAGGACACAGAATAGTGAGATTTGTTGAGAATCAGTGACGTTCAATTCGGATGAATGAGACCTGGATGTTATGAATCGGATACGTATCGGATATGGGTCACATTCAAAAAAGAATCCGACCTGAGCTGTTCACACTGCCATGAAAAGATCGGATACAGGTCGCATTACGTCAAAAAAAAAAAAATCGGAATTGGGTCACTTCAGGCTGCAGTGTGAACGCACCCTAAGTGACTTAGGGTGGGGGTGTCTTGCTCAAGGGCACAATGATATTGTGGAGGCTGGAATCAAACACAACCCATCAATTTCAAGTTGACTGATCTTCCCACTGAGCCACAACTGAACTAAATGTGAGAAAAGTACAACAACAACAAAAAAAGAATGTGTGATGCAAGCAATAAAAAAACTAAAAGAATACCTCAGAAAAGTTGAAGTGACTCCAAAAAATGTCTTGATTGATAAAAAGATGATGCAAGACTAGACAATGCTGATGTTTATTATTCACTTACATAAAAAGTCCATAAAACCAACCTTTAAATTCAAGCACAAACATGGAGTATAATCAAGGATAAAAATGTTTGGAGATTATAAATGGAAAATTGTTAATAGTTATGAAAAAGTCCAGAGATCCTGTAAGATTTCAAAAGCTCAATCTAAGCCAATTAATTTATTCTTCATAAAAACGCCAATGGTATATTAAGAATCCTCATTGGATTCATAATATAAGTAATACAAAAAAAAACAAATCTCATTTTCCATCATTCTCTATGCGAATTCTCATTTACGGTATTATTTACTCTAATTCCAAGGACCTTTAGCACAGATTGTCTATTTACCAAACACACACTGTTGCTGCTGAGTGAGGTACAGGGTTGCTCTTCTGTCAGTATGCTCCGCCCCTCTTGCTAATCTCAACTTGAAGTGTGTGTGTGTGTGTGTGTGTGAGACGCTGAAAAGCTGCTACAGTTCAGTCAAAGGTTCCCTTTATTTGTGTTTTGTACACCGTGTTCAAAACCAAAGAGAAAATATAAAGTAGACGGGGAACTTTACGACGGACGGTTGATTAAATGACAGAGTTTAAAAATTAGTAAACATTAAAATAAGAAGTGAGTAAAGGGGACAGGGAAACAACAGTCAGTAGAAGTATATATAGGATGCTGATGTTTAAATTTTTTTTTTTAAATACACGTTTTTAATTAGTGCTTTTTTTGTGCTGAAAATGGATTACGAGTAACCCCTTTATTTTTAAACAGTGTCTTTAGTATTCTCAGTCAGCTATAAAAACGTAGAACATAGGTCTGTCATATTTAAATTATTCCATCACACCAAATTTAGCATCAAAGTCCTTTGCAATTGCAACGTAACACACACAGACTTAACAGTTGTGATTCCATGTATTGTGTGACAACTTTTGGCTCAAGAAAATACAAGTAGACAACATAATCATCCTCCAGAAACAAAAAGTGCAAAACAGCTGAAACACTGAGTTCCTTTAAATCCAGGTTACAACCCGCCTGTTCAGAGGTGCTTTGGAACCAGAATAAATGAGCACTTACCAATATTTTGATGTGCATTGATCATGGCACTCATAACAATGTAATGATTGTTCCTGGTTTTCTTAATTGTTCACTGTATGTCTTTGTGATGTACAGCAGTTTGAACTAATTGATAAAAAGGTGGAGTAGGCATGGTGGAGTCTTCAAAACTTTGATAATTTCTGGATTAACTATGCATCATTTTTCCATTTTAACAATGCAATGTAGACTTTTAAATATTTCTACAATCTTTAAAACATCTACAGTAAAAATAATTAGACTTGATATATGTGACCTAAATGCAGTCAAAATAGTTTAATGATGCAGAAAAACTCACTTTCAAATCTTCCCTTTGAAACTTTTCATATAAGAGGATTCATATTTATAGCAATTTTTTTTAACTAAGAGCTCATCAACTAAGTCTCTATTTTCTACCTGGACATAGAAGCCATCGTCTGGCCCATTCTGATCTGCCCAGGCGTGTGTCGCTTCTTCCCAAGACATTCCTCTTTCCACCCCGACCTGTGAGGTGAAACATGAACAGAACGTCAGCTGACGTTTCATCTCTGTGATCTGATTTTTATACCATAAATACAGCAGGACTTACAGTGTAGAGTTCTACGTGTCCTGATGTCGTGTAGCCTGGCGTCAGAAACTTTCGACAATCCACCTTCTTCACCTTCTCGTCACCTGAGCCGAGATCTAACAGACACCAGGGAGAACGTTTGAGATATTTGAGATCAAATGGGGTGTTATCATCAAGGGAAAACACGCTATACACGCACACGCACACCAAATGCAAGTAAAAATCTTCTGATTTGACATTTCTAATGCACGTTCTTGGGTTAGATTTCTCCTAGTTTGATGTTCTCTTTTTAGAACATTATTAAAGTTGTTAATTTTCCTAATTCACCTAGGAAAAAAATATTAACCTGTTCATATTAGTGTTATTTAATTTGAATTTTTTTTTTATATTAAACAGAGCTGATAAATGCACGCAGTAGGATTGGGGTATTTATCATATTGTTTCTCATTTACTGCAATTATTTTCCTAAGAACTAAGAATTTTGATTGATGTTTAAAACCTACTCAAAACTGTGCACACTGATAGTTTTACCATTTTATCCCACTGTTTGTTCAATGAAAGCATCAATAAATATCAATAAATTTGAAAATGAGGAGTGAGGAGCTTATTGATACAAATCATGCTTATTTATGCGACTAGTGTTCTTAAGAACCACATATCAAATGGGAATGTTTTTCAAAAGCAGTATTTCTGTTTGTAACATACAGTTACCTAAAGAAAATAAATTAAAAAGATGTGATAAATAGTTCCGACCACTTGTATTGTTATAGCAATAAAAAAACCCATCATGATACAAACTAAACTCACTGTCCCACAGCAGCGTAGGGAACAAACTAAGTTGCAGTTACCAGGGTTATGAAACCATATGACCACTTACCCAGAATGCCCATGTCATATCTGCCATTCTTCTTGGCTTCCTGGATCACTGCTGCCAGAGTGTCAGAGAAATACTGGAACAAGGCATTTTGCTGCTGGACCTCCATGCCCAGTATCCGGTTCAGGAATTTCCCCATGTTATTGTAGTCTGCAATGGAAAGTAGAGGTGTGCTGATTGATCGGTCACCGATCATAATCGGACGATTTTCGTGAAAAAGTGCATGATCGGTGATCATTGGCTCTTGTTGCCGATACCGATCACCTTCATCTCATTTCTCAGCCTGTCCAGCTGGTCTCCTCTTTCCTTCACTCTGCGCAAAACGAGCAGCAACAAATCTTAAGAGATGTGGAACTATAACGCACTGAGTGAATGAGGACGTTTGCATGTTGCGGCGGAAAATAGAAGCAGGTCAAAATGCATCAACATGACGAAGCTAATAGACATAAAAACAATGTCATACTTGACAGAGTTTGACTACATTGAGGCTCACTGCAGTAAAAAAAAGACATATGGAGGATCAGACAGCAGGTAAAGCAGCACAGCTACAAACACTCACCCAGATTAGCATGACGGTCAGAAAGCTAAACAAATAACCTGGAAAATTATTTAAGTCTTGGAGCTGCGATGTAAGACGCTGGTTCTGCTCTCGCTGTTGAACCGCTGCTCCGCTACAGGTAGTAATATTTGACACGGAGCCGCTTCTGCTCCACCTGGTAGTGACTCTCACACCGAACCTGTTTAAAGCTGCAGCATCTAACTTAAAAAATACATTTAAATACGTATTAAAACTTTCGCTGTCCTAACATGAGACAGATAATCTCTAAAAAAATAATCGATCTCTTCCCTGTTCTGCATAATTACTCCGCTCAGCCAGAAACAGCCAATCAGAACTAGTAGTAACCAGCTAGCCGCTATGCTAACAGGAAGTTTTCATTCAGTAACTCAGGATTGTTTATTGTAATGGATCCTGTTTTTGCCTTTGAATGTTAAGTTTTATACTTAACTTTTGGGCAATGTTGAAAGGTTTTATTTTGGCTCTTTACATTATTTAGCCTCTTCAGAGCCTCATATGTTATCAGTCTGTTAAAGATAGTATTATTTATAGCAGGACAATTTAAAGAATGCCTTTTTTGTTTAGTCTTCTTCTTGGAAAAAGTTATTAAAAACAAGTTTTTGTCTAAATTAAGGTGAATTCATGGTTCCTTGTTCCACATATTGTAACCGGTAGGGTTTATAATGAAAAAAATAATTATGTGATCGGCCCTCATGGGTGATCTGTATCGGCAGAAAAAAACCTGATCGGCACATCTCTAATGGAAAGTGTTCGTTTTCATTTTGCTCTTTTGTTGTTGTTTTGGATGAGGGATTAATTTACAATTTAAAAAAAAAAAAAAAAAAAAAAAAAAAAAAAAAAAAAAAAAAATCACCTTTGTCCAGTGTAAACAGTCCACATCTGTCCTCCACATTTATGAGGCCCACACCTATCAGCCCACTCTGAATCTCTACAGAACAGAGATGATATTATTGTTATTCAGTGAGCAAAAGAAGGGGGGAAAATAATGGTTTTTAAAGCGTGAAATAAAGAAATCCAACTTGTACCTCTGAAGAAATCCCCTTTGAAGTCTGGGGGTGGTGGCACCAGCGGAATGTCGAGCTTTACTATCGACTTCATCACGATTTCCAGAGCGTTTCTGCCGTACTGCAGCGAAAACACGACAAGTCAGAGCGACTCAAACAAAGCCCAAAACACCTCCTCTTATAACACTGGCGGTACCTTGTTGTCAAAGTTGAACCTGCTCAGATCTCTAGTTTCTGTCGCCCGTCGGTCTCCGTGAGTGAGAGCCCCCTGACAGAAAGAATCAAGTCATGTTGATTTTTATTTGCATACATTTTGACCACATTCATATAAGTTCTGAACATATTAATGTGCCTACCAGGCTTTCCAGTCTTTTGGCAACAATGGATGCAAATCTTTGCTCTCCTGCCAGTTGTGATATTAGAAAGACATACTCTGGAGCCGTGACCTGGTTTGATCTGTGTGTTCGCCCTGCGGTAGAAAAAACATTTCAGTGAATTTTATGTATACCTTTTTTTTAATTAATGCAACTATCAAATATTGCAGGTAAAAGAAAGATTGAAATATGTAATCACCAAACTGCTGTATGGCTCTGTCTGCGCTCCACGGCAGCTCCAGGGTCATATGGACTCTCCTCCTCTGGTTCTTCACGCGCCGATCGGCCTGCAGGGAAATACCGGAGCTGGCCGCTTCCGAGATGATGGCTATGTTCTGGTGGACGACAAAATGGCCGACATGTTGCTTCACTACTTTTACAACACACAGTGAAGTTGAATGTTTTACATAAACTTCAAATAATCTCTTGAACTCATTTTCCCAAATGCCACGACATTCTTCCAGTTGAAAATTTCGGGGGGGTTTTTTTGTAAAATTTGTGTGTAGAAGTCATTTGCAACTTTGTGTCGTCTCATGAATCATGTATTTTTGGTCAAGCTGTAAAAATGTTTCCAATCTGTTACCAAAACTAATGTGGAGCAGGATGTTATTTTGTCCCCACTCAACACGTAATATCTTCAAAAAAAAAACCCCCGAGGTCTTGCTGAAGACGTTTCTGCATTTGTCTCCACTTCTATTTGAATAAATAAAAGCGGAGTTAAGCATTCAGCCCAAATCAGAAAAACAGTCAACCCCAAAATACCAGACTGTCGGCCTGGCTTATAAAGAAATGATTCAAAACTTTTTGTGTGTGTGTTTTGTATATGCAGTTATTTAAATTATTGCAGATGCAAAAAATTATAGTTTCGCTTTATTGTTGAGCAAATACAAAAGCTGCAAATTTGGTTTTTAAATATCTTTTGTGACATATCCAAATTCTTCCTACTTACTGATTTTGGCCCACATTACAAAAAGTTAGAAAATAAAAGTAACCAGAGCAGTGGTATTTATCTCATAATTTACTAAAGAATCTTGGTCATTATTAATCTCCAAAACTGTATTAATATTGATTAAGGATAAAGTTCATAGCAGCTGGCATTTAACTGAGCTAGATGAGCAGGTCTGTGAATCTAAAATTTGACCATTTGGAACATAATACTTGAGACCTAAGTGCTATCCAAACAGAGTGCTGATATTTGTCTTTTCATTAATTCATCTGGTGAAAATGGAAACTCATTTTACTGTCCTGTTCTAATATACAACACAGAACAGAAGAGAACTAAGTTTGACCCAAAGTAACGGATCAGAGTCCTGTCCTCTACATTTGCAAATGATCAGTCTAAGTAATAAAGAGTTAATCCAAAACGTCTTGTCTGGAGAGTGTTTGAATCAATGTCAAAAAATGCCATAAGTGGAAATTATTCAGTTATTGAGACCGCTGGTGTAAATGTGCTTTCATCACCTTTTTGAAAATAATGCTCTCTTGCAAAAGTGTATTTGTGTGAAAAGAAGATCCATAACATTTATATTCAAGTACATTTGATAATTATCCAGTTATGTGGAAAAATGTTCTTGTAAATTTCATAGAAAGCTAGTAGGATTGAGAAGAATTAAGAATATTTCATTCAGAAACATCTGGTTATCTGTTGCTCATTTAAAGACTTTTTGGCCTTGCCTCTAAATAGATTAGCAATCGAGAATCATTTGGAACCGGAATCGAAATAGGGAATCAAAACTGGAATCGTTCAAATTCAAAGTATTTGCAGCTCAAATGACTAAACATTATTCTTCCTAAGAAACAGCTTCAGCTTGAAGTCAGTAGTTCAGTTTTAGTCATTTCCTTGAATAAAGAAAAGTTTACATCAATGCACCTCACAATGCTCAAATGAACCTGCAGCTTTAAGAGGAACAAAAAAATAAATCCTTAAAGTGTTAGCATGTAAATATTGAGCAAATAGACTCTTTTGTTTGATAATTATATGAGCAGACAAGCTAAAAAAAATCAAAGCCCACATCTGTAGGTTCCAGAATGACGACTGCCTCACCTTTTCTCCATCCATGAACCTCTGTTTCTCAGTCAGGTTGAGGATTTCTACAGGGACGTCCAGCTCAGAGCGGGACTCGTAGGTGATGCTGCCGTCGTCGTTACTGACCACGCGACCTTTACGACCGGTCATCTGAAGTGGAGAACAATTATGTCGCTTTACGAACAACGGCTCAGTTAAAACAGCAGAACCAAAGCAGCGTCCAGCTGTAAAAGGCCGTTACCTCCGCCACGTTTTCCGGCCCTCCCAGCTCGTCGATCAGCTCATCCAGGGTGTTGGGAGGCAGATCTTCTACCAACTCCTCCAGTTGTTCCAGCAGCTGTTTCTTCATTTTCTGGGCAAGTTCCACCGAGTCCTGACTCGTTAGGCAGCTTTCCTGGCTCTCTGTCTTGACTTCAAACGAATTCAGGAAAATGTTTATTTCCAGAAGACTTTTCCGCGGGATTAAGATTTTCCTGTGTACGATGCAGCATGCTCACCGGTAGCAGGAGTGAGGGGGGGGTTCAATGAGGCGGTGAAACCGGGCCTGGTGGAGCCCAGCCCCGAGGCTAACAAGGCACTTTGAATCGAGTCTGGATCAATACTCGTCCTCCTTTTCTTCTTCTTCTCCTTCTTCCCTTTCTTTGGCTCCTTTCTGATTAGCCAAGGATCTGAAAAAAATGGGGTGGCAGACATAATTTAACTCAAGGTTCCATTAACTCAAATTTAAGACTTTTTAAGGCCATTATGAAAGAAATTTAAGACCTGTCTCAAAATATAAAGAAGTAATCACAAATAAATAAATCGTATGGGCTATCAGCATAAGTAAGCCAATGCCAAAGACGATCGTCGTACTGATGCTCTTAAACTCTTCCTGAACTCACCGTCCTCCTCATCTTCATCGTCAGACTTGTCTCTGAATGGATTGAAGTCATCGTCTTCATCTCCTGAGCTGACAGACTTGAAGCTGTCGTCGCTGTCTTTCCCAGACTCCCGGTCCGATTTCTCAGACTCGCTCTCTTCTGAACTTGTACCGGACAGGCCCCCGTGCTTGCGAGGCTTCTTTGTAGGCTGTTTGTTGGCCTCTGAACCTGGAGCGACAGTGAATGACAGTCGGTCATTCTGCAGTAATTCTCAAACAAGCAGCTTGCTGGTTTGCAGATTATTTGGCAAATAATAATAAAAAAATATCACATTTTTATAGTGCTTTTTCAGACACTCAAAGATGATTAAGACACTTGGGACACGATCGGTACACACACACACAAAAAAAGCAAAGGTGTACCTCAAGGCTTGGTATTAAGGCCTATTTTGTTCATAATTTACATTACTATGCAATAATCCGTCAACTGCTTTTACACAGATTGTGTTATTTACTATGGTTCTCATTCATGTAAATTTCAACAGGCTGTGTTTGGTGAAGGGGAGGTTCGTCTTGAGCAATAACCCCATTTTAAATGATGAAAAATCTAAAACAATGCTTCTTTTTCTCCAAATACTCCTGTTCCCTCTTAGACTACCCCTCTAGTAAGAATTGTCCATGGTAAAGTTTGAAAGGTTCACCAGCTACAAGTACCCGAGATAATTATTATTATTATTATTGATGAGCTTTCTTGTAAACTTCATGTGAAACATTTAATCTCCAAATTAAGGTTGAAGCTTGGTTTATACATGTTTGTTTCTTTATGCATTTTTATATTTATATATATATATATATATATATATATATATATATATACAATATATATATATATATATGTTTACATTTTTCTAATATCTACTTTTGTTATTCCTATGCATTTGTCACATCTCTTATGACGTGCGCCTTTCTTGGCCAGACCAAGTCATGGACTCAAAGAGTCTAAACGCTTGTCAAAGAGATCACAATGGATATTTATCTGGTTAAATAAAGGTTTTACAATAAAAACAAATATGCAAGAACAAATTCTCATGCGTCCCATTATTGGACTTATTGCATTTTATTTGTACTACCTTTCCTCTTCTTTCCCTTTTGTTCCAGCTGTGCTGCATTCTCGGCAGGAGAGGGAGGTTTTTTTGCAGAGAGGTCGATGCCTAGCAGGCTGTAAAGCTTCCGTCTGTCTGGAGCTGGGAAGTGCTTCTCTATCAGGGACTGCAGCACACCTCTGCAATAATAATAATAAAAAAGAAAAGTCAGGCATTGAAGCCAAAATGTTACATTGACATTTTTCTCAGAAAGTTTTCCTTCGTCCTCACTTTGCTGTCGACACAAAGTCGTTGAGCTCTCCACCTCCTTCCTCCAAGGCTTCCAGTGTTCTCGCCTCACCAGTGGACTGCAGACCGATCACCACACACTGCAGAGAAAACAACAGCTCACATGCTTAAACACAGAGGATAACAATTCATTTTTAATGAAAACCAATGAATTTCTCCCATTTCCTTTAACAAAAAAAAAAAAAAAAAACTGTCGAGGCTGCATGTTCCCCAGGTGACTTTACCTTTCCGTTCTGAACTTCCTCTCTGGCCAACTGGACCACCCGGCGGACTTTGGAGGCAATGCAGAGATATTTGAAGAACCTCTGATGGGAGGACCAGAACTGACCCCACATGGACTTCTTCATGCGCTGCTCTGCTTCCATCAGGTTGGCAGCCTGCTGGAACTTCTCTCGTGCGCTAACCCACTGTGATGCACAGAGAAAAGCATTCAGTTTGTATACCTTTGTTGGATGTGGCAAATTAATGCAAAGTGCTTTGAATTATGGATTTAAACAATCGGCTTAGTTAATTGTAGATTAATGGTTTATTAAATTAAAATTAGTTCCAATCGAAGGGTGAGTTTTTAATTTGGATTTTTGTACTTTGACTCAAGAGTCTAAATGCTTATTTGGTGTTTTAAGCTTAGCGGCCTGAATAGCTTGCACAAATAAATGGTAAGGTATAAAGGTCTTGCCTCTCAATGACTGGCACCAGATCATATGTGGTTTATATAGGATGGGAAGAATTACTTTTAGGTAGATTGTACTTTGCAAAATTTGGAAAGATTTGGGTTAAATGAAAAAAATTATTGCGATAAACTGTCCAGAATTTGGAACTCTGCACAAATTTGTATTGTACTTTGAGTTATTTACATGTTACGTGTACATCAACGCTCCTTTTTTATTTCATTGTAATTTTTGTTTATGTAAGTTTAGCTATGTTAAGGAAAACCAAATAACAAAAAGGTAAAAAAATTGTTGCAAATGATTAATGATGTCTGCTTAGTTTGTCTTTTAGTGTTGTAGTTTGGCCTCCATCCAGTAGATGGGGCCACTGTTTGTGTTGGAGCAGAGCCAGTTGACATAGAAACAAAGGCCTAGTCAAAGGCTCAGTGTGCACCCAGTCAAAGTGCACATAGAGGTTCGAGTGCGTAGGGGTACAAGCGTACAAAAATGCGAGAATTGGGACAGAACACCCCCATGTCGTAACTTCAACATCCAAAAGGGCGGCACTGGACACCGTTTAGGCAAGTACAACTACAACAAAAATAAATATTCTAAATGCATAGTTATGGTATTTTTGCTTTCCCAAGTCATTGCTGTAGATATTTGGCTGAAATGTGTTTTATTATGACTTACTGGATACAGTAAATTCAATGTAATCACACATGTTCAGTAGTGAAACTAAAATTATTTCAATGCTTTAATTTTGATAATTGATTTTGTTATTTTTTTGCGACAGGAACTTTGCCCTATTTCCAAGATGACAAAAAATATACATTAAAATGTACTAATATTTAACAGTTTGTGATTTGAGATGGTTTTTTTACTCATAAACCATCTCTTATACAGCTAAAAGTTAGTTCGGCATATAGGGGAGCTAATAAATAAATAAAAAAAAAAAATCAATTTAAGGAAAAACATATGTAACAAAAAAAGAGAGAAAAAGGCCTAATGCTACACTGTGAAAAATAAAAAGACTAACAGAATTAAAGTGTCATTTTTAAAAGACACTGTACAGGGTCTCCCCCCAGAAAACTTGCTAAGCTTGGTGGTCGGGGCGCTGAGGCGGACAACCGGTGGTTCACCGTGTTTTTGTATTAAAAGATGTTAGACAATAAAAGTAAAAATATCACTGGGTAATTATATGTTAGGGGAAAACATAGTCAGTGAACTGCTATATAAACCCACAACTAGTCTTAAAAACAACCAATAAAAAAATACAATTAAAATGAATATCAATTATTTCCACTTCTGTTAAATCCAAATTAAGTCAACGGTTCCATCAGGTCCCCAACGGTTTCAGGGGCCCCATAAATGCTAATATTTTAACAGACCACAGATATATAAATGTAGCATTTGTTTATTGAGATTATAATCGCTGCTAAATTTGACATCAAGTTTTCAGCATATATAAATTAAAAGACTTTAAGTTATTTAACATTAATATGTAAGATTTTAAGGAGCTGGCGAATTTACTTTGTAGAAGTTCAAAGAACAAAATTCATAGTCAGATTGGTTTGTTACCACAGCTACAATATGATGCTGAGTTTAATCTTTGAGTTTCAGCTGCGTTTGTTCACAAATACAAATTGGTAAGCTGCAGTTATAATTTATTGCTTTTTAGGTTTGCCAGTTAAACATCTCCCCCTGTCCTAATTTCACTAAATCTAACACAGAAGCTGTTAGAGGTGCTGATGTTTTAGCAACAAAAGGGGCCCATAAGTCATATTCTGCTCCAGGCCTCAAACAGCCTTGGACCGGCCCTGCATGATGAGGTAATCCACTGCACTACGCAGAGACGATCAACAAACGGGAGATTTAATTCAAAGCTGCTGATGTGGCTTTAGTAGCTCTTTCATTTAGTGTTTGTTGAGTTTTTAACAAGGACACAGAAACTATTTTGGTTGGTCGAGTTTCTGGACGAGTTTTTCAGATGTCCGGTGGCCGCGAGCATCAACTCTGTCTGACTAAGGGCAAAACATTGGATACGGTTTGGTGCTTAGTGTAACCGGAAAAATAATACTAGTAATAATAATAAAACAATATAAAATCAGCGTGATCCGTAACTGGAAGAAGAGCGCGAAAGATCCTCACCGGGTTGAACCTGCATGATGAGTGATTAGCGCTGGATTGTTAACCACTAAAGCACCGGCTAACCGGGAACACAGACCTAAACTTTACAGGGAAGACAGGCCCAAACGCTGGGCAGCGTGTTGAGATGTAAACGCTGGATAATGTTTTGTTCACAAATATACATCATTCTCACCTCAAAGCACCACTGAAAGCAACTACAAGTTATTCCTGCTGTTCACGTAGAGCTGGACAACCAGAGCTAACGCGGTGGATTTAAACTCTTACCTTAATCAATAACTCCTTATAACTGATCATAATTCCTCACAGGGGGTTGATGTAAATATCCATAGCGGTCAGCCTGTGTCCAGTTCGAGTGAAAGGAGGAGTGGGATCCGTGCTGAGGTTAACTTTAGACATCCAGCTGCTGCATGGCGCGAGGCAGTGGTCTGATTGGTCCGGCTTTAAATGCATAAACTATAAACATATCTTCTCTAAACATATCTTTAAGGAATAAATATGCTCTGATAGTGAAACGCTCGGAGCAACAGAAACGCATGCAATCAGACTTAAAAAAAAGGCGACTTTTTTTTATTCTCCTAAAAAAAAAAAAGAAAAAAAAAAGAAAGGCTTAGCCTGGCTGTGGCGCTAGGAAAGCATGGCGGGTCGCCAGGCCTATGATATACTGGGGGAAACCCTGGTATGAATGTTGTGACTTTATAGACCAAAAATGTTGCAAAAAATTCATCAGGAACTTTGATATCAGTTTTCTTCCTCTCTAGTCTGAGAAGAAAACATTTGTTTAAAAATCATGATATCACTAAAGAAAATAAAAATCAAAAGCTTTCTATTCCACTCCCACAAAAACTTTAGATATTAATTTTGTAATTATATATGAAGTTTTCCCTGTAATGACTTTCTGCAAAAGAAATTAAAAAAATAAATATCAATTCTTGTGCATTTTGTGACTGAAATTTTAAGACACTACACTTACAGTTTGTGATTATTTTTTATTTCCAGCTAATTTATGTTAAAAAATGTATTACTAATGCCTTGTTATGCTATTTTCTTTGAATTTTCTACAAAGATGGGGGAAAAAAAACCAACAAAACATTGCCATAAATCGCGTTTCAACTTAAAACGTCACATGCAGCAATTAATTATGGGTAATACACTTGGCCAAAGTCCACCTGGATGAGGACTTTGTGTAAGGGTGGAAATAGGACAAAGAATGGGTGGGGTGAAGGGTGCATGTGGAGAATGTGGGACACACACTATTTTATGAAAATGGACGCTTGTTAATTGTTAGTCCATTGATTAACTCAACCAACTCTAGATAACTCATTCATTGATAACTTCCATCCCCAAATCAAATGATTAGTTTTACTTACCAGCCTCACAGACTTGTTGTACATGTTGACGTACTGCTGAGTTAGAGGGACTTCTTCGATCTTGAAAGTGACGCCTGTAAAACTCAACTGTCTGGCGATGTACATGCCTCTGAGTTTCATGTCCATAGCAACTATTTCCATGGCACCAACACCTCTGGAAGTAAAGAAACAAAGTGCAGGTTTAGGCGTTTAGCAGATCTTTCAAATGGAAAACATATTAAAATAAAAAAAACTCCTGCCTGCGTTCAACTGCTTGGATAAAGTTGCCAAACTCTCTGAACGGCGTTTTATGACCCCATATTCCCAGCCGGTTCATGTACGCCATGTTTCGTGGCTCAGAGGCTCCTGGATGATGCGTGGAAATGAAAAATGGCGTTAGTATTTAATTTCTGCAGAAATTCACGAGGTGGTTGGCAAACCATTTGATTCTGTCCACTAACCGGTAGCGCTGGCATACACAACCCGAGCTTTGGGAAGTTTGTTCTGCAGCTCCAAGACGGCAAGGCCGGTCTTGGTCGGCTTGGAGGAGCCGATGGGACAAACGTTTTTAGCTTTGTGACATTCATCAAACACAATCTACAGACAACCTGTTAAAGAAAGTCACCCTTTTTTTAAATACCCAAATAATTCACATGAATAACCATATTTTTTTAATCAGTATATTCAAATGCAGCAATGAATGCGAGGAAGGATACGACTCCATCAAAGTCTTCCCCACACCAGTGGAGAAGTTGTTGGAACCTGGTCTTGTACTTCCCTCCTGACTGGCTCTCTCCTATCAAGGACGAGTAGGTGGCGAAGATCACTCCTTTCTTCACACTCCCATTATGTTTGGAGGAGATCTTGCCGTATTTAAACTAAAAATGATAAAACCTTTAGTCTTTTATATATAAAAGTCAGCATTTCAAATCGCTACTGTTTAGTGTAAAAAATTTGAAATCCTACCTTGTTTAGTGCATGAACCTGGATATTCTTGGCACCAATGTCCCTCAAATCCCTTTCAGCGTCATACTTCAAATCATTAGAGACACTAAACCTAAACAGAGGACACAATGTATGTTTAGGAAAGAAAATACACACAATCATTAAGTTTTAAAACAAACTTTTTTTCCAGGGAGTCCTTCAAGACAAAATTAAAATTCAATTCAAATTAAAAATACTTTATTGATCCGCCAAAAGGCAATGAATTAAATTAGAAGTCTTTCAGGTCATTTACCAAAGTGATCTCTTTCTGCCCAGAAGGTAGTTCTCATAAATGATCCCTGCGATAGTCCGGCCTTTTCCCACACCGGCTCCGTCTCCAATCAAATAGGCAGCTCGGTCGCCGTTGGGTAGGAATGTCTCATGTTGCTGTAGCACAATCAGAAAACAAATGAGCAAATGAAAAAATGAGGAAGAGAAGTGGGGATTTTTCACAATAGCAACAACCTTTAGGAGGGGGATGATTTATGTAATAATTCTTATGAATGATTGTGCAGTTTTATTAACTTGTTACATTTGCGTTGGGTGACTTCTCATGAGGTAATTGATCATTAGTCACACTTGGAATTGGGGCTGCAACTAAATCAATTGTTCTGGAGATTTATTAAATGAAAAAACTAACATTCTGCAGATTTTTCATTGAATTATGACACAGATAGCAAATGTGGAAGAGGGACAGACTGGAATTTTTTTGAGTCAAAATATTGGAATCGGGCTGTCCAGGCTGCGGTGAAAAAGTCAGATACAGGTCACGTACGGGGGAGGAGGGGTGGGAAGCCAGATTTGAGTCATATTTGCCTGCTGTGTGAAATCAAAGCTCTCTCCAACATTTGTGCAGTCTAAAAGTTGCACAGATGTTAGAGAACTTTAACTGATTCAATATGCCTCATTGCCTATGATCCTTACTGTAGTGATAGAACCGGACCTAATCTTTTTATCTAAATGTGCTATAGCATTGCTAGTTACAGAGACAACAACATCATAAGACCTATAAAATACAGGTTGGATAAAATGTCAGGTTTAACAGTAATGTATACATTGTCTGAGTTTGAGGAATTTAGAATATGGAAGCAGCTGTTGTTTTACATACTGTAAAGATTTTTATTATTATTTTTATAGGAGACATAAATTCTTCTATGTGATCTGGCTGATGTAAGGGACCCTGCTTACCTGAGCAGCATATGTTATCGCCTCTAGCTGCAGTGCCGACAAGAAGCCCCGATCAATGACTTCCTCTGGGATGGACAGTCTGTACCAAACATCTGGAGGGCTGACGCTGGACAGAGAGCTGGTCTCCACCACAGGATCCGGATGCCTCAGGCCGATCTTTACTGCGTGGCACAAGGTCAAAGGGTTGTCAGTTCATGTTTCACAAAAAGTGAAATAAAATGTACCTTGACCTAAAATGTATCACATGATCTGGACATTTTGTCAAGTTTTTCTCATTAAAATTAGTTGCTGAATCGTTCTGCTCATAGAGTTCAAAGTACCTGGATAAATATGACAAGGCATTTTTTTATTAAATGATGGGACCATCTCATCTTTGTAAGATGATGAATCCTAATTTAAAGGGGAAAAAAGCATGACTCAGCATTTTATATTCTTACATTTCATAGGCATGTACTCGGCATATGTCTCTGCGTGACCCAGCTCTTCTTCTTCTTCCTCCTCATGTTCATCCTCTTCTTTTAGGCCTGCAGCTTTCTGCGCACACACACATTCAAATATAAAAATCACGCTCGCTGAAACATTGAAGCACCTATTAAAACTTACCAGAACATTTGAAAAGCTTTGCATTTTAATGTCGTCTTTGATCCAGATCCTGGCAGCATCTTTGCCTAAGACTTCTTTCTTGATTTCATCGTTTATGTCACCTGAAACACACAGAAAATACCTGAATATTACGACTGGATCAGTGAACCAGGGTAGAATTGATTCCCATTATTTAATGATTCCCATCATTCATTATACGGCTTGAAATAAAGCAGTAATCAAATTATAGATTTTAGAAAGTATTGTCAACTTTTAACAATAAAAATGACAATTTAAAACCCAAAAATTGCAACTTAAATCGAGAGACTACTTCCCCCCCTTCTAACAGAGTACCTGCGCCTGTTGCTGTAGCCGTTGCCACAGGTGGAGCAATGTTAGGTGGAGGTTTAAGTTTCATCAGCTCCATCAGACTGTTGCCCTTTAAAATGGTGGTTTTCACATTCTTGGACCGAAGAAGGTCTTTCAGCTGAATCTGCTTGGACACAAAAACAAAGAAAAACCTTATGAGCAACTTATTCAAACATGAAAATGGACATTGAAAATAAAGGCAGCATGTTGAAAACACACCTGATCTTTGTTGGAAGGCACTAGTGTGGACACTGAAGGAGGAACACTTGTGGGAGGGGGTGTTGCTGAAGCACGTAGTCCTGAACTGGTGACATGGACCACCTTGGTGACTGTTATGGTATGTTTGATTGGGTTGATGACTGACTGCTTGGTAGTAGTGGCCCCCAGGGACGGCAACTGATTCAGTTGATTTAAGACAAATGTGGTTGTTGATGGCTGAGGTTTATGCTGCTTGGAAACAAAAAAAGCAGAGGGAATCATTTGTTATTTTATTAGTGATATGGCTGCCACAGAACTTTGGAATAAACAGCTGTGGAGTTTACAAAAAACAAAAAAAGAAAACAGAAAAAAATTGTAAAGTGGAAAACAGAAATGTGGTGTTTAATTCACAGAGACCTTTTGTCAAACTAAATGTCTATGCAGTTTTTAAAGCAACAGTACTCAAGTACAATCAAATCTGTAGATAGTTAAAAAACAAAACAGAAAAATATTGTAATAATTAGAGGTGTGCCGATCGATCAGTCACCGATCATAATCGGCCGATTTCCATAAAAAATGACTGATCGGAGATCATTGGCTCTTGTTGCCGATATCGATCACCTGCATCTCATTTCTCAGGCTGTCCAGCTGGTCTCCTCTTTCCTTCACTCTGCGCAAAACGAGCAGCAACAAATCTTAAGAGATGTGTAACTATAACGTACTGAGTGAATGAGGACGTTTGCGTGTTGCGGCGGAAAATAGAAGCAGGTCAAAATGCATCAACACCACGAAGCTAATAGACATAAAAACAATGTCAAACTTGACAGAGTTTGGCTACATCGAGGCTCAATGCAGTAAAAAGACACGGCGGATCAGACAGCAGGTAATCCGCTACAGGTAGTAATATTTAATATTTAGTAATATTTGACACGGAGCCGCTTCTGCTCCACCTGGTAGTGACTCTCACACCGAACCTGTTTAAAGCTGCAGCATCTAACTTAAAAAATACATTTAAATGCGTATTAAAACTTTCGCTGTCCTAACATGAGACTGATGATCTCTTAAAAAAAATAATCGATCTCCTCCCTGTTCTGTATAATTACTCCGCTCAGTCAGAAACAGCCAATCAGAACTAGCAGTAACCAGCTAGCCGCCATGCTAACAGGAAGTTTTCATTCAGTAACTCAGGATTGTTTATTGTAATGGATCCTGTTTTTGCCTTTGAATGTTAAGTTTTATACTTAACTTTTGGGCAATGTTGAAAGGTTTTATTTTGGCTCTTTACATTATTTAGCCTCTTCAGAGCCTCATATGTTATCAGTCTGTTAAAGATAGTATTATTGATAGCAGGACAATTTAAAGAATGCCCGTTTTGTTTAGTTTTCTTCTTGTAAAAAGTTATTAAAAACAGGTTTTTGTCTAAATTAAGGTGAATTCATGGTTCCTTTTTCCACATAATGTAACGGTAGTGTTTATGATAAAAAAAATAATAATATTAATTATGTGATCGGTATCGGCAGGAAAAAACCTGATCGGCACATCTCTAGTAATAATCATAACAAAACAATTATGTCAATATAACACCCAGATACTGGGAAAACTACAGCTTTTGTCAGTTGTTTGTGGTAATACAAAACATAAAAGTGACTTTATGACTTCATGCTGTACTTTTTACATAGAACTCTGCTATGTAAAATTAACATTTCAGCTTAGTAGACCTAACAGATTGTCAATGTAATTCAGCTGCAATTTCAATCACTGTACAGGGTTTCTCCCAGAAAACTTGCTAAGCTTGGTGGTCGGGGCTCTGAGGCGGACAACCGGTGGTCCACCGTGTTTTTGTATTAAAAGATGTTAGACAATAAAAATAAAAATATCACTGGGTAATTATATGTTAGGGGAAAACATAGTCAGTGAACTGCTATATAAACCCACAACTAGTCTTAAAAACAACTAATCAAAAAATACAATTAAAATGAATATCAATTATTTCCACTTCTGTTAAATCCAAATTAAGTCAACGGTTCCATCAGGTCCCCAACGGTTTCAGGGGCCCCATAAATGCTAATATTTTAACAGACCACAGATATATAAATGTAGCATTTGTTTATTGAGATTATAATCGCTGCTAAATTTGACATCAAGTTTTCAGCATATATAAATTAAAAGACTTTAAGTTATTTAACATTAATATGTAAGATTTTAAGGAGCTGGCGAGTTTACTTTGTAGAAGTTCAAAGAACAAAATTCATAGTCAGATTGGTTTGTTACCACAGCTACAATATGATGCCGAGTTTAATCTTTGAGTTTCAGCTGCGTTTGTTCACAAATACAAATTGGTAAGCTGCAGTTATAATTTATTGCTTTTTAGGTTTGCCAGTTAAACATCTCCCCCTGTCCTAATTTCACTAAATCTAACACAGAAGCTGTTAGAGGTGCTGATGTTTTAGCAACAAAAGGGGCCCATAAGTCATATTCTGCTCCAGGCCTCAAACAGCCTTGGACCGGCCCTGCATGATGAGGTAATCCACTGCACTACGCAGAGACGATCAACAAACGGGAGATTTAATTCAAAGCTGCTGATGTGGCTTTAGTAGCTCTTTCATTTAGTGTTGTTGAGTTTTTAACAAGGACACAGAAACTATTTTGGTTGGTCGAGTTTCTGGACGAGTTTTTCAGATGTCCGGTGGCCGCGAGCATCAACTCTGTCTGACTAAGGGCAAAACATTGGATACGGTTTGGTGCTTAGTGTAACCGGAAAAATAATACTAGTAATAATAATAAAACAATATAAAATCAGCGTGATCCATAACTGGAAGAAGAGCGCGAAAGATCCTCACCGGGTTGAACCTGCATGATGAGTGATTAGCGCTGGATTGTTAACCACTAAAGCACCGGCTAACCGGGAACACAGACCTAAACTTTACAGGGAAGACAGGCCCAAACGCTGGGCAGCGTGTTGAGATGTAAACGCTGGATAATGTTTTGTTCACAAATATACATCATTCTCACCTCAAAGCACCACTGAAAGCAACTACAAGTTATTCCTGCTGTTCACGTAGAGCTGGACAACCAGAGCTAACGCGGTGGATTTAAACTCTTACCTTAATCAATAACTCCTTATAACTGATCATAATTCCTCACAGGGGGTTGATGTAAATATCCATAGCGGTCAGCCTGTGTCCAGTTCGAGTGAAAGGAGGAGTGGGATCCGTGCTGAGGTTAACTTTAGACATCCAGCTGCTGCATGGCGCGAGGCAGCGGTCTGATTGGTCCGGCTTTAAATGCATAAACTATAAACATATCTTCTATAAACATATCTTTAAGGAATAAATATGCTCTGATAGTGAAACGCTCGGAGCAACAGAAACGCATGCAATCAGACTTAAAAAAAGGCGACTTTTTTTTATTCTCCTAAAAAAAAAAAAAAAAAAAAAAAAAAAAAAAAAAAAAAAAAAAAAAAAAGAAAGGCTTAGCCTGGCTGTGGCGCTAGGAAAGCATGGCGGGTCGCCAGGCCTCTGATATACTGGGGGAAACCCTGCTGTATATTCATTTACATATTTTTTTTGCAGAGTGAATTACTTGATATATGTGGTTTTCAAAGGAAATCTCTGATAGCCACCACTGTCAGAGTTTTCCTGTAAAAACCCTTTTTTTATTATTTTTCTACAGTGAGAATTAAATGAGGAACTCAGCTTACTCTGATTGTAACAACTGGGACTGCAGTTTGAGGCTCAGATCGAACAACTTCCACCGATTCTGCTCCTACACCAACATCCAGAGCATTGATGGAAATGGACTGAAAGCAGAGCTGAGGTTAAACTGCCGTTCACGCCACGGAAATACGAGGAAACCTGGGTCTTTTTTGATAACAAACTGAGGGTCATCTCACCTGCTGGGCAGTAGAAGGCTGCATAACATCCTGAGAATCCACATCCAAGAGCCCGAGATCATTTGGGCAAATTCCACTCTCACTTAAAGCAGCGAGAAGCAAATCCTGTCCAGGATCCATCTGCAAATTAAAGTAGAACCTTAAATCAACGCCGACATATTCAATATCTAGAATACAAACAAAAAAAAAAGAAAGAAAATCCATAGAAACGAAGAAATGAAAAATGTAACGTTTCCAATGAGTGATCAGAAGTATATAATAAACGCATGAAATCAACCACTAATGTCCATCCATCCATCCATTTTCCTACACCCTTGTCCCTTAATGGGGTCGGGAGGTGCTGGTGTCTATCTCCAGCTGGCGTTCCGGGCGAGGGCGGGGTCACCCTGGACAGGTCGCCAGTCTGTCGCAGGGCAACACAGAGACACACACAGGACAAACAACCATGTACTCACACACTCACACCTAGGGGCAATTTAGACAGACCAATTAACCTACAGTCATGTTTTTGGACTGTGGGAGGAAACCGGAGTACCCGGAGAAAACCCACCATGCACAGGGAGAACATGCAAACTCCATGCAGAAAGGCCGGGGCCGGGAATCGAACCCAGAACCTTCTTGCTGCAAGGCAACAGCTCTACCAACTGCGCCACTGTGCACCTCAACCACTAATGTGAATCAACCAAATTTCCCTTGACTGGCTCTGTTTGGCGCTACAGGTCAAACACTGAAGAAATAGGCAACATGTCACAGTTCTCAGTTTTCAGTCTATGAACACAACCAGAAACTAAATGTCTGATGCACTTTGTGTTTAGTAAAAATCAAGAGGAAGGTCAAAGACATGAGGTGTGATTTATTAGTGGGAACAAACTACTAGATTCAAACTACAACCAGTAAAGAACCTGCAGGAAATGATGTCTATATATAAAAAAAACCCTGCAATATTACCGACAATCAATGTTAAACAATAGAGTAAGTAGGGTGGAATATAAACTTTGATTGCAAAACTGTCAGCATTTATTATAATACACACTGCAGAATCCTAAAGCACTGGGTTCACTTTTACTGTAAAACATTTGTTCAAAAATAAACATAAAAATAACCCTACTATCTACAACATTAATAATACAGCCAAATTAGCATAAAATAAAATTCAAACTTAATTAAATGTGTATTATTTATGGAAAAATGTAATAATTAGCTAATTATTGAATATAGTAAAATGAATGCATTTACTATATTACTAAATAAACAGGCAATACATTTAATACAAAGTTATATTTATATCCAGACATAGGGGCAGAATGCATTTAAAAAACACAGGTCAAATCAATGGTGCACAATTAATTGCATATGCATTTACAGTGTGTAAGACTAATAACATGACTTCCTTTAAACATCCAGAACCAGATCTCAGGCTGAAACAAAAATGAAGTGTTCAAACTGTAAACACAGCCCCCAGGATAGTTAAAATGTCCTGATCAGATAGAGTAAAGATATTTATAATCACAGTAATGTCTCGTTGGTCTGAGACTCCAGTTGTTTCAAAGTGACCCAAAACAAGACACGTGTTTGCAATGCCCTGCCTACAACTTCCTGCACTCACCGACTCAACGTAGAATCTCCTTAACGCCTATTCTGCTTGTACACTTCCACACTGCAGTTTAAAACAATATAGTCATATACTATGGGGACTAACGATCCGTTTTAAGGACACAACTTAACATACTCTCGCGAACATTTCCCTTTCACTTTTGTATTACCAGCTAACCTGGCCTGGGGAGAGTACGGTGATTTAGCTTTCTTATGCTAGCTTGCTTCCTATCCAGAAGCTAAATAAACATCCTCGATGCATTCATTCATTTTCACATCGATAAAACAGGCAACAGGGGGTCCAACTACCTGCCAGTAAAATAAGCCTACGTGATGATTGGCACTGCGCGGTTAAATGTTGACAGAGATCACACAATTACAGCTGAATGTTACCGACAGTGACCACCGATACAAGTCCACATGTTAGAAACCATTTATTCCCGCGTTTCTCACTATACATTTATTAATTAGCAACATTAGCATACCTGATGCAAGCTTACGTTGTAACAGAACAGCTCCTAAAGTTTACAGGTAGCTCGTTAAAGCGGCGCCGCTGAAGTTAATCGGTTGTTGATCAATGATGTTCGCAAAAATGAACAACCAGTCTGTTAAAAAGATAAACTCACCCAGTGGTCAGCCTCGTCCTTCCTAACCTGCTTCGGGAAAGCTAAGTGTGGAGGCTAAAGCAGCGAGCCAACCGTCCCTGTTGTTCTAGCGTTATTAACGGTTATCGCACGCGCACTATGCCTCTGTTAATGTTGCTTGCTAACGTTAGCAACTAGGATACGGAGACTAAAAAGCCTGGAAACAAGCCATGGTTAATCACTTGAATGTAAAAATGTGACAAAAACTAAGACTTTGTTTTAAATTAACGTGTAGGTGAAAGAAACAGCAAATCCTCACGCTAAGACACACTTACGTTACTTTAATGCGGGAGCTGCGCTCACGGTCCGCAGCTCTCTGCAGTTCGGTTGCTTGTCCTCTCTGCTCGAGCTCACGCCATCTTTTTATCAAACGCTCCGTCGCATGCAGGTCACGTGACGTGCAGGCCAACGGCTGTTTTCAGTTCAAAAGTGCTCGTCGGAGGCCGTTGAAAACGAGTGTTCGAGCAGCCGCACGCCTTCCCTCGACGACAATACACCGATAGCAGCATGAGACGTCGCATATCTGAAACAGTGAAACAAACGAAAAACATAGCAGAGGCAGCGAGCTAATACCACGTCACGTGACCCTGACAGGTCCCGATAGGAAGTGACGATAGTGGTTGCTTTTTCGTTCTCTTCCTTTTCGTTCCTTCCTTTTTTGATTTTCTGAATGTTAGGATGCTATATATATTTGGATGATATATATATATATATATATATATATATATATATATATATATATATATATATATATATATATATATATATATATATAATGTATATAATTATAGAAAAGATAGGTTGAAAATATAGTGAATGACTGAGTTCAAAGTTCATCAGTCAGTGTCATGTTTGTAGTGAGAGAGATTTGCCCTTCTACAGTTAAGCTTTCACTCTGTGGAGTGTTTTTTTTTTTCTGTAGCACAGTGGAAAAAATTGCACAGGTCAAATTGCATTTTGTGCCCTTTGCCCCCCAAACCGTGACTTTGGAAAAGAAGGTGTGGGGGGTTTTTCCCTCTGACTTCAAAACAAAACTAAAAATATTTTACAATGTACTGATTTATGCAATCACCACCAATGAACCTCTAGTCATGACTGAGGAATAAACACATATTCATGTTAATGTAACAAAAAATAAAAAATAAAAATCCATCTTAAAAGATTTACAATCATATTATTTGTGTTATACTGGTACATTTCCAACATATTATACCACACAATGTAGAATATGTAAAATAAATTATTTAATTAAACAAGGAAATCGTTTTGTGATCGTAGAAAGCTTTGACTGCTGTAACTTAATTTGCCCCTAGATGGTGCTAAAGTACAGAGCTAAGATTCCCCGTTTATTTAGCAGGTTTTCGCATTTCAGCAAAATATACAAGAAATGAAAATGTATTTTAGTCAAGTTTCACTTATTAACTCAACATTTATTGGTATTGCAGACAGAAAAACACATGAGATAGGATTAGAGTCACTGAAAAACAATCTTACGTTATTTCTTAGAATTCAGACATAATCTCATCATAATTAGGACTGTTTTATTAAAACAGGCATTGAGATTAAAGTCAGAATTATTTTTTTATCCCATTGACACTAATTATTTTCCATAATACCTGGTGTGGTTGTGTGAATTTATATTTGTATTGTACCTTCATAGTGATTATGACACAATATTAAATAAGTAACATTCCTCACATTATTTAATTCAACTTTTAATTTGTGTTTGTGTATTAATTTTACTTTTCCAAGTAACATACATTTTTTATTTCCTTTAGTTTATAGTTTAATTAAAAAATAAAATGTTGAAACATATATATTGTGTGCTTAAAAAAATAGCAATGACAAAAAACTAAGGCTCTGTTAAACAGGACCATAGTTTTTGCATGTAGACACGTAGAGTTTAGGTTGTAAACAAACTGTTTTCCAAGCACACGGGCAACTGCCACTGAGGACCAACAGGGGGCGCCAGCGTTCCGACTCCTCTCATTCATTTCCACACAAGAGGAACATGGCGCAGTGGGGCTGTGGAGGCTGCAGCGGCTGAGCTGTTGGCGATTCCCCGTCCAGCAGAAGAGCAGTAGGACATCGTGGATTTGTGTGGCTGTGTCAGGAGGACACGGCCTGTGGGAGTGGGCCGAGGCCAGCCTCTGACTGGGTATCTGTTGGGAGCAGCGAGTCACGAAAACAACTCGGACATGAACGGGGTAAGTTTGCATGTTTGGGCATCACATAAAAGAGGTTACACAAAGCTAGCCAAAGTGGGGAGATATTGGTGAAAATATACCCAGAGTCGAGATAATAATCTTTTGCATTCTAGAAGTGATACCAGGTAGTGATCTTGCAGTTAACCGTCTTTTCTTATAATAAGTTTATGTAGTTGCTGTAGCTGCAGATGGGATCTGTTTTGCTAACAGTGCTAACAGCTAGTCGGCTAGTGAGTTATGACCGCTACATGCATGTCAGCTGGTGACATAAACGTCATTTATTGCGTTTAACAGAACCAACATGACACATATTTTCCTTTCCTCGATGTTTCTCAGTTTGACGTCAAAGCACGCTTCAGTTTGAGTTGACTGAAGCGTGAGTTGGGGATAAATCAGGCCCGTTAGGAGCTGTACTACGGATTTAAAGGGACTGGTCGGCTGAGTGGAGCCAGTGGGAAAGGATCCAGCGTGGTCCCGTCTGCGGGGCCCCTCCCCTCCCACAGCAGCTATTCTAACAGTACAGCCTTACAATAGAGGTATCGAAGAGATTGGTTTTAATATACACTTTATTTATTTATTAATGAATGAAGCTCGCTCTCTGGAGTGGCGATTCAGTGACATCTTGGGTCTCGGCTGCTTGGCATCAGCTCACCAGTTGTGCCCTCATCTGTACGTTGCTGATAAAGCTCACAATGTTTTTATGACTAGTAAATATTATTACAAATATGGATTAAGATTTGGCAGTACGGTAATGGATGAGCAAAGTAAACGGGAAAGGAGCTTAGCAGACACCCCTGGGGAACCCCTGTCCTGACTGGTCGTCTTCTGTTTCAGAACATTTCTGAAGTTTTCATTAAGTTTTACTACCTTTGGATTCATTTTCTGCTCGTTATTTTTGTTTAAATAAAAGAGAATTGCTGTTATTGGGCAATTCAATCTTTATTTGAGCGATATGGTAATGTCTATTTCTGTTTAATCTTTTAACACTTCATTGTTTTTTAGGGAAATCTATCAGTGTTCACTTTAGGAAGGGAAATGTGCTGCATTGGTCTCACTTTATCATTTTCCTAAATCCCCCCGCCCCCAAAGAACTGGCTCTTATAATCAATAACATTTTTAAGCCAAGAAAAAGAGTGCAAATATAGTAATACCTAAATCTACAACTAATAATAATTTTTCATTCACAACACTTTTTTTCTGTCTTTAGTTTGAGCAAATTTACCTTTAACCCTTTAACTGCCTCAAAACATTTAAATGGGTAAATGAAGACTCCAGTGTCCTCATGACACTTAAAGGGTTGTAAACTATGTTTGCGCTGGTCAGTGATTATATTTTTTAACTGAAAGCATTACACAAGTAAAATGTATATTATTTTTTGTTGTCATTTATTTTACTGTGAATTTGCTATTTTAGTCTTAAGAAACCCTGATATGGATTGGGAACATATCCACTGATGAATTAAAGGAGATTGGGGAATAAATGGGAAATTATTATTCCTTCATTATCTGTTTGTGTAGACATCTCCAATATCTGTGCTTATAGTTGGTAGGATTAAAACAATAGATCTGCAGGTCAAATAAAATCTGGAATTGGCCTAGAAAAGCATGATTTTATTTTTGATGAATAGCAATTTATCATCAGATGAAAGAAACAAAATGCCAACACTTGGCGCATGTCAATTTCTGACTTTATATTATAAGGATTTTCAAAGATTTTTCTTGAATAGTGCTGAATAAAAAGTGACTCTCCACATTCTGTCAGGATTATTACCTCGGTTTTGTTCTCACTTGAGGCCGTTTGCATTTTAGTTTCATTTTGACAGTAGATCCGACTGTAAACAGAAAGTTAAGACTATTCAGTGAACGTTGCCTCTCGGTTGGTTAAGAATCTTGACTTCCTTGTTCGAGCTTCACTGTCTTGACTGTTTGTGGATCTTTCTGTCTGTGGTTTTTCTTTTGGTTTGTTTTGTCTTAGCAGATTGAAATGCAGGCCGACCGGGTTCAGATGGGGTGATTCAGAATATCACGTTTCTTTACACGTCTTTGCTTTAGTGGTTTCTCTGTCGCTATGGCACCCCTGGGTGGTAGAGCTGTATCCATGCAGATTTGCAGCACACATTCAGATCCTGTATTTACCACTACACTTTTTTCCCCCTTTTGGACGAAATTAAGGAATTTACTAAACGCATACGAAAGTCTCAATAGACCAAATAATTTTTGTTTCTTATTGTCTGAAGTTAAATCAGACCAAACTTCTCTTGTTCTGAATCAGTTAGAATGATTAAAATTATTTCTGTTTGCTAAATGCCTCAATAATCAAACAAAGGTCAGAGTTTGGTCTTCAAGATCAGACGTTTACATACACTTTCTCAGTATTTTGCATATTGTCTTTAGACTGTTTGACTTGAGTCAAATGTTTTTGGGTTTTTCTTCCACGAGATTTTTTACAACAATTTGCTGTAGTTTTGGTCGCCTCATTCACACTCACATTTTCAGATCTACCAATAAATTCTCCGTAGATTTGAGATCAGGGCTTTGTGACTGCCACAACAAAACATTTACTTTGTTTAAGCCGCTCTGGAAACACTTTGGCTGTATGTTCAGGGTTATATTCCATTTGGAAGACCGACTTGTGCCTAAATCTCAACTTCCTGACTGACATCTTTGGATTTTGCCACAAAATTTCCACATAATATTCTTTCCTACTTTGTGAAGTGCACCAGTTCCTCCTGCAGCAACACAGCCCCATACTGGGATCCTTTAAAGAGGACAGTTACTAATTGTTTTTTTTTTCTTTTTTCTTTACAGGAAGTAGTGTGCAGTCCTCATCCAGTGATGGCGTTAGCCTGCGCCAAGTCCAAGCCAGCAGCTCACGATGAGAAGACGAGCATCAGGTTGACGCAGGAGGGGCGGGGCTCTCCTGTCTGCATCCCGCAGCTCGACACTCCCAGTCAACCTGAGGGTCGGCATCTTCCTCTCTGTAGTCCTATGGGTCGCTACATGTCTGAACTTTCTACATACAGAACCCATAAAGTCAATTGTAAAGAAAATAATGCTTCTTATAATTTGAGATTTTTGACAGGAATGAAAGAAAAACAGTGGAAAACATATCAACTAAAATTATTAAAAGTAAATGACTGCATAAATATTCACCCACCTTTGAAAGGACCGACCTAATTCAACAGAGGTCCAAACTGAGTGGCACCATGAAATAGAGATTACCTGGGAACGTCTGATGCGTGACCTGTTGTTTTGAAGGTCTGGTCTCTGGATCAACAGTAGCTTTGTTGTCAAATTACGGAGCAAAATTTGACATTTTGAAAATAAATTTGCTTAATGGAATCACGCTAATTTATTTTTGGAAATAAATTTGCATTATTTCCAAAAATAACTTTTATCAAAATGAAAAAAATCAATTTTTGAAGAACCTCACTAAGAAAAAGTCAGGAGATAGTTGCCAAAAATGTCACCGTTCTGCATACCTCATTGATTTTACATTTATCCCATCATTAATAAGTGGAAGAAATTTGGCATTCGTCAAATTTGGGAGTTAAAGGGAAGTGGCAATAGCAAAGGAGGCAGATTAGCAGTGTTTACTAGCAATAGACTGTCACCAGCTGCATTTCCATTAGAAATGTGTGCAAAACTTAATCAGTATCGCTAATTTCAAAATTGTGTTGTTCTTATTCTCAACCTAAGAATGGCAACTAAGATCACGTCAAAAAATTTGCTACTTTTTACTTTTATTCGAGTAAAAATATGTTGACGTAACGCAGCTCTTGAGTCCATTTTTTGGCTACTCTGTCCACCTCTAATATTTCTGTCTCTCTCCCAGCCAGGACAACAGACCCCATCAGCGCCACGCTCAAAGACCCAAAGCCAGATCTGACGGCGACCGGTAGCGCCTGCGGCCAGCGTCCGCCCTGCTGGCCCACCGACCAGCCAACCCTCCCACAGCTCTTCTGTCATCGCCCCCCTCACGAACTCCCTATGCCCCTCGGCAACAGCTTGTCTCACGCTTCTCTCCACGGCAACCACAACAACGGCGGTGCACTCCGGGAAACCAGAGGAGAGGGACCCGAGCCAAAGTCATGGGGAAGAAATCCACCAGGAGAACGTACGTATGCCCTGATTAAGCTCCCAGTCGAGGAAAACGCCTGATGAATCTCACGCACGCACCCCACCCCCCACCGCCAGGCTTAGCATGTTTTCTGGGGAAACCCTGTATATATATATATATATATATATATATATATATATATATATATATATATAAAAATCAAACCTTACAATAAATGGACAAAAAGCTGAGTTCAGGAGAACCTTCTGATCAACTAAATGATAATTTTTCATTCTTTTGACAAATGATTAACGCGTCACTAATCTAAAAAGGTGTTAAAAGTCAATACTGTAGATTGATTGACTCAAATACACGCCCCGTTAATCAGTTGGAGGTCCTTAATCCTATCACGGTTGTGTACTTAAGTTCTCCAGTTGTGAGCTGACTTTTTCAGTCGCTCTGTTCAGTCTAGTTTTATGTCCATGTCAGGAGTAATGAGGTGCGAGCAAAGGTAATGTCTTTTCTCATGCCAACAATGAATATAAATGTAATGTAAACAGTGATTTACAATTTATTATTGTAGCAAATTATTTACCATTTTGTATTTTTTCTGTATTTTCCCCCTAAAGGGAAGGAGGTAAAAACTCTCAGAACCGAAAAGTTACCGACTTCTATCCAATCAGACGGAGTTCAAGAAAAAGTAAAACAGAACTCAAGGTAAGAAGATGTTGCTTTGACTCTAAACTAAAACAGGGATTTAATCAACTCCTAAGCAGCTTGGTAGGAGAAACTTAGCTCAGGTTGTTTTGAAAGTCACTCATTCCAGAGTGTGTAAAATGTTTGTGTGTGAGCGAAAAGTCTTGTCCTGGTCAGTGATGTTGTGTGCCTTTTAGTCACCAGTTTAGATCTGTGCTTTCTATCTGAACAGGTTACATAAAAATGTCTCCATCCTTTCATTTTCAGTAGATTTCAGTAGATTTATTGTAATGTTGGACCACAAAGTCTCAAAACAATCACAAAAAATTCTGGCAGCTTTAGTTTACCCATAATTATACTCTCCAATTGAAGGAAAACTGATCACATTCCAGTTTTCCTTGGAAACTGACAGAATATCAGTGCGGTTTGTGATATTTCAGCCTGATTGAAGCTACGTTTATAGTTGACGCATTGCATCAGGCGCGAGGGGGCTAAACGCGCCTTGCTAACTGCTGAACGTTGACCTCGCGCGCTGTTCCAAGTAAGCCTCGCTGCAGCAAACAGAAAGGGGCGGGACGGACCACTGTCAGCCTCATACCTTATATGGAAATGGGACCATTGCAATCCGGAAGTTTAGGGGGCGCTATTTCCTGTATTATCCGCGCCCTCCCGTTTTTATTTTCTTTTTAAATCTGTGATATATCTTCATCTTTAGGAAGGATTTTCACTCTCAGTATGTATTTGAACTTCAATCTTTTATTTATTTAAGCGTAGCTCACAGTTCTTAACAAATTCTGTAGTTTTCGGTGTAGTTCTAAATCTGCTCCTTAGTCCCATCTTTTCGAGGTTTACTGCTGCCTCTAGTGGCCTGGCGGTGGTAACACAACTAACATAATCACGTTACTAAATCAGAATACCAAAGTCTTTATTATTTATTAATTCTGGCATTACTGGAACAGTAAAAGATAAATTCCCTAACCAAAGAACATACCTACTTCTTAAGGAAGTAGAGCTAATTAAATGACATAAACAAGACCTGAAAGCGATTCCAGTTTCACTTGATGGCCAACCTGTTGAAACTGTGGCAAATTTTAAATTCCTTGTGTCATTACTGGACAGTCAGCTCAACTTTGCTGAAAACACTGACTATATCTTTAAGAACTGTCCCCAGAGACTATCTTTTAAGAAGACCCAACTAGAGGATGTGTTAAAATGTTAAAACTTAACATTCTAACTAGAATTTTAACTTAACTCAAGTTAAAACAACATTTTAACTCAAGTTTTAACTTTTCATCTCCTCAGCTGGTTTGTTCACATGAGCTGCAGATTAACAGACAACCTTTTAAGAATACTTTGAATGGCAGTTATAAGTTATTAGTGGTGAAACCAAAAACAACTCTGTCTCAACTGTTTGCTGAAAGAACTTGGAAGACAGCAAGAAATATTCTAGCAAAGAGCATCAATTGTCTTTATCAGTTTGACCCTCTGAGCTCATGAAGATGTTAAAGTGTTCCTTTAGCAACTAAGAACATCTATTAGACGTTATTTATTGATGGTGCAATAATTATTCTTAACCAAACTAAATAACTTTTACCTATGGCGTGCTGTGGTAAATGTGTAAGTATTTTGTCTATTCACAAATTGTTGATAATGTGATTCTATGAATATGATTTATCGTTTAGAAATAGTTTTATCTTATCTTATATTATCTTATTTGCCTCACCAGTGGGAACAAAAGAAGCTCATCGATGATCTCATCACCAAAGGAATCGAGGAGGGAATGGAGGTAATGTGGGTCTTTCTGGACATTTCACTCACCTGTAATGCGGATAAACTCCTAATACTGGAATATTCATTGCTGGCGACTTGTCGAAATATAATTTGCTTGACGTTTGAATCAGCATGCCATGTGTCACCATGGAGACCCTCCCGTTTGCAGGTTCAGCATATAGAAGGAAAGGGGAGGGCGGTGTTTGCCACTCAGTGTTTCCAGAAAGGTGATTACATCGTGGAGTACCACGGCGACCTGCTGCAGATCACCGACGCCAAGAAGAGGGAGGCGGAGTACGCTCAGAACCCTGCCACCGGCTGCTACATGTACTACTTTCAGTACCTCTGCAAAACGTACTGGTAGGAAAACGTTTCATCCATCTTCTTGTTTTGACTTGATATGGCATATTAAGAGGGTAAAAATACCAAAAATGTCCGCACTGCACTGAACAGATCACTCTAAGTGTGTAACATTCTACTACTATTACTAGCTTACCTTAAAAAAGTTATTTGGATTTTGAAATGCAGAGTGGTATTTAAGTGTGCCACATTATTTTAACTATTTGAAAGTAATAACAAGAAACGGTTAACAAGTTTAACCAACAGATAACAGCAGCAGGAAGAGATTAACTCATTATATGTATGCCAACTATAAAAATAATGTAGAAATTGTTTTTCCATGTGTAATAGCATTTAAAAATTTATGTTGTATGTATTTTTTTTATCAACAGCTTTTTGCTCTTCGGGGCCCCCTAGTGGTGTTGGAGCCCTATCCTGCTGCTTAACTCGCATAAGACTTAAAAGTAGTCATGTCTAATCAAAACTTTTAAATAAAAAATGTCAAGCCCAGTTAATCTCAAAGTGGACTGAAACAATATCCAAACTAATCTAGGCCAGACTTGAAAACCGACATCTTATTTTTTTTGCGTTCCCCCCACCCACCTCTCTGCCCCCAACAGCGTGGACGCCACCAAAGAGACGGGTCGGATGGGCCGGCTGATAAACCACAGCAAAAACGGGAACTGCCAAACCAAACTCCACGAAATCAACGGCGTGCCGCACCTCATCCTGGTCGCCTCCCGAGACATCGACAAAGGCGAGGAGCTGCTGTACGACTACGGGGACCGCAGCAAAGCCTCCATCGCCGCTCACCCCTGGCTCAAGTACTGACGGGAGGCGGTCAGCAACACTTGTGTTTCTCAAAGCTAGAGGACATGTTGCCTTAGAAACAGAATGTGTACCCCTTTTGTTGCTGTGCAGAGAACGCTGGGTGGTAGATAACGGGGTGGGTTTGGAGTGAGTGGTGTAGGGGGGATTTAATGGGTACCTATTTACATTTCGATTGAGGTCCGTCTGACGGACCCGAGTACTTTTATTTATATGTGTCTGAAACATTCTGGTTGTTTTGCAGCACATTTCTTTTGTACATTTTTGTACTTCCTGAAGACCAATGCCTCTATAGCATGCAGGTGTTAGTTAATGCTCAGCATTTTTTATACTGCTTTTTTTTTATTTTGTAATTTATCCTTAGATACTTAGCAATACTTCCCCGAACGGCTTCTCAGCCCCCTCCTCCATTTTGGATCAGCAAGCACTATGAGATCCAAGTTCAAGGGGAAAAAAAAATAAAAAAAGGCTTTTTAAGGAAAATATTCTGCTCCAGTGAACTTCAACTATGGGTACGACAGCATATTAGGGCCATTGCAGATAGAAGAAAAACGTTAAGAGTAAATTTCCAAGAAAAAAAATATCTGGGATTGATGTCAGAAATTTTGTAGAAAAACCTACAAATTCATTCTTCTTTCTTGGAAATTCACTCTTTTCTCTTTTTCTGTCTACGATGGCTCCAACACGCTGTCCCACATGGAAACCATCTGCCGCGGCTGGTGGCCATGTGACAGTTAACTACACTCCAGGCTCGGCTGCCATCTTGGAGGTTTTTGATCATGTTTTGACGCATGGTGAAAAGTCGAAATGTGATGCAAGCTTGTGCAACTCTGAAATAGCAAGTGTGATATACATATATAGTTATTTTTTTGTTGCTTTTTTGTTTTTAGATAATGTATTTTTTAATATTAAACACGACGGTTACATTTGAATTTAAAAAATGTTAAAATAATATAAAGGTTTCTGCGATTCCTTTGCAGAATTTTCTGCTGTAACTGCTTGAATGAAAGTGTATGTTAAGATTTGTTTGATTAAATGTCGACTGATCTTTAGCCGATACGCTGTTCCCACTTCCTTCACCTGTCGGCCATTAAAGGAGTTATTACCAAATGCTGAGCCAGGCAGTGACAAAGTGCCTAAAGTTAAGGTTTTCTAAACATACCTTTTCACATTAAAAAAACGTGAAAGTATTTCAGAATACAACATAGAATAATACAATAACCTTTAAACCTTATGTATGCAAATATGGCAATGTTTTGGAAATGTAAAGATACTGAGGTACAGGCTCCCAGTTGCAACATTTTTTTAAAAGAAATTACATTTTAATCGACCTGACCTAGAACGTTGTCATCACCATCTGACAAAAATAAAATTTTAATGACCCTGTTAGTAATATTTTTACTCATTTTACAGACAAATGCTTCTCAAGAAACAAAATAAATATTTAAAACAAAAAACAACAAAAAGTCCATCTGACGGAGTTGACACAGAACTGAAGGTGGTGACAAACTAGTGAGTAAAAAGAAAAACTTGGTACATGTGAAGTAATGCAATTTATGTAAAATACATTAAAATGAATTAACTGCACATTTAAGTGAGATTTAACAATTTCACTGAAAGAGTCAAAAACTGATGGAGTTGACAAAAAGCCAAACTACCTCAATTTATATGATGTTAATCTGAAGGAGGCCATATTGTAGCTCATCAGGTCCATTAAATCTTTACAATATACCAAACTTAAGCTTTTATTTTACAAAATTTTATCAAAGTTTTGTAAATTGTCAGTTATGGTGTTGACACATCATGGTTGTGACAAACAACTTAGGAATAAAATGAAGAAAAAACTAAAGAATAACTTGAGCTAACTAGCCTTAAGCTAACCAGAGCTAACTAGCCTTAAGCTAACCAGAGCTAACTAGCCCTCTTAGCAAAGGAAGAGAAAGGAAGTGGTCATGGGGTCCTCAGAAGTTCTGGTGCCCCCAATGATGCCTGATTTTTTTTTTTTTTTACATTCTTTTAATTTCTGACGGTGTTGACAAAAACTAAGGACAAATTTTAATGGGAGTTGGGAAATATAAAAAAATATTTTTAATTCAATTTATTGATACTTTTATAATTATTTATATGACATACTTAATTGTCATAATATATAATTTTAGTATTTCTTTGTTTTAAACTACTACAATGTATTGAGTTCTGCTCCTGGACAAAGGCTTTTACAGGCATCATCCACCCACTACAATGTTTAAAATAAAAAAATATTCAGCAAATACCTGGAAAATATACATTGTGCTCACATGAGCCAGGTTGTCAGATATTTGAAAAAATTATATTTTGTGTATATTTTATTCAAATTTTGTGCTTTATCCATAGGGCCTGTTTTGTCCCTATTCTCAAGAATCACTGAGGTAACAGAATTAAGGAAGCTAAAGACAAATCCACATCCTACTTTTCAGAATATATCTAAATGAATTCATTCAATATAAATCACATGAAATCCCAATGAATTGCATTAAAGTTTGGTTTTATAATGCGTCAAGATGTGATCAGAGGTCCCTTGTTTGCATAAAGAGGGAGTCAACTAGAAACTATGGTTTTGATTTGGGCGACAGACACATTTGGTTTTAATGACCAGAAGTCATTGGCTCATTGAGTATTGAAGATACTGATAGACACTTTGAGTAAATCTCTTCTTTGAAGAGAGGACTGGCAATATCGAAGCGTGTAAAGCCAAACTGAAAACACTCCCAGGTCATGCTACGCTTCTTTCACAAGAGCAGGAGGGTTTCATATGCTGCATTTCCATTGACCATATAATTGCGCAACTCAACATTTCAAAAATAAATTTGCTCAAGAGAAACCAATTTTGAAGGAAAAAAAAAATGTTGGTAAAAAGTGTCACTTTTGCCACTTTTTTCTTTCTTTCGCTCTATCAAAATTGGTGTATTTGACAAAACTCCAATGGAAACACTTTTTTTTTGCATCACACAAGTCTCTTGATCAACAACGGGATGTTGTTGCCGGCACAAATCATGACGACACAGAGGACGATGACACAGCAGTGCGTCTTTGAATGACTTATCACATGAACAAACTTGGTTGTATGGTTTTGTGTCTTATTTAATGGAAACACTGCAAATGAGAAATTGTGTTTTTGTTTTTTTTTTACATTAGCAATATTAACAGTTCTGTGCACATTTGTAATGGAAACACAGCTACTGATGACTTTATAAAAAGCATGTTGGAAACCCTCTGAGATCAAAAGAGGATTAGGATCTGTGTTGAATTCATGTGAATAAAACCAGATCATTTTCAATTGTACCACATTAGTATCAAAAAGTAAATAAGGCGTAACAAACATGATAGTATGAATTTATATGGAGGGAGGTGGGGCATCCTGATCTGGCCATTCTAAACATAGATGTGACATATTTTTCCAATGTTTTCACCATTATTTTAGCATTAATTTCAGACATACTGTAAGAGAAGATTTCTGCCAGTGTACCATTTACTCCAACGGTTATCAACATTACCGTTGGCCTTGATTTAACTTCTAGAAGTTAAATTCAGTGATAAGCTATCAGCTGCTTTGCTAAATATCCTTATACAGTCGCTGCCCGCCCCATGGCGGGTTGACATCATGCATATAAAAGGCTTCTGTATAAAAAAAGACAGCATGAGGAGTGTGCATTTCAAGTCCTGTTGGACACCAGAGACCTCAAACTTTATAAAAGTAGTGGTTTTATATTGATTTTGTTTCATATTTACTTCCAAATAAAACCAGAAATATGATCAATCATGTCCGCCATATTGCTTTGCGCATGTACTGCGCAATCCGGGAATGTTTTATGACCAAAAAGTGAATGAATGCAACATGAAGTCCATTTTTTCCCGATTTCCTCAAACATACCACATTTCTGAAGCAACCAATCAGAAAGCATTGTCGCCCATTTTGTTTGAGCTCGTAACTGGGGAGATTTCTATGCAGACCTCGGCTGGCAGCCATTTTATAAATAGTTGAAAGGGGTAGGGGACGGAGGAGGAAATTAATTTGTGATGGAAACATCGTCAAACATTTTGTAAATAGTTAGAAAAAAAACATGAGTCTTGCGGTGTTAGAGAGAATTTGTGATGGAGATGTTATGACACATTTATAAATTGTTGTAAAAATATGCCTGGGAAATTGGCCACAATGTGACATAAAAATATGTATTACTAAATAGTTATTGGCTAAGTTTGTACACAAGTTCTTAAAATTTACAAAAGAAAATTTCACTTTAGACTGGAAAAATGGTTCATTCAACATTTTTGTGAATTTCATAGTAAAAAAAAATTATATATATATATACACATTTTATTTTGATTTTGTGTTTTTTTTGTTCCAATGTGATAATGCATTTTGTCAAAATGAAACAAATACTGTAAAATCATGAAGCTTAGGTTGTGCTGAAAATAATGATACCAAATAAGGCAGGGTAAATAGTTTTTATGGTAAAAATATAAGGGTAAATTCAAAATTAGACCAAAACGGCCATTCAGACCAAAGCCTCCTAAGGGTTATTGTCTTTTTTAACTTCATAGAATTGGTAGTGTGGTACATAGTTTGTTGGTATGCTAACTTATTCCGTTTCTCTTCCCCACAGACACACACACACATATATATATATATACACATACACATGCACACACACAAATATATATGTGTGTGTGGTTCACCCATAAATAAAGTTTGAATCATTGATTCAAACTTTATTTGAATCAATGATTTGTATTGATTGATGGCTGACTGCAATTGGAAGTATTCATCTGAATAATAAGCAAGTTTTAAACTTTTAACTTTGTCTCCATCAACTCAAAGACCAGAAACTAGTTTTAACCAAATGGTCTTTATTTTATAGGCAAATGAGGGAAATGTTGCATATGTTAGAGTTCCAATACGTTTAGCAACAGATTAACTCACGTTTGTTGAACGTACCAATACAGAAAACAGTGGGTTTATACGTTACGTTTAGTTAGTTAGGCAACAAAGTGGTTTAGAAAGTTGCTGACAAGCTTAATGGTGAATAAAAATGAAAAGCAGCTTTTTTTAATTTATTACAAGATTGAGCATTTTTCTTAGCTGTCCCTTCTAACTCGTTGATTACTGCTTATTATATTGTGGATTTTAATATGGGTAAATCCCAGGAATCCTTCTTAAAGGTGACTTGTGTAAAATCAAGTTATTCAGTTTTTTTCCCTCTATTAAGATAAGTAGTTCTTTTTAAGCCAAGCCACTGCTGCAGCTACACAGCATAACCATAACACAGCTAAAATGGGGGGAAACTGATTTTAGAAGATGCCTGCGTATGTGGTCTTTCGTTGCCAAATTAAAACAAAAGTTAATCTTTATGCAACATAATTCAACTATATAACTAGAAGAATCAGCTAGCCTCTGAAGCCACCAAAAGTAACAGACTCTTGCAAGAATTTTACCTAGTTAGCTTAAAAAAATGAAGCGAGCTTTACCATTATTTTAAACTAATGAGAACATTTTTGATAAAGAGTGTTTCTGTTCAACTTTAACAAGTCAGGTTTCAAGGCTGTGTTTTCAATATGGAATTTAAGATTCAACTTTTGCATCATTGGTTATTTCTGTCATAGAAAGTTTAACTTTACATTTAAATTTTAGCTAAAGACCCAGTTGAAAAAATACTCGTTTGGCATTTATCTACTCATCTTTAACTAACTAGTTGTAGTTTGTTGGCTTCTACAGGAAGCAATCTTTGTATTAATAACTTTATTCTAATATTTTATGAATGCCAAGACGCATTCATTTATTTTGTTATTTATACATACTTATAAATATTTTAAGTCTTTTTGTGCTCAGTCAGCATTTCTTTTTTCTAATTCATGATTAATTTTCACAGAAGCAAACGATGTCTACACGAAGAGGCCAGTCGAGAAATTTCAAGCTACTGTCATTTCCTGTCTTAACTTCTATTTAGTAGGAATACTTGTGTAAAATGTTTTAATATAAATATTTCTAAGTAAATTACATTGTCATTTAAAAAAAACAATATGGAACAGATGCAATAAATATTTAAGTGGGCAAAACTGACTTTTTCCACAGTTTAGGACAGAAAAGGCTTGTCGTAGTGCTGAAGAAATCTTAATGCTGGTGTTCAAGCATTTATGAATAAAGATTTAATATGCAAATAAAATGATTGGTGCATCTGGTTTGTTTTTATGGAAGATGAGCGTTTTCAGTAAGGGTTTTTAGTTTTGGGACTCAAGCATAAAGTTGTCTTAACAGAGAAAACTGAATTTAGTTTTAAAGTTTTTGTCAAATGCTTCTCATCTTTTTGAGATTTCTGAATATGTCGATTCCCTCTAACCAATTTTGATCCACTTCTTGCTGTGTCTTCACCTCCAGTGAGAGAGTTTAGGACAAAGGCCTAGTGACAGGAAGGGCAGGGAAAGAAACCATTTCTGTTCAAGAAGAAACATCAAAAACACACAAACAGCAGGAAGTACAAAGATGGGCTTCAAAGAGGTCCTGAGAGCAAATTTCTAAACGACGTAGCCATAATTTGGTGATATATCTGCGTTATTTCTGGCATAATGCAGCGCACCACCACAAGGGAAATGTAGCTTCTTAAGAAAAACAACAAAAAAACTTACACTGGCATTTTTGACCGTTTTGCTGCGGTATAATAAACGACAAAAACCACCCCGCTACTTTCCTCATTAGTTAATTCCCTCCAGCAGTTACCGGATACCATGTGGTCACTCGCAGTGCCGTGGTGTCGTGAATACTTCCTGGTAGTCCAGCGTCCCTTCCCATCAACCACACCTGCCGTCTCTGAACCGCTGGGACGGCCCCTTTGTTATGGAGTGAAAATAGTCTCAAAATATCTGTGCGAGTGTCGAGCTAGAACTGTAAAGCTGTGATGAGTTGGATGTCCTGCCCTCTGGTGACCAAAAAGGGTTTACTTTTTCACTTTACGTGGATGATTTTTTTTTAAAATCAGCATGTAGAATCAAATGAAAACACCCAACACCCTTTTCATGTTAATGACTTTAATTACTAAAGAAACAGGTTTGGATTGGAGCCATGATGCTTTTGTTACATCCGCCTGTCGGAGTGCAGACATGACAGAAGAGAAATATTGAGCTGCTTTGACTGGACTTAGCTTTAATTCTGTGTTATTGTCCTTCCAGGCTTAATTATGTGAGAAAAAAAAAGAAAAAATTGCTTAACTGCACACACACACAAACACACTTGGCTGTATCATCGTGTTCTTGCTATATAGCATTCTTCTCCTTTTACAATAATTTATTCCAGCTCTCTGAGGAGAGAAAATAAGGATAAAGTGCTGTCACTATTAAAACACCTGACTTATCTCACTGCAGCGAATGAAGCACAAACTGTAAAAACATTTTAAAAAATGTAAAACAAAATAAAAACTGAATCCTTCTCATCCAAAATATTTTATCTCATGTGCAACTTTCCAGATGTCTACACTACCAAGCTGAAAATGATCCATTCAGAGGACAGCGACATGGTGTTTTCTTTGTATTACATGGTCTACAACTTTGTACATTTGAGCTTTTTTTTTTATTAAACACACCCTTCCATATATTTTTTCCCATGACTTGTGTAATCGTAGTGTAACACGGAGAAATATCTGCATGAAATCATGAAATAAAGCAGATATAAAACAAAGTGTTTTGGTTAAGTCGGCGAAACTAAAGCCGACTTTAGTTTCGGTTTGCAAAGTTTGGCACCAGACGCTGGGACTGATTTGGCATCATTAGAGTTGAAGACGTACATTAGTGGAGGATTATTTTATACATTCAGATGCAACTGGTAGAAAAGTATTGCTAATTGATGAAGAAAATGGTTAATTTCATAATGAGTCAAAACAAAAAGAACAAAAACATTCTATGGAATCCCATTTCTGCCAAGAAAATCCGACGTCACATAATTTTTATGTTAAATATCACATAGAAGCTATATAAGCAGTCTCAAAATGATTAATTATTATACTGTAATTTTATGACAAAGCTACAGTGATTGATTTGAAAGCTATATTTTTTAAGGAGAAAACCAAATCCACTCTTATTGCTGAGAATAGATGAGAAAATAGAAATCACTCCCACAAAAGTGTCAACATGTGTTTGTTTTTAATAGGGCAAGCACACAAACCCTGTTAATGTTTTTGGCTCTACAATGATTTAAAAACCCTTGTCCTCTTTGTTTTACTAAAATATTGTTACTATTATGTATAAATTACAAGATTTTAATATAAAAAATCTGCTGACTCAGACGGCATATTTTTAGTTAGGCCTTGTAATCAGAACTAACTTAATGAGATAAGATCTCCTAAATTAAATTTCTTATGCTAAAAAAAGTTGAAAACGTCCTTGGTATAATATTGGAATAATCTCAATCATGGCATGAAGCCAAAGTTTGCCATTTTTATCATTTGTTTGTTTGAGTTTCAGTTTACTGTTTTGACATGGCCTCACCTTTACTCATTCATGCTGTTTTCTTTGCAGAAATGGCCTCCAGGATCTCCAGCATTTAAATCATGATTAGACGCAGATTTGATCCGTGGAGCTGCTCAGAAGTCGCTAAATGCTGGTGGTGATCACATGCCGGGACCAACGTGGCTGGAAACATTAAATACCGTAAAACTAAATGGTGCCAAATTTTCCCTCGCAGCTTCACCTTCTACTGATAAAAAATAAAAATGTGGAGAACTTCCTTTTTTCAGTCAAAATAAATTTGCTTGAAGCTCCCGTCTCGTCTTCTCGTTAACATCCGCCCTCTCCATCCTTCAACGTGGGTCAACCACCTCATGTGGAAATGATTACTGGAAAACTAAAACACTTTCTGGTGTTTCAAAGTTGCACAGTCTCTAAACTGACAACATCTTTTATTTAAATAAACCTCTTGATGCATTTCTCCGAGACGATCCTCTTGTTTCTTGCGAGGCCCCTCAGGTTGAAGCACAGAATGAGTCTGCAGCGGTAGTTTGATGTGCATGGGGAGGAGTGGAGTGTATTCTTGCATCCTACAGATGCTGCAGAGCCTCCTGGGCTTGTTCTATGTACACGTCGCCTCTTTGCATCAAGGATCTGGAGCTGCCTCCGGCGTCGATGTGCGCTCCCCGCTGTGCACCGCGCTGCTTGTCGCGTGAAAAGAAGTTAAACCTGAAGAGACGAGACAGAGAGATTTGAAACACCGTCACGTCTGTGAGGTAAGGAACTGAACGAAACATGAAAAGCAGTGTTAAGAGTTAGGGTAACAGTGCAGTTAATGTCGCCCCCTTCAGGGCTCTTTGAGGACTGAGTTTAGTTGTGGTTTTAGATCTTGTTTAAATTTCATAGCAAAGAAAAAAAAAACTAAGTGAAAGAAAATATTGTGCTTAGGGGAAATTCATTAGGAAAAATGTTGCAAATGATGTAAAAGATCTGATATAAATGTTTTTATTGCTCCCTGACTACTGACAGACCCAGAAGCAGCTGCAGAATTTACAGTTTATACTTCATACATTTTTGTCAGCAACTCTTAATATCAGTGATACTTCCAGTTTCCACACAACTGCTTTTGGGTTTTATCAGTCTAGCTGCTGCTTCAAGATGTTTTTCCATTATTCCATCCACAATGGAGGATCTTGTAGTGAAACATCCCATGGCATATTGCTACCATCACCAGCATCATCATTATCATCTCTTGATTTAGCGATGATGGCTCCTCAGTCCCAGTGAAAGGAACTTTTGGACAAGTCCAACCATGTGGAACCAGTTTCAATGTGACAGTGCACCAAGCAAAGTCCATGAGGACATGAATGAGAGAGTCCAACATCAGTGTCTGACCTCACGAATGCTCTTCTGCGAGATTCTTTGATTCATTGACATTTAAAACGATTTAATTTTAAATATCCTACAGTGATCTTGTCTGCTACATCTCTCAGAGGTCTAAATGATTTTAAAGTTATAGAATTTATTTTGAATTAATCTCTGCAGATTTTACTGTGAACCCTATAAATTGATCAGTGCAAACATTAGAAAGTGATTCACTAAAGAATATAAAGGCCAAAGTGATCGAGTGAAACAAAACTAACATCTATTCTGACTGGCTGATTTTTTTTCTTTTCAATGATCCACCACAACAATCAGACAGCCCCACAATCAGCCAATCAGAATACTACAAAGGTGAGGCACATGCAGCGGGGTGGAGGCTGTTAGCAGGAACCGTGACGGGCTGAAAGCCAAAATAAAGTCATACAAGCGACATGAGGCGTCTGATTGGCTGTAAAGTGGGGTCATCTGGGATCAAACCAGCCGCCACCATCGGCATTATGGCTGTGAAGATCCTGTTGCACAGAGAGGAAAAGGAGGAGGAGGAGGAAGAGGGTGGGGGCGGGAGCAGAAGTGGGGGATGTAACAAAAGTCATGTCAGAGTTCATTCACACACACAATGAAACACTAGCTGCGTTTCCATCCACCATAAAACTGTGAAATTTGGAATTATGAAAATAAATTTGCTGGAAACGCGGCAATTCCAGAAAAAAATTCTCAAGTTTCTCGATAAAATATTTTTTTTTGGCATATCAAAATTAGCGTTTTTCACGAAACTACAACGGAAATACTTTTTTCACAGTTCAAGAGTCAACAACTGCATGTTACTGCTGGTGGAAATGATGAAGAAGACAGCAGGAAGTGGTAGGAGGATGTCTTGTAATGACTTACCACGTGAACAAACTTATTCACTTGTGATTTTAATCGCGTTTCTAATTTAACGGAAACTGCCGTGAAGCGGGCGCTGTACCGGTCCGTCGTGGTGAAGAGAGAGCTGAGTCAAAAAGCGAAGCTCTCGATTTACCGGTCGATCTACGTTCCCACCCTCATCTATGGTCATGAGCTTTGGGTCATGACCGAAAGAACAAGATCTCGGATACAAGCGGCCGAAATGGGTTTCCTCCGCTGGGTGGCCGGGCTCTCCCTTAGAGATAGGGTGAGAAGCTCGGTCATCCGGGAGGGACTCAAAGTAGAGCCGCTGCTCCTCCACGTCGAGAGGAGCCAGTTGAGGTGCTCGGGCATCTGGTCAGGATGCCTCCTGGACGCCTCCCTGGTGAGGAGTTCCGGGCACGTCCCACCGGGAGGAGGGGAGACCCAGGACACGCTGGAGGGACTATGTCTCTCGGCTGGCCTGGGAACGCCTTGGGGTTCCTGGAGGAGCTGGAAGACGTGGCTGGGGAGAGGGAAGTCTGGGCCTCCCTTCTGAAGCTGCTGACCCCGCGACCCGACCCCGGATAAGCGGAAGAAAATGGATGGATGGATGGATGGATGGATTTTCAGAAACACCATAATTGTGAAATTCTAGTTTGTTTGTTTTTTTTACATTAGCAGAATATCGACAGTTTTGTGTATGTTTGTAGTGGAAACGGAGCTACTGTATTCCTGACTTTAAATACAAAGTGCTGTTCTTAAAACTTTTCGTAGTTATTATTAGTTCTCCTAAACTACAATAAAGCAAGCATGAGACAATAGACAACAATGGTCTCAAGCACCAAAAAGGCCAACATGTGAGGACAAGCTGTTTTAAACTCCACATAAAGGCCTTCATCAACAACTATTTAAAAAGTCAACCATGCTTGTAAAGTGTAGGTGGAGAGTGTTAGTGACAAACATAGAAAAGGCAACAACAAAAGCGGGAAAAGAATTTCCCGGATCGTCAGATTTCTACTTAGTGGTCGCTTACTGTTTTGCAGTGGCTACTTACTGTAGATCACTGGGTTTGTGTTTAGTAGCGATTGTTTTTAGAGAACATACATTTTCCCATGCAGCCACAAAGAGCACTTAATTAGAATTCAGCAGGTTTCACTGTGTAACCTCTAGTTTATTTTCACAGCCAGACAAACACAGGAAGAAACTGTCACAATGTGCTGTTTTCCTCAGATGACCAATAACAGGATTTTTTTTGCAACATTACATCATAAGGTTCTGATGTAATGTTACAAGCTTGAAATAAAGTTATGATCCTGCAGATCCGCTTCTCTGGGAGATAAATAAATGGCCAAAGCAAGAAAGCGAAATGACACCCTTTGCTTTGCACATGCAAACTAATCATTTGCCTTAACGCAGAGCAGGGAGGGAGACTGTGACAGGCTGCTGCCCACCCTACAGGTCAGGTGTGTTTGTGGGCGTGAAGCTACGACTTACAGTCGCTTGATTCCCGATTCGGGCTGGGCGGACGACCGAGAGCGAGTCCTCAGCTCAGAGGAGGAAGACTGAGAAGGAGTTGCGATGTCATCGTCTACTTCATCACTGTGAAAAGAAACGATAACAGTCGTCAAGCACATATGTGTGGAAAATGCAGGATGAAGGTGTTTCCTCTGAATACGCCAACAAATCAAGAAAAATGCATTTTACACAAGAACATGTTGCAATGAACAAAAGAATGTGGCAATGTGTTTTTTTATTACGAAATGAGTGCAGAAAACTAAGTGAGAAAGAGCGATATTGTACCAAGTGGAGAAATGAATGAAACTTGGACTAGCATCATAGAAATGCATTGAAGTACACGGGTTGAGGCTCATGAAGAAAATATTTTGAAAAATGCTTGTTTTTCCAAATATTGTTGGATTATGAAACTTTACTAAATAAATAGTTTTTATTGAAGTCTTCAAGCAAGACTCATATTTTTCTTTCGTCAGGTTTATTTAGCCTCATACACGTATATAAAAAATAAAGATCCTGGACGAGCCCCCAATTTATTTACAGCAACAACTGTTCCAAGATGGACACAGACAATTTAAATAGTAGATAGATTTTTGCACTCACTGTACACTTTCAGTAAAATAATACCATTATGACTGTATTGTACTCATTGTTATAACTTTTGACAATATTATTCATATCTCTTCTTTTGTTTATTTATCACATGGAATGTTTATATAATGTATATAATGTGTACAGATAGGAAAATGACACGGTGGAAAAGTGTCCCTATTTGTTGTTAAAAAGATATAGATAGATGAGGATGACTTAAAGGGACAATTCAACAAAAAGTAAACCCACACCATGATGTGGATAAAACTAGCGTTTAGAGAAAGAGAAACCACAGTATGCAAAGTGATCTTTTTTCGTTCCAAATAGCATCTCATCAACAGGAAATCAGCCCAGCATGAAGGCCAGAAGAAGAACGATTGAAAGGAAGCAGCTCTGTTATTGTTGGTCCAGTCATAAGCTAGGAAGAATCCACTCCACTCCATCTACCTCTTGTAGTACGTCAGCTCTTCCTGCAGTAAGGAACACTTTGGCCTTCAGCTCATTCCTCTCGTGCAAGACGTCCTTCAGCTCCTGCAGCGTGAAGCGGGGCCGGTTGGGGTCCTTCGGGTCCACTCCACCCGACTCCTCCTCGCACATCGCCTCCTGTCGAGACAGGGGTTCATCACACAGAGTGAACTAAACCGGCCAGCATTGAAGGAGGAGGAAGCGGGTATGAGGCGAGGATACCTTGGTGAAATATTGGAACACACCAGGCATGTCCTCGTCACACATCGCCTCCTGGTGGCAGATGTTGGACTTCAAGTCAGATATGAGCGTTTTTTTTGTTTAAATCATATAACTAGTTTGTCTGTGTCTCTTTTGTCTTAAAGATGTGACGTATTTCTCACTTTTAACTCAGCAAACCAGAAATAATCGCATTCGGTTAAAGGAAAACACCCCAAACACATGCAGGTCACTAAGCCACACAGGAACTGGTTAGAAATGAGTCTTATGGATACACGTTTTAAAAGAATGACGTCTGAAATCATGTTTAATTGCAATTTTTTCCAAATTCAATCAGTTTTCCAATTTTTAAATGGGCATCACTTTCTCATTTATGACAAAATAAGCGAACACTCAACTGAGGCCACAGAACAGAAGAAATAAGGAAAAATGTTTTCTGCTGAAGCTGCTGACCTCCAGGGTTCCCACAAACACAGAAAGAGTGACGGACTTTTCAGCAGGTGGCCTCCTCTGTGGATAATGACACTGCAATTTACAGGAGTTTTTAGCCATTTGACAGTATAGTTATTACTAAAAAAGTTATTTATGTACAAATGTACATCATTTTCCACCACGCCAGATAAATGTAAGTACTAATAAGTACTCATGTCGCCTTCCGATAGGAAGAGGTTGGAGAGAAATATCAACAGAGTTGTCCGAGATTATTTCTGCATAAAACACGGCGACAAACTGCTGACCAATCACATGACACTTCGACTGGGCCTAGCGTCAAGTTCGGGAGGCGAATGTTTCTCCATGAACAAAATGATGCAATTTCCGTTGCGCGTCTATGTCAGTCAGTCGATCGCGGCACTTCAGATGAAGTATGTTGGGAGTTCACAGAACTATACGCCTGTTTTGTATCGGTCCGTTTTTACGTTCTTAATCATCAATATGTCCCAGAAAAACTGGAAAAGTGTTCAATTTTCTTATTTTAGGAAACCTCCTGCTAATATAGTAGCAGTCATATAATATAGTTTTAATATTATATAATTTCAGTGCTGTGTATGTTTTGGTGGGTGGGCTTGTCGGCAGAGAAATTATGTCTATTATTTTCAACAGGGAGACGTGTTTCCATATTCAGACACTCAAGATATAAATGATCTATTCCAACCAATTTCATTTGAGGTTCAGAGTTTCCACTGAATATTTTACTGATGTGACATTTCTGTCTCTACATGAGCTCCTTTCTTCTTTTTGTTGCACGTTGGGAGTTTCCAACGAACACACAGATGATTAAATATAACTTATAAAAATAAATCGTTTAATATTTCTAAGTCTATCGCTGCCTAATACAACTGCTAAAAAAAATACCCCACTTGTTTCATTTTGGTTGGAACATGAACCAGCCTTTCAGGGTTTGTTGATCACTGAAACAACTTCAAGAGCTGCTTGAGGTTGAGTCGTCATGCAGATCTATATTTAGAGGCATCGTCAGTGCAGTCATCTAAAAGTTCTCACCCGCTTGGCTGGAGAGGAAAAAACAAATCCCCTGCTGACACGTGTTAGTTTTCAGACTGCCATGCAGAGCCACTCTGCCCGCGTCACGCCGTTAGACCAGCAGCTTTTTGAAGCCGTGGTGGTGGAGAAAACTAAACATCACGCCAGCCTGCATTACCCAAAGCCACGCAGCTTCGTCCTCGGCCTCCTCATCTTCACGTCCTTCTGAGCTGAGGAAGGAAGCATGGGTCTGTGGAGGCGGCTCGAAGCCCCCCGCCATCAGCCGGCAGGCGGCCACTTTGTCTGACCAACCCTCAGCGCTCAAAACCACTTCGGCGCTCTTATCCCGCTGGCGAAGTGAAAAACACTTTATTATTCTCCAAACAGTCAGTCTCTGAGGTAAATGTGACGGAAGATCTTCAGCAGAATGTTTCTGCGCATCAACTTGCGGGATTTAACTTTAATTTTTAAAAGACATGTTTCATTTACATTTTTTAAACCATCACTGTGTCAAGACAAAGCAGGATGAAACACATAAACTGAGTCCCAATGCTTACTGCAGAAACCCATTGCTCAGTCAAAAACAACCAATCAAAGGTCTTAGTGCTGTCAATCATCCTCATGGATGCAACGCTCACACCCTTGCCCTTGTTCTTTGAGAGGCTACAGCTTGTTCTGCCATGAATGCTAAGGTTAGTTAGCCTGGTGGCGGATATAAAGTTTTCCTGGAATGACGTCTTGCTTTTCCGCCATTAGCACATTTAGCAGCGCGCATGCGAGCTTAACTAACAGCGCTAAGATCCTCCTCTTGGAGCTGCATTTATGGGAGGAGTTTTATTTTTTCACTATTTCACATACTAACAATGACATAGTGACAGTTTTAAGAAATATGTAAAAAAAAAAACTGTGTTTATAAAAGTTGCATTAAGGCAGCTTTAAAGAGAAATTGAGTTTATATTATGGAAACATAAAAAACAGCAACGCTACAGAGAAAACCTTGAGGAGACCATGGAGGAAACACATCTATCACAGCTGAATGAAGTCACTTCTTTTGTCTCGTTAAACCGTCGACATTAAATTCAACCAGGAGCAAATATTTAAATTGCAAACGTCTCAGAGTTGTCCCTGATATATTTAAAAGCATCTGTCACCCTGAACTTGATCTCTGTGCGTCTCTCACCTCTGCCGGTGACGGCGGCTGAGGCACCAGGAGCTCCTCGGGGCTCTGCGCTGTCGGCTCTCCGTGGAGACGCCCCCGTAGGCGTGTCACTTCCTGCCGCAGGGCGCAGACTTCCTGCGCCTGTGTCTGGGCGCCGGCCTCCAGCTCCACCTTCTGCCCGATCAGCACTTTGCCCTGAGCCTCCACCACGAAGATCTTGTGCCGCAGGTCGGAGTTGATTTTCATGAGGCGAGACTGCTGCTGCTGAAGCTGCAGGAGGAAAAGACGGAGTCGTTTTAAATATACAAAATAAACAAATAAAACAAGAGAAATAACAAGTAAAATGATTTATGAACTTTCTGTAAACGCAATTGTCCTTAAAAAAAGGGGATAGTTAAAATCTGGAAGATAATCCAGAATAAATTTGCTGGTTAAGATCATCTACATGCCATAGGCCATAACAAAAGGTTAACTTTAATGGCCAATCAAACGTAAGCAAAAATGTCGAGGGGGTATAAAGAAAAAAAAGAAATTTGACTGCCAACATTGTAAAAACACAAAATCTTACCATTTATATATTTGATCTAGTCTTTGGTGCAAATATCTTAATTCATTTGAAATAAGAAAATATAACTTACAAGTTATTTTTCAGTAAGATATAGGATCTTGTCTTAAGTCAATAATTCCTTAGTATTGATGAAGTTCTAGTTCCACTGGAAGATTTTTCACCAACAATAGATTTTATTCCATGTTACAAGTGAAATAATCTGCTAGTGGAACTAGCACTTTTTCATCAATATTCAGGAATTATTCATTTAAAACAAGCTCCTCAAGCTTTCTAAAGATTTACATGTGAGTTATTTCAGTCTTTTCCCCCCAAGTATTTGAAGATATTCTCATTAGAAACTAGACAAAAGCACTTGGTAAGATGTTGTGTTTTTGTGGCGTGAGTTTTCCCTGCCGTTCTCTTTGATGCCCCTTTGCAGAGGAAGTGGCCTTACTGCTTCTATGTCCTCATTTTTCAGCGTTAGCTCACGGTCCTTCGCTCGAATTTCGTCCCTCTGCTTGTCCACCACCTCCTTCAGCTTCACCATCACCTGCTTCTCCCTCTCCGTCATACCTGGAAGAAAGCAGCAGAGTGTTGGACTGCAAATTGAGAAGATTTATTTCTGACATTTTGTTTTTTCAATCCCCAGTGTTTATTGGCAGAGAGAGAGGGGGGAGAAGCCGTGGAGGCCGATTTGTGTGCGAGTCTGGCAGGTGTTCCCCAGCACTGAGGCTGGTCTGTCCGGCGGGGCATCAGGATCACTGCGGCCTCTGTGTGGGACGATGAAGAGGTCGAGACGAGGCGGACACAGAGAAGGCTTTCTTTGTGTCCGCCTCTGTGCGAGGCCGTTGAGCGAAGAACTGAGAGACATGTAGCAGACTTTTTTTGTTTTGTTTTGTTTTTGAAGAGATAATGTCAAATTCCACAACGTGAATATACAAAATTGAGCTTTCCGGGTCATGACCTCAAGCAACAGAAGAACAAAGCATTTCTTTCAAATATGTTTAAAGCAACTTCTGCAGAAAAATGAAAGAGAATTGGGTTTATTTGTGGCATTAACTTTAAAACAGAAAACAACATCAGTATTTTTGTTAACAAGATTAATATGCTATATTGGCATGGATTAGATAACATTATAATCTTAGACTTAGAGTTTTGGTTAGAAAAAAACGCTGCAAAATCTTTCACCTTTTGTCTTTGGGTGACACTTCAGTCACTGAAGCTTTGAGTTAAATTTTCATGTCGTTGTGTTTTAATAAATCATTAAAATGTTATTCATTTCCATTATGATTGAACGTGAACCATCGTTTCCCACTGGAATGAACAGGTGTAAACATTTCCACTGTCCAAAAGAAGAAAAGAAATCAAATACTCAGCGCAACGAAGTGGTCTGAAGTAATAATAAGATCAAGTCAGTTAAACAAACATGAGCTCCAAACGTCTCTACATATACAATGTGATAAAGAGGATTCTAATAGTTTTGGGTTTTTATTGTGGTTTTGTTGTGGCTTTTTGTTTGTTTATTTCATTTAGTCTTAAATGCGTTTGTGAGTCTTTGTTAGTTATTATTAGTTCAATGTTGTTTAGTTTCAATTTAGTCTTTATTAGTCATCTCAGTTTTTTCAGACTTTGGTTCATTTTTTGGTTCTGAGTTCGAAACGGTCAAAGTGTCGTATTGTGATTATGGACACATCAATTTGGCCAGTAAATACTCAGCAGAAGATCCCATTTTATAAAAATGTATTCCATTATTATAAAGCAAATGACAGATTCTGGTGTTTTCTCTGCTGTAGCTAAAAGAAAAATATTTAGCACTGTAGTGTGCAGGCGTCCGACATCAACTACTTGTGTGTGGAAAATTAATCTAGTTCAAAAGGCTAAATAATAGATTCACAAACACAAAAACAAAGAACATTTATGATTTCAGTATGTTTTAGTTTTAGAAATGCATGATATAGTTCCAGTTATAGTTTTTCTCCACTAATTGCCGTTTCTATTAATTTCAGTTAACAAAAACGTTTCCTCAATTTCAGTTTTCGCCATTTCGTTACGTTTTAGTTTTAACCGCGACGACCTTTGGTGAGAAGCCCGGGCCAGAACACGTGACCTCCGGGTCTCTAAGGCGTCGGGTTCTCAGAAGCGCCGGACTCACCCTCGTGTCTCTGCAGGTCCTCCTCGCTCACAGAGTCTTTGAGGGACATTTTGGACACAAGGTTCTTGTTCTCCTCCTGCAGCTGAGCGATCTGGGACAGGAGGTCCTGGGCCTCTCCCCGCCACACGTCCTCCACCCGCTCCAACTCCTGCACACACACATTTTTAAACAACTCATCAATTACATGACTTAAATCTCAAAGTGAAGCTCCATAATCTGCTGCTGAGCCAGATCCAGAGATGTAGCGGTGTTGTCTCGCTTTAAATGAGAACTAATAAGGAACAAGTTTTCATTTTACGACAGCGTGAACATCCTGGCTAACAAAGGGTCTGTATCCAAGTCATGTCTTTACATTTTACACTACAATAAAGTCTTATTCACAGCTAATCAGAATTCAGTTATTGTCACGACAAAATTTCAAAAGACAACAAAAAACACAAACATCATAAGACATGGGTAGACAGGTGCCTGAAGCTGCAGCCAATAGCATTTTTTTCTGGAAAGTTGCTAAATATAGAGACAAAGTTGCTAAATTGGCAGCGGCAGAGACGTGACCTGGTGGGCGGTTTCACGTTAATATCTCCCAAAATAAAGGATTTCTGGGCCTATGTATTGGAGCAATCCCACTGTGGAGGGTAAAGTCAGAACAATGTGATGGCCCCTCCCCAACTTGTTGCTGTGCACTGCTTGTCAGCTGGCTGAAAGTATGCTAGGACACCTGGAAGCAATAGCCATGGCCTGTTATTAAGGTAACCAGCTAACTGATACACAGCAACAGACCGTCTTCAGTCAGAGGCGTTTCATACGGCTGCTGTGGCGCAAACTGCTGCAGTATTCTGCGTGGCGCTACCTCTGAATGTAGGAAGGTTTCTATACATTTTTCAGAATTATATCAAAAATTCCAAATAACGGTGAATAAAGGCTTTTCATGAGTTGCATTAGAAAGAGCTGGTTCTGGTTCTGCAGCTGAGGAAGAGCTACTATTAACTCTCTGTGTTTAGATCTGACTGACATAAAGAAAGGGATCTCTCAGTTCTTCCACTTGGTTAAACTGCTCTGCTCAGGATAATCTCTCACTCTGAGAGATTTTGACTCATCTAAGCAAATGAACCCTTGAGATGCCATCCAGGTCAACTCCATCAACAAGACGAGAGATGAATCATCTGGAAGAACAGCTGAAATGAAACACACCAGGATAATTAAAGTATTGTTAGCAACTCTCTGTGCGCTGCAAGCACAGAGAGAGAAGGAAACGAGTCAGTTCATCTGTTTGTTTTTAAGGGTTGTCTGTTCATTTAGACAGCACACATCTTTTTTATAATATAATATCTACTGACTGATACTATTGAAGCCAGAAGTTTACAGTCACCTTTCCTCTCACGTTAAATCAGAGCAAACTTTTCTCATTTTAGGGCAGCTATGTGACATTAATAAATAAATCTCTGACATATTCACTCATTGTTGGGGCATTTAGCAAACAGAAATAACTGTTGTAATTTTAACTAACCTAAAACAAGAGAAGTTTGGTTTGTTTCAACTTCAGAGAGTGAGAAAAAAGACCTATGTATCTTTATACTTCTGGTTTCAAGTTTAGTGTGTGAAACATCTGTTTAATATGTATGGTGCAGTTACTCTTATTTTCCAATAATGTTTAAAATAAACTAAAAATAAAAGAAAAGAAAAAAGAAACTAAATCCAGAGAGTTTATATCATCTAATGACCTTTGTTCAAAAGGAAGCGCACCTCAACGAAGAAGGTCAGTTAATGTCGCTAGGCGGAGTTACAGAAAAAACATTTCAGCTTCTTTTCATGTATTAGAGAGAGAGAGAGAGAGAGAGAGAGAGAAAGAGAGACAGAAAGAGAGAAAGACAGAAAGAGAGAGAGGGAGAGAAAGAGAGAGAGAGAGAGCAAAGTGCTCTCATTAGTTTTGTAGGGATGAAACTACAGACAAAAACTTTAACCTGCTGCTCGGTCGCACTTTTCCATGTCGTCCACTATCTCACAGTCATGAGACCCGGTTAATCAGTCTGCTACCGACTCAGTCACTGTCACGAGAAGCTGACCTGGAAACTGTTTTACGGCCCTCAGCAGACCGACTGCTACCGCTAAAACAAATCCCAGCATGCCCATGTTTTCCCTCATCAGCTGCAGCTGTAAAATGTGAAGCAGAATGTTACGTTATGTTTACATATCGAGACCTTTACTCACAGTTTTTTGTTATTATGTCTTTATACTGTTTAGCAGTTTATTTCAATGTATTCTCAGATTAAATAATTTCATTTTGTTCCCTAAAATCTGGTTTCGTACTTTACAACTACTCTTATTTGGTAGATTTTATTGATATTTTACGCAAAAAACTCAAAAACTTAAGTTTGTATCATGAAATTTATTTTGAAAAATTGAAGGGCCATACATATTTTTACAAGTTACTGTATATCAGGGGTGTCAAAGATGAGGTTCGGGGGTTGTTTGCAGTCCTTTGAATGATTTTGTTCAGCCTCAGTTCAACAGTGAAGCACAAGTCTAGTAAATGGACACTTTATTTTATCTTTTAGGGTAATAATTTCAGATAAATAAAACATTCTTCAAATAAAAAGAAAATATTAGGCATTTGATTGACCACGTTTCTGCTTCATCTTCATTTTGGTGTCAATGCAACTACAATACCACATAAAAACAACTAAATTTGATTATTTTGAATAAGACTTTAGCACACAAAACAACTTATTAGCCCTTTATAAAAACAAAAAAATATGAAAGTTGACTGGAGGTCTACTTGTAAGTGCTGCTGATACGCACATTCAATTTCAGCATTCAATAAAAACACTTTATAACTACGTCCAGATTTCTTGCATTTGAAATTTGCTCTTAATTCATTTGTCAGATATTTTCAGCCCTTTCATGACTGTAACTTCTATCCTTAAAAGAGTCACTTACATATTTATTTTTATACTTCAATGCTATTTTAATGAAGCAATTTCTCTTGGCTTAAATTTTCAGTAACCACACAGTAGTGAGGCTGGAGTGAGTCTGCAGAACCAGACCAACAGTCAGTCAGTCAGTGTGTCGCGCCGCCGCGCTGCCGCGCCGCCGCGCTGCCGCGCCGCCGCACCTGTCTGTGCTTCTTGTCCTTGTCCAGCCGGTCTATCCGCTCCAGCCGCAGCCTGTCCAGCTCCAGCCGCAGCTCCTGGATGTCCGGGCTCATGCTGCTGCGGCTCACCATCACCTCCAGGATCTCCAGCACCCGGACCACTTTGGGCATCAGCCGGGACAGAGCCTCGCAGCCGTACTGGTCTATGATCCGCTCGAACTCCTGGCCGACCACCGCCGCGATGTCGTAGACGTCCATCACCGTGAGGTCGGCGACGTTCTTCTCCAGAGCCGAGCCGAAGTCCTCCATCATGACGGGATGTTTCGGCCCTCCCGGTTTCCTACGCTTCCTTCGCCACAACAAACTTCCTTTCCCGAGACGAACAAGTCAGCCAAGTTCCACCCGGGACGGTTTGGCTTCACAACCAGGGCCGAAATCAATCATAAACGAATTTAAAACACTAAAACTACCAATTATTCAACGTTTGACGCTCATTCCAAGCTTCAAATCGACTCGTTTGGAATGAAAAGCGCAGTGGTCCGTCCCGCTGCTGTCCGGCCGGAGCGGACGTCCCTTGGAAGCTAGTGGGTAACATTGTCAATGAGCGCCATGACAGCAGCGGCCAAACAGCAGAACTTCCGGTGAGGCGACTCAAAATAAAACTCCAAAAACTATGTCCGCTTCTAATAAAGAAGTCTTCATTTTATTTAGGATTACGGTGTGGATGTGTTTTGTTTTTATGTGTTGATACGTACATTTTTAAGTTTCTCCGCTGCTGTTATTTATCCCCTGTTAGTTAATTGTCCCACTGTATAAACTAAATCCAGATGTTGGTGTTAAGTAGCAATAAAAAAAAGTTATTCCAATGAAAGCCAATTTTCGCCACCCTGATGAAAAAAAAAACTTCCATGTCATAAGTATGACAACGATTTTATGAGATAATAATGAGATAGCTACAAAAATCTCCTTATCAATTAATAATGAGATAGCTAATCATTATTATGAGTATCTCATTATGAGATAGCTGTCATAACTAGCTTTAGATATAATGATGAGAAGCTATCTCCTTACACTATCTCAAAATAATGAGACGCTAATCTGAATGCTATCTCCTTGCAGCATTTTATAATAATAAGATGCTATTAGGAGATAGGAGAAATTAGCTGATGAGCTAATTTCAGATTAGCATCTCCTAATATTGAGACGTTTTTCTTCCACACATCTTTATCTTATGAGATGCTATCTCCTTAGCATCTCAAAATATTGAGATGCTATCTCATTATACTATCAAGATCTCATTATTATGAGACCCTATCTCATAAAAATTATGAGCTATGAGACACAAGTTTTCTTTCTCTTCATGTGTGTCGGAAATGGTTCTACGAGTAGTTTTTCTGCACCATACTTTTTACTTGAGTGATGTCATTTGAAGCAACCTTACTGTTGCACACTTAATAATTAATCAGTGTGGTTGTGCGCAGGTTCTTTTATTTTGATGAACACTGTTGAGACATGAGAGCGACAGTGAGCGGCTTCGCCTTCGTAATTATTTCTGATGTTCATTTTGTCACATTACTCTTACTCAGCAGGGCCGTGCAGAGACCACTTGAAGGGGCAGGTGCTCAAAAAAAGGGCACATCTAACCACATTCTAGGACAGAATATTAAAGCCACACAGCTTTCAGTTTAATAAACAATGATAAATTACAAAATTGTGAGATATACAATCAAAGCTAAGGAAAATCTCTCTATAAAGCATAGAACTATGCATATGTAAGATATTTTATTAGTAATTTCTTTCTGCAGGTCTATTTTGTTATAGGAAAGTATTGCAATATTCAAACCTGCAATTTAGCAAGATATGTAAATCAGAGCTGGTAGTCTAGCTCTGATTTACATATTTTGTCTTTACAGAATTACACTATTAAAAATATCAACAAGGGCCTTTTAGTTACTGTAATCTATGAAAAAAAGAGCTGCCTGTTTGCTACACTTGCAGTGGAGATGAAGATGGTCGATTCAGGAAAGCACAGCTGCATCGAACTTTAAGGTGGAACTGCAGAAGAAAGAAAACAACAAAAGCAAAAATTTAATTGTTAATGCATGTCACCATGAGAAAAGTCTATGGAGTTTGCTTAAAAAAACATTTTTAAACATTTAAATCACACATTTGTCTCATGAAATAATTTTGTTTTGCAAAACAAACTTATTTGCGCTTGTCAGAAATATTTTCTTGATATTCTAAGTTTTTGTTTGACTTGATTTTGCCTGTGATTCTCACATGACGTCGTGGGCAGGGCCAAAAATCACAACAAAAGATTTCTGATGTGTGCAAATAAAAATTTATGTTTGGCAATTAACTTTTTAAGTTCACAAGACAAAAGTTAGTTATTTAATTTTTTTTAAAAGTTTTTTTTTAAAAAATGATTTCTTTTTTAAAAAAGAAATCATTACAATTCCAAAAGTTTTGAATACAATTTTATTTTACTTAACTGAGGTTAAAAAAAATCCCATTGAATAATTGGGGAAAAAAGTTAACTGCATACTCTGCAAACCAGGCCCTAAACTTAAAGTCTGGGATGAGTTTTTTCCCCTTCATTAATTACACACTTTATATCTATCATGGTAATTCAGGTGAGTTTTTAATTCTAAATTAATATCCTTGTTTTACTTTTATGTAAGTGTTATTCTCCTTCAAGATACATTTACCTAACGCCAGAATAAATGCAATGAACATTATGCAGCAAAGGAAATTAGAAGATTGGACATATATCCATTATGAAGATGAGTTTTGGACGGGTGATGTGCCTCGTACACAGGGAAGAAGCTTTTTAGTTATCTAGCTAGCTAGCAGCTAGCTAATAGCACAACAACAACAGCCTAATGTCTGTATGATAAAAATACTGACGGGCAAAAGGTCAAAGGTCACAAGGTGACCGGAGGGCTTATTATGTTGTAGAAATGATAATAATAATTTTAGTACATGTTATTATGTGTCAGAAGAGGGCTTAGAAAATAATAATACAAAAAAAAAAAAAAATAAAAATTTGACCAAAAGGGCAGCTGGGGGGGGTGCAAGGAGCAAAAGGGGCAGGTGCTGAAGACCCCCCCCCCTCCCCCTCCCCTGCACGTGCCTGCTCTTACTTGATTACACTTACTGACTGCTCTACCTTTAGTTGCTTCACTAAATGAAAAAAAGCTTAGCCAAAAATACATCAGATATTTAAACAAGTGGTTGGCCTTGTTCATACACAAACTTCATAATATACTGCTGAGCCCTATGCAGTTCACAGTAAATATAGTTACTAGAACCACTATGTTCTAAGTTATATGCAGTACCTACTGTACGGTTTCAAAGATTGTGTTGGTTTCAAAGATTTACCGTCCAGACAGATAAATATCGAATATTTTGGGATAAAATTAGGCATTTTAAATATGTTATTGCGACGTCTTGTCAAAAGAGGGCGCTTTTACACAACTAATATCTGCAGTCATTCAATTGTGCTGCAATGGAGCTGATGAAGAAGGTGAGAAGTAAATATTTTTTGACCGTTTTTTGACGTATTTTTTGACGTTATATAATAATGTGTGACGTAGTAATCGAGTTGATCTGGATACTTATGTTTGGACAAAAAGAACTAAGCAGACTGTGCTGGATTGTCCTGCTTTTCCCATCATCTTCCACCTGAATACTGATGAGAACCACTTTAATAACCTAACCATTAGATAAAACAATTTTTCAGCTCTATCACTTTTTTGGGTTTCAAATTATATTTTAAGTGCAGAAAGTAAGAAAAAAACAACAATAACAAAAAAATAAAACTTGGCGGTGCTTTTCAACCTGCTGCTGCTTCTGCTCCCTCGGCTGCTGCTGCCTTCTGTGATAATTTATGTTTTTAACAGACTTATGGTCCACATAAACACAATAAATCAAAGACACATAATACAATAAAAACCAACGACACGCACAGCTATGCACATTTTTAGACTTGTTTTTTTGCAAATTAGACACAAAATGCCATTTCTAATGGCAGCTTTAATTTTATGCCTTTGCACTTTTTGAGATTCCAGATAAAGAAAATTAATATACTTTCATCAGAAAAGTGTCATCAGACCACCCTGCACTTCGGTACTTTTCTAGAGAGACTTAGAAAAGACTCTCTAGAAAATCAAAGCAATTGTAATCAATTGCTTTGATTACAATTTTTGCAATCAAAGCAAAAATTGTATGCGTTTGTTTTTCTTCCACACAACCTTATCTTATGATTACACCATATGCATATAGATATTTAATATCACCATATATATTTACCATTATAATGGTAATTAATTCACTGAGAAGCACCTCAAAAGCTTTTGGAACTACAAATATGGGAGGGATTTTTAAAGGCGGGCCTTTAGCAGCGAGTGAAAGTAAAAGTAATGCCTCCGCAACAGGCTGTCGTGGAGGCATGAAGATCGTTCGCTGACGATGGTCGTACAAGAATCATCCCAGCTGGAAGATGGATCGTCATCGAATCGTCTGGGCCGTGATGGTGTGTCTTCTGGGAGCAACGCGCCTCTCCAGCGGCGCAAAGGGTAAAATTTAACCCTCGTATTTACCTACCTTTATTGATCTTTTTGTAGAGCAAAGGTCACCCTTACAGAATATATATGCATATACGTTTAAATATAGTTAATTCTAAAAATGAATGTTTTTTATAATTAAGACTTACACTTTGTCAGTTGGGTCATTAAAGGTTCCATCTGTCTATAACGTTGGGTTGATGTTAAACCAAGATTACATGCTGGCTTAACATGTAATGTAAAAAGAAAAAAAAAACCGTAGATGTCTTGATAACGTTCTACGTTCTGAAAACATTTCATCTTCAATATAAAACTAGATCACAGGTTTGATATGAACTGTGGTATAGAAGAAGTTTAAAGGAACAACTATCGGTTTCAGTTGCAAAAAGAAAAAGTCGACAAAGTTTCTGTGTCGGACTGGTTTTTACCGAGTCATAAAATTATTTATTTCTCATCTCAAGCGTACAACAACACATATGAACTTCTACTGTCACATAACCACACACACACACACACACACACACACACACACACACACACACACACACACACACACAAAAAATGTGTAAAAACTAAGATCTTATGATTCGGCAGCTTGTAGCACCTGCTTAAGATGAATTGAAAGCTGTTGGTTTCTGTTTGATTTTATCAGTCAGAAACCGATTTTGGTCGACTCTTTGTTGTTTCAAACATCCTGCAGTCTCGCATCATTTCGATGATTTTCAGGTCTGAAGTGTTGCTTCAGTCTTTGACACACTCCATTTCCCCCTCAGACATTTTGTTACAGATGTGTTTTGAGTCACTGTCCTGCCGATGGCCCAGATTGTCGGATAGATGGCATCAAATTCGATTTCAGGAGATTTTTGGTTTCACTGATCGAGTAAACAAAGAATAAGCCAAATAATTTCCAAAGATAACAACTAGGACTTGCAATATGTCTCAGTGTTGCCACTGTAAAACAAGGCAACTTTATTTATGTAGCACCTTCAGTTAAAAGCAACTCAAAACACTGTGACGGAGTTCTCTTATGACTTGGAAGATAAGAGAAACAAAAAGATGACTGGCCAAGGCCAGAGATCACTTTAGTGACATTTATTTAGTTCTTCCTGAGGTGAACAAAGACGGCAGGTGCAGAATATATACAAGGACGTCCAAAGCAGGTTAAAACAGACAGACAGCAGTACATTCAATGAGAGAGTCCATCACCTTCACTGTGACATAGCAGGAGTCTAACCACAGACTGACTCCTTGTGGCGCAGAGCCTCAGGGAGCTTAAGACCAAAGAGGCAAAACAACAAAACAATTACTTCTAACTCAAAGTAACTCTTAAAGGATACAAAATACTACTACTACTACTACTACTACTACTACTACTACTACTACTAATACTAATAATAATAATAATAATAATAATAATAATGAGAAAAATAAATAAATAAACTTGTAATCAAAAATACAATAATCAATTTAATAGAAAACACTCGGTATGCTCTGATGACGTCATTACGTCATCACATGACTCCCTCCTGGCGCTACAATCCGGAAGTAACCCTGCTTGAAAACAAAACCGGGAAAATGTTTGCAAGTGAAAACAGGTTAGGATGGATATGCTAACTGAAGCAGGAACACGGCGTTTAAGCTGCAACGGAAGTAAGTTAGTGATTGTGTATGTGTGTGTGTGTGTGTGTATATCTGTGTGTGTGTGTGTGTATCTGTGTATGTTGTGTGTGTATCTGTGTATGTGTGTGTATCTGTGTATGTGTGTGTGTGTATCTGTGTGTGTGTATCTGTGTATGTGTGTGTATCTGTGTATCTGTGTGTGTGTGTGTATCTGTGTATGTGTGTGTATCTGTGTATCTGTGTGTGTATTGTGTTGTGTGTGTATCTGTGTATGTGTGTGTATCTGTGTATCGTGTGTGTGTGTGTATTGTGTAGTGTGTGTGTGTATCTGTGTATGTGTTTGTGTGTGTGTTATCTGTGTATCGGTGTGTGTGTGTGTGTATCTGTGTATGTGTGTGTGTGTATCTGTGTGTGTGTATCTGTGTATTGTGTATGTGTGTGTATCTGTGTATCTGTGTTGTGTTGTGTATCTGTGTATGTGTGTATCTATGTATCTGTGTGTGTGTGTGTGTGTGTGTGTGTGTGTGTGTGTGTGGGCCTGCTCGCATGTTGACAGGGACTCATAATGAAGTCCCGGCTCATGACGGCTCCTTCGTCACAATGACCAACAATCGGATGTTGCTACTTTTGGAAATGACGAAGATGACAGGAAGTTTTTTAATGGCATATCGTGTGAACAAACTCCTTCACATGTGATTTTAATTGATTTCTTATTTAACGGAAACACCTCACTTACAAAATTGTCTTTTCCCGATATTAGGGAATATCGACAAACCTGACCGGGTATCGTCTCATAAGTGAGCTGAATGTATTGCTGCTACAGAACCAAAGACCCCCCAAAGAATATCAGAATTGTAGCTTGAGCAAAACTAATAGAATTAGCCATAAGAAATTTTAGTAATTTTTTTAAGTTGGTTCAAAAAACCCTGTTTTTCAGTGAGCTTATCACTTCCTGTGAGGCGTTGTTCTCATATCTTCTGTCTGCTTAAGAACAACAGTCCAGGAATTAAAGAGGTTCATTCATTAGCTTTGAGCACTTTTTAATAGGACTCTCCTTTTTCATCTGGAAAAAGTGTTTTTGTAATTTCTCAGAACATTACTCGGTCAAACTTTCTCTTAGATGTTTTCCACTTGTGAATGATTTTTTTTGTCCCCGAGGAATGATGGACATGAAATCACTTGGAAAGGGTTTTCTAACCCCTCCCAGATTGTTCAGCTCCAGCAATTGTTGTTACTGATATCTTTCCTCTTTGTCATTGTCAACACATTTATCTAAGCTCCAATCCTGAAACTCCTGCTTTTCTAGAAGTGATCACTCCTACTGATGGCCGGTTAAGCTAAGCATTTGTTCTTGATAAACTCTATATCATTTTGACTTTGTCATAATATGTAAATATAGAACTGAAGAAACACGCAACTTTCTTTTTGATGTAATTATGTAAAGAGCAAAAAGAGGAGATGATTAAAATGAAGTCAGTTGTGAAGTAATGCTAAAAAATTGTAATCTTTTTTTTTTTTTTTTCAGCCAACTGCACATGTCCAAAGATTCCCCCCAAAGACTTTACTGTACAAGAAGACGGATGCGTCGAGGTCAGGTATCGCTACCGGTGTATTCCAGGCTACACGAGAAAATCTGGAACGTCAGGCCTCATCAAGTGTCAGGAGAAGAATGGTGTTTCACAGTGGGAAGAATCTACATTCGAGTGTATAAGTAAGATCCTTTTATTTCTCATTCATTTCTTTAAGAGGAACCTCTGTCATGTTAGCGCCAAGAGCTTTATTTCCAAAGACGGAGAGATGAGTCGATTCTGAAATCTTTGTGTGGTAACTGAACGTCTGACTGTCATGATTGAGGGTAGACTTCTGACCCACATGCAGAATCAGACCCGGAAACAACTGGTGAGTTACTACTTTTATTAGAAAACAACAATCAAAGGTTCTGCAGGAGATCCGTGGGTCTGGGCCCGATCGTCTGGAAGCGGAGAGAACAGGTTAATGGTCTGGCCAGAGGAGGGTAAAGTGCGATGGGGAAACCAGGGTTTAAAGCTTAGGGTTTAAAGACGTAAGCTTAAAGCTTACGTCTTCTTGGAAGGCTTTCTGACGGAGGGGGGAAGGCAACGAGCAGTGGGCTGGAGCGGGCAGGCAGGAGAGGTTCAGAGCTGCAGACAGATTCACCGGTGGAAATGGACCAGATCCTGAACCTGAAACAGAGAACTTGGTGAGGGGTTGTCAACAGGCAGAGGTCTTTCTCGAAAGAATCACAAACGCTAGTGTTTCTGAAGGAGGCGTTAACGAGCTAGAGACTACCGTGGAGGGATAATCATCCGGCAGAGAGGAGAGGTCCAATGGCTCCTTAAATCCTCTCAACTGATGATCCAACTGGCTTCAGGCGTGCAGCTCCACTCCAGGCCACTCCCCCCCACGGGAAGCCGAAGGGGAGAGAGGCCTTTCTTAAAGAAAAGCCCAAAACCTGACACTGACTCATTTTTTTGTGAGAAGAAACCAAATCCAGCTGAGGCGAAAAACAACAGAAACGAAATCAAGTGAGATGAAAAGCAAAAAAAAAACCCCAAAATAAAACAAAAACAGATTGTTATGGAAATTTTATTTATCAAAGAATGAGAATCTGTTTCAATAAAGATTAATCTTTAAGTTTCTTTATTCGAAGGCAAAAGCGTTCGAAGACCCGTCTGACTTCACATTGTTACATAGTCACAGCAAGGAAAAGACCCACCCAGAGCCTGATCTCAGATGGACCACAGATACAATTCTTTCCCCCTCCTCATGAACTGTCCCTCATCTCTTGGAGGGAAATTTTATGGCAGGAAAGAGAACCGACAAAGATTTCAGAACAAACATCTAATTCTTCTTTGTCAGAATGGGTTCAGGGTCTAACAACCCGTCTCAGTCCTTTAAGACAATTGCCAAGTTAAGCAAGATGTCTTCAGTATCACCAGTTCCATTAAAGATGATATAAGCCTAAAAACAAAATGTTCTATTACACTTGCATTGGGGATTTATTTACACAGAAGTTGATGTTTATCTATAAGGGAATCTTGAGTTGGTGCATCACAAATGATTTTAATGTGTGAAAAATGTAATGAGGACAAAAATGGGCTGAAAGAAATATCAAAAATGTAGGGATATCGCTGCATCACTGTTTCATGAAGCATGCCGGTTTTAGAAAGTAAGGAGGTGGTAACATCATATTCAGAAAGTACAACTAAGTTGCTTAAATGACAACCAGAGGCAATGTTTTTACTAAGTCCCTTCTGTTGAGATGGATTTTTTTTCCAGTAGCTGGATAAATAACTGATTATTGGGGATCTGTTCTCTACAAACCCCAAAGCAAAAAGATAGAACCATTTTTTAACCACTTGTTGAGGTGTTATGCGCCGTATTGCAACATTTACCAATATTATCCTATGTCGCATGCTTTTCAAATACCAGGCTGCCCTCAGGAATGTTTATAGTGTTAAATTAAGCAGCATTCACTTAAGCAACTAAGACATTTACTTTTTACATTTCTTCACTATCAGATCCAACAACTGGAAATGATTTACACTGGAGGTGTGCCGATCGATCGGTCACCGTTCATAATCGGCCGATTTCCGTGAAATCGGTGATGATCGGGATCGGCCGATCATTGACTCTGTTACCGATACCGATCACCTGCATCTCATTTCCCAGCCTGTCTGTCCAGCTGGTCTCGTCTTTCCTTCACTCTGCGCAAACGCGCAGCAACAAATCCTAAGCGATGTGTAACTATAACGCACTGAGTGAATGAGGACGTTTGCGTGTTGCTGCGGAAAATAGAAGCAGGTCAAAATGCATCAACACAACGAAGCTAATAGACATAAAAACAATGACGGAGTTTGGCTACATCGAGGCTCAGTGCAGTAAAAGACAGCAGGTAAAGCAGCACAGCTACAAACACTCACTCGGATTAGCATGACGGTCAGAAAGATAAACTAATAACCTGTAAAATGATTTAAGTCTTGGAGCTGCGATGTAAGACGTTGGTTCTGCTGTTGTACCGCTGCTCCGCTACAGGTAGTAATATTTAATATTTAGTAATATTTGACACGGAGCCGCTTCTGCTCCACCTGGTAGTGACTCTCACACCGAACCTGTTTAAAGCTGCAGCATCTAACCTAAAAAATACATTTTACATAAATATTAAAACTTTCGCTGTCCTAACATGAGACAGATAATCTCTAAAAAATAATCGATCTCCTCCCTGTTCTGCATAATTACTCCGCTCAGTCAGAAACAGCCAATCAGAACTAGCAGTGACCAGCTAGCCGCTATGCTAACAGGAAGTTTTCATTCAGTAACTGGATTGTTTATTGTAATGGATCCTGTTTTTGCCTTTGAATGTTAAGTTTTATACTTGAATTTTTTGGCAATGTTGAGAGGTTTTATTTTGGCTCTTTGCATTATTTAGCCTCTTCAGAGCCTCATATGTTATCAGTCTGTTAAAGATAGTATTATTGATAGCAGTTCAATTTGCACAATGCCTGTTTTGTTTAGTTTTCTTCTTGGAAAAAGTTATTAAAAACAAGTTTTTGTCTAAATTAAGGTGAATTCATGGTTCCTTTTTCCACATAATTTAACAGTAGTGTTTATGATAAAAAAAATAAGTAAATAATAATTATGTGATCGGTATCGGGGATCGGAATCGGCGATCGGCCCTCAGGGGTGATCAGTATCGGGAGAAAAAAACCTGATCGGCACATACCTAATTTACACGTATTTCACAGAATATGTTTCACACAGAATGTTCCTTTTTGAAATAACTGCAAATGTCTGTGTTAATGTGCATCATGTCAATAATTTATTCTTTAAAGGTCCTTAAAATGCTGTGAGCATGAACCACTGTGATGTTTTTTTTTAAATGAGTTGTTTCAGGGTCTCATTTGTCTTGGGCTAAGATCAGATTTACCTAATCTGGATTTATTCTAAGCAGAGAGGACCAGAGAATCATTTTACTGCTGGCAAATTGTGAATTGCTTCCAACAAAGTCTTATTTTGAAAACTCAAAACCATCTCTTTCGTATTTTACCTCGATGTGGTCTTTTTTTATGTTTCAGCTGACCCAAACTATCAGCCACCACCAACCACCACCAGGGGTAAGAAACTGCTTTTCTTTTCTTTAAGTCTGCATGATTTCTGTCTGTTGCTGTCAGTGTGCAAGAACTTTAATTTGAGGCCACAAACAAGCGTACAGATTCCTAAATGGAGCCTAGTTCTGTTTGCTAAGTCACTGTAAATGAAGATACTCTCATTAGTCAATAATGAAAGTAGAAAGTATTCTGGATCCAACCACTGGTTGTTGCCTATGTACACACTATTCACACAAAGCTTTGGATATTTGGCTTCTGGGTGGAATTTCAGGGTGAACCTACAATCTGTAGCCATTCCAGGTTGACTTAATGTGACTTTCTTTAAACTTTTTATTGCTGGTATGTATTTTATAATGTACTTGTTTTTATGTCAAGGTGACCTTGGGTGTCCAGAAAGGCGCCTACAAATAAATAAAATGTATTATTAGGGCCTGCCATGCAAATGCATGGAGGCAGTGACTGACCTGCAGGTCAGTCACTGCCTCCATGCATTTGCATGGCAGGCACTTACTGTTCTTCTGTCAATAGAATGTCTGTTTATTAGGGCCTGCCATGCAAATGCATGGAGGCAGTGACTGACCTGCAGGTCAGTCACTGCCTCCATGCATTTGCATGGCAGGCACTTACTGTTCTTCTGTCAATAGAATGTCTGTTTATTAGGGCCTGCCATGCAAATGCATGGAGGCAGTGACTGACCTGCAGGTCAGTCACTGCCTCCATGCATTTGCATGGCAGGCACTTACTGTTCTTCTGTCAATAGAATGTCTCTTTATTATCAGTGAGAATGCATTCAATGCATTCTCACTTATAGTGTTTCTGTTTTTCTTTATTATTATTATTATTATTATTATTATTATTCTGTCTTCCGTACGTTTTACAAAGTTCTACTACTTCCACTATCTTTCACTAATTGTACTAATTCATATATCAAAACGTTCAGCTTCTTCTGGAGATTTATGCTATATCTTTTGGTAATCTTCACTATTGCCCTTTTTGAAATAATTGCCCTTTTGTGCAATTTTTTGCCCCATTGAAATACATGGAGTTACATCCTAAAAATTCACAATTTTTGAGCATTCACTGTGTTGTCATAATTTCACGTAGAAAACCCATTCAAACTTCAGCTTGTAGATACGCCCGTCATCTTATCTAAAGTGAAGACGGTACATCGATATCAATTACGGTTTGTCCACAACTTGTCTCCAAGCGACCTAAAGTTTTCGATTTTTCCAAAAGTTAGAGTGCGGCTCTCTGTCCGCTAGAGTGTGGGAGAGAGTGGATTTCTGAAATAATTTCTAACTCGCTCTCACGGCCTCAAATATCGCCCGATTTGCCTGAAAGTCGGTCAGAACATAGATAACAAGTCCTGCTCCGGTAAAATGTTTTCAAAATTTGTCTAGGGTTTACGGTTTTTGTTCAGGAGCTTGTGATCGATGAAGCGGAACGAGGCTCAGAGGTATCTTCCTCCATGTATTTTGAAAAATGTCAGACCTGAGCCCACATCATCTTTCTCTCATCACTGTTAATACTGTGAGTGAGTTACAGATATGAAACTCGGGTATATCGGAGAAGACAAATAGCCCTTTCAGACGTTTCAAGCAGCGTTCAAATACATGCCACGGTTCCTGAACGGGAAGAAGTTGTTCGAAGGGGTTTTTCTGTGGGAAACTGGCTGCTTTGATCAGAGAATTCTCTCCCTTCTGCCCGCAGCAGGTGCACTGAATTAATTACCATGGCAACGGAACACAGCAGAGCTGCTGCTTTTGTGACATTTTATTCCTCTGGTTTTTCTCTGTTTTAATCCTTCAAATATTTCTACTAATTGTTTAAGCTTATTGCTGTTTCACTATTCCATTTTTTCTACTATTTCTATGTTTGCACTAATTTCTTATTGTTTCAATTATGCACTTTCTTAAGCTTAGTTTCACTTTTAATTTTTCACTATTAAATTGTTTCAACCATTTCTGGGTTCGCAAAATTTTCTCTTGTGCCAATTATGCTTTTTCTTCAGCTCTGTTCCACTTTTTGACTTTTTTAAATTTCAGAACGTGAGTGAGAAGAACATGGACTGAATCTCATTAATCATTAACAGTGTCAAATAGCGGTGAGCGGCGATCGTTGTCGATCAGCTGCGTTTCATTTCTCAACCTGCTGTGCGGCTGCTCCCTGCACAGGAACCAACCCGAAGCGATCCTGAACTGCAAAGCACTGAGCGTGGGGAAGTTTGCGAGTTTGTGGCGGAAATTGAAGCAGGACAAAATACATCAACACAACGAAGCTAATACGACACAAAAACAATGACGAGTTTAGCTACATCGAGCTCAGTGGAGCAAAAAGACACGGAGGATCAGACAGCAGGTAATAGCGCGCAGCCACAAACACTCACGGATTAGCATGACGTCAGAAAGCTAAACAAATAACCTGTAAAATGATTTAAATCTTCGAGCTGCGATGTAAGACGCGTTCTGCTCTTGAACGCTGCAGCTACAGGCAGTAATGTTTAATATCTGACACGGAGCCGTCTGCTCAATGTATTGACTCTCTGACCGAACGTTTAAGCTGCAGCATTAACAAAAAAATACATTTTACATACGTATTAAAACTTTCGCTGTTAAATGAGAAGATATTCTCTAAAAATAATCGATCTCCTCCCTGTTCTGCATAATTACTCCGCTCGTTAGAAACAGCCAATCATGAACTCGTAACCAGCTAGCCGCTATGCTAACCGGAAAGTTTTCATTGAGTTACTCTGGAATGTTATTTGATCTGTATTATGCCTTTGAAGTGTACATTTTTACTTAATTTTTGGCGAATGTTGAGAGGTGCAAGTGGAGTTAATTTACAAAATTTTCTGACATCTCCACAGGTTTTTTACTACTATTTAGCTCAGTCTAGGCAGCTGTACTCTCACAAACGGGCTTAGAGAGGTCACAATGCATTGTGGGAGAATACATATTTCCTCTGATTATTCATATTTTGCTTACATAAAATAATTATTTCTCTGAATTTTTTAATGTGAATTAAAATACATAGTATGACGCTTGAAAATTTTCAAGAAAAAAACAATTACTGAGTGTCTTTAATTTTTTATTTCAGACCGTGAGTCAGGAGGACATGAGACAAGTTTATATAGTTGTCAGTCTGGTACTGAATTTCATTGAACAATGAGTTCAGCTGTTGACCGTTGCTGTGAATCAGATCAGCTACAGAAATGTGGTGATGGATCTGGCAGAAGCTTCAGTCATTAGCAACACAGGTATCTGTGGCTGTGTGGGTAGAGTCCTTCTCTTGCTATTGGCAGGTTGCAGGTTTTATTCCAGCTTCCACTAGTCACATGTTGCTGTGTCCCTGGGCAAGGCACCCAACCCCAAATTGCCTACCAAGTTGCATATGAATGTGATTGTTTGAGTGCCAATGGGTGAATGTGGCATCAGTGTAAAGCACTTTGAGTGGTCAGAAATGATTGGATGAAATGCTATATAAGTTTAGTCCATTTACCATTTAAAACCCATCAGTTCATGTAATACTGACATGCAATAAGCCATTTCAACAGTGTCAATCTATGCAATACAATTGATTACACTGCAGCTTTCTTTAGCATTACTGCTCATTTTTACCACCAGAACGTTTATTAAAAATCCGACGGGCACACATTGGCAAGCCCGTAAAATTTCTGCAGGAATTCTCTAGTTTTGTACTGAATTCCGCTTATGCTAAATTTATGCTTTTTGATTATTTTTACTGTTCAAACTATTTCCATTTCTTCTGCTTTCCTTCACTTCTTATGCTATTTTTACTCTTCAACTTTTTATACTATTTTAATTTCTTCTGCTTTCCTTCAGTTCTTATGCTTCTCTCTACTTTTTCTTGTTTTTACTGGTCCACTGTTTAAACTATTTCCATTTCTTCTGCTTTCCTTCACGTCTTATGCTATTTTTACTGTTCAACTGTTTAAACTCTTTTCATTTCTTCTGCTTTCCTTCACTTCTTATGCTATTTTTACTGTTCAACTGTTTAAACTTTTTTAATTTCTTCTGCTTTCCTTCACTTCTTATGCTATTTTTACTGTTCAACTGTTTAAACTTTTTTAATTTCTTCTGCTTTCTTGCATTTCTGCAGCAGACATTCTGCTAATATGCATTCTCACGGCTGTTTCGCAGGAACAGCTATTTTTCTAGTTAGGGCCTGCCATTGCAATGCATAAGGAGAGCAGTGACTGACCTGCGAAGCAGGTCAGTCACTGCCTCCATGCATTTGCATGGCAGGCACTTATTGTTCTACACCCAATAGAATGTCTCTTTATTTATTTATTTATATATATCTTTATTTTTCTTCCATTACCGTTAATGCGGCTCGTACCGCTGCGTGCCCACCCACAAAAGTGGTATCAAATCGAGCGGCTCGTGCCCGAGAAGGGAGCTATTACTTTTGTTGGGATTCTGACTTAAAATGACGACAAAAATTAATAAAAACGAAAAAATTGGAGATTGAGGAACTCGCAGCATCAGTAACCTTTCTGTCTGAAACACACACACAGGACTCCTGATGGCTTACTGAAAAACTGTGTTTAACTCGCCCTCACAGGCATAAATATTGCCCTATTGGTCTAAAACTTGGTCAGAACATAGATACACATCCCTGCTCCCGTAAAATGTTTTCAAAATTTTCTAGGGCTTATGGATTTTTGTCAGGGTCCTTCAGACTGGCGCTGGGTGTCTCCCAAGTATAGAAACGAGGGAGAAGAGGATTTTCCCGCTCTTTGTCTCCTCACAGCTGCGGGGCATTAATTACCATAGTAACGGGTTCCAGCCAGCGGCAGCCATTACTCTGAGAGACAGCAGAGAGTATTTCCTGTGACTATTGATATTTTGTTTAGATAAAATTATTATTTCTCTGAATTTTTCAGTGTGAAATGACATCCTTACTATGAAGGCTGAAAGATTTAGAGATTATGGACTGTTGTAATTTTTTTAATATTTTGTACCGTGAGTGAGAACATGTGCGCAGCTTCAGTCTCGGTCTGAAGCTCGTTAATCATTAACAGTGTCAATTAGCGGTGCGCTGCGATCGTTGTCTCTTGTTGCCAATAACCTGCATGTGCAGCTGGACTCACAGCGGCGGAGCTCGTCAAAATATATCAACACAATGAAGCTAATACTTGACGCAGATTGGCTACATCGAGGCTCACTGCAGTAAAAAAAGACATGGAGGATCAGACAGCCGGGAAAGCAGCGCTGTACTCTCACAAACGGGCTCAGAGGTCACAATGCATTGTGGGAAGAATACATATTTCCTGTGATTATTCATATTTTGCTTGCATAAAATTATTTTTTCTCTGAATTTTTGAATGTGAATTAAAATACTTAGTATGACGCTTGAAAATTTTCAAGAAAAAAACAATGACCTCTTTATTTATTTTTTTAATTTCAGACCGTGAGTCAGGAGGACATGTCCAAAGTTTATATAGATGTCAGTCTGGTACTGAATTTCATTGAACAATGAGTTCAGCTGTTGATTGTTGCTGTGAATCAGATCAGCCACTGTAATGTGGCGATGGCTCTGGCAAAAGCTTCAGTCATTAGCAACACGGGCAACTGTGGCTTTCAATTGGAAGGTTACAGGTTAGACTCCTGCTTTCTCCAGCACATGTTACTCTGCCCCTGGGCAAGGCATCCAATGTCAAATAGCCTACTAAGCTGCATATCAATGTGGGACTAGCCTGAAGCAATTTGATTTGTCAGAAATAGTCAAATAAATTGCTATAAGTTCAGTCTATTTACCATTTAAAACCCATCAGTTTATGTAATACTGATTTGCAATAAGCCATTTCTACAGTGTTAATCTATGCACTGCCATAGGTACGGCTATAGTATTAACAGTCTAAATCACATTTTACAACTGGCTTGTGGAAGCCAGAGCATTAGCATTTTTAGACTACAATTTAGCTCAGGTTAGCGTTGATGCTAATGCTGAGCATCAGAATGCTTTTCTTATTTATTACCAATGTTTCATATACTGAATGTAGTAAGTAATGACAGACAACATGATAGTGATGCTCCACATGCTACTAATAGCAATCATGCTATTATTAGCATTTTGGCTAATTTTGGCTCATGCAACATACTAAATGGTACGAGTGCAGCTTAGTGAACATGCTTCTGACTCCCTGCAGGTTATTGACTACATTGCATTTTTATTTAGCATTAATGCAAATTTTTTTAGCATCATATTGCTGCGTCCAATCCGACGGGCACACTTTGGCAGGCCCTTCAAAATTTCTGCAGGAATTTTCTAGTTATTATTTATTATTCTTCCGTCACCGTTAATGCGGCTCGTACCGCTGCGTGCCCACCCACAAAAGTGGTATCAAATCGTGCGGCTCGGTGCCGAGAAGGGAGCTATTACTTTTGTTGGGATTCTGACTTAAAATGACGACAAAAATTAATAAAAACGAAAAAATTGGAGATTGAGGAACTCGCAGCATCAGTAACCTTTCTGTCTGAAACACACACACAGGACTCCTGATGGCTTACTGAAAAACTGTGTTTAACTCGCCCTCACAGGCATAAATATTGCCCTATTGGTCTAAAACTTGGTCATAACATAGATACACATCCCTGCTCCCGTAAAATGTTTTCAAAAATTTCCTAGGGCTTATGGATTTTTGTCAGGGTCCTTCAGACTGGCGCTGGGTGTCTCCCAAGTATAGAAACGAGGGAGAAGAGGATTTTCCCGCTCTTTGTCTCCTCACAGCTGCGGGGCATTAATTACCATAGTAACGGGTTCCAGCCAGCGGCAGCCATTACTCTGAGAGACAGCAGAGAGTATTTCCTGTGACTATTGATATTTTCTTTAGATAAAATTATTATTTCTCTGAATTTTTCAGTGTGAAATGACATCCTTAGTATGAAGGCTGAAAGATTTAGACAAATAAACTATTATAGACTGTCTTTATTTTTTTAATATTTTGTACCGTGAGTGAGAACATGTGCGCAGCTTCAGTCTCGGTCTGAAGCTCGTTAATCATTAACAGTGTCAATTAGCGGTGCGCTGCGATCGTTGTCTCTTGTTGCCAATAACCTGCATGTGCAGCTGGACTCACAGCGGCGGAGCTCGTCAAAATATATCAACACAATGAAGCTAATACTTGACGCAGATTGGCTACATCGAGGCTCACTGCAGTAAAAAAAGACATGGAGGATCAGACAGCCGGGAAAGCAGCGCTGTACTCTCACAAACGGGCTCAGAGGTCACAATGCATTGTGGGAAGAATACATATTTCCTGTGATTATTCATATTTTGCTTGCATAAAATTATTATTTCTCTGAATTTTTGAATGTGAATTAAAATACTTAGTATGACGCTTGAAAATTTTCAAGAAAAAAACAATGACCTCTTTATTTATTTTTTTATTTCAGACCGTGAGTCAGGAGGACATGTCCAAAGTTTATATAGATGTCAGTCTGGTACTGAATTTCATTGAACAATGAGTTCAGCTGTTGATTGTTGCTGTGAATCAGATCAGCCACAGAAATGTGGTGATGGATCTGGCAAAAGCTTCAGTCATTAGCAACACGGGCAACTGTGGCTTTCAATTGGAAGGTTACAGGTTAGACTCCTGCTTTCTCCAGCACATGTTACTGTGCCCCTGGGCAAGGCACCCAATCTCAAATAGCCTACTAAGCTGCATATCAGTGTGTGAATGTGGGACTAGCCTGAAGCAATTTGTCAGAAATAGTCAAATAAATTGCTATAAGTTCAGTCTATTTACCATTTAAAACCCATCAGTTTATGTAATACTGATTTGCAATAAGCCATTTCTACAGTGTTAATCTATGCACTGCCATAGGTACGGCTATAGTATTAACAGTCTAAATCACATTTTACAACTGGCTTGTGGAAGCCAGAGCATTAGCATTTTTAGACTACAATTTAGCTCAGGTTAGCGTTGATGCTAATGCTGAGCATCAGAATGCTTTTCTTATTTATTACCAATGTTTCATATACTGAATGTAGTAAGTAATGACAGACAACATGATAGTGATGCTCCACATGCTACTAATAGCAATCATGCTATTATTAGCATTTTGGCTAATTTTGGCTTATGCAACATACTAAATGGTAGAGTGCAGCTTAGTGAACATGCTTCTGACTCCCTGCAGGTTATTGACTACATTGCATTTTTCTTTAGCATTAATGCAAATTTTTTTAGCATCATATTGCTGCATCCAATCCGACGGGCACACTTTGGCAGGCCCTTCAAAATTTCTGCGGAATTTTCTAGTTATTTATTATTCTTCCATCACCGTTAATGCGGCTCGTACCGCTGCGTGCCCACCCACAAAAGTGGTATCAAATCGTGCGGCTCGGTGCCGAGAAGGGAGCTATTACTTTTGTTGGGATTCTGACTTAAAATGACGACAAAAATTAATAAAAACGAAAAAAATTGGAGATTGAGGAACTCACAGCATCAGTAACCTTTCTGTCTGAAACACACACACAGGACTCCTGATGGCTTACTGAAAAACTGTGTTTAACTCGCCCTCACAGGCATAAATATTGCCCTATTGGTCTAAAACTTGGTCAGAACATAGATACACATCCCTGCTCCCGTAAAATGTTTTCAAAAATTTCCTAGGGCTTATGGATTTTTGTCAGGGTCCTTCAGACTGGCGCTGGGTGTCTCCCAAGTATAGAAACGAGGGAGAAGAGGATTTTCCCGCTCTTTGTCTCCTCACAGCTGCGGGGCATTAATTACCATAGTAACGGGTTCCAGCCAGCGGCAGCCATTACTCTGAGAGACAGCAGAGAGTATTTCCTGTGACTATTGATATTTTGTTTAGATAAAATTATTATTTCTCTGAATTTTTCAGTGTGAAATGACATCCTTAGTATGAAGGCTGAAAGATTTAGACAAATAAACTATTATAGACTGTCTTTATTTTTTTAATATTTTGTACCGTGAGTGACAACATGTGCAAGCTTCAGTGTCGGTCTGAAGCTCGTTAATCATTAACAGTGTCAATTAGCGGTGCGCTGCGATCGTTGTCTCTTGTTGCCAATAACCTGCATGTGCAGCTGGACTCACAGCGGCGGAGCTCGTCAAAATATATCAACACAATGAAGCTAATACTTGACGCAGATTGGCTACATCGAGGCTCACTGCAGTAAAAAAAGACATGGAGGATCAGACAGCCGGTAAAGCAGCGCGCAGCTACAAACACTCACCCGGATTAGCATGACGGTCAGAAAGCTAATCAAATAACCTGTAAAATTAATTACTCCGCTCAGCCGGAAACAGTCAATCAGAACTAGCAGTAACCAGCTAGCCGCTATGCTAACAGGAAGTTTTCATTGAGTTACTCTGGAGTGTTTATTGATCCTGTTTTTGCCTTTGAATGTTATATTTTATACTTGAATTTTTTGACAATGTTGAGAGGTGCAAATAGGAGCTTAATCAACATTTTTCTGACTCTCCACAGGTTTCTGACTACTATTTAGCTCAGTATAGGCAGCTGTACTATCACAAACGGGCTCAGAGAGGTCACAATGCATTGTGGGAAGAATACATATTTCCTGTGATTATTCATATTTTGCTTGCATAAAATTATTATTTCTCTGAATTTTTGAATGTGAATTAAAATACTTAGTATGACGCTTGAAAATTTTCAAGAAAAAAACAATGACCTCTTTATTTTTTTTTTTTTATTTCAGACCGTGAGTCAGGAGGACATGTCCAAAGTTTATATAGATGTCAGTCTGGTACTGAATTTCATTGAACAATGAGTTCAGCTGTTGATTGTTGCTGTGAATCAGATCAGCCACAGAAATGTGGTGATGGATCTGGCAAAAGCTTCAGTCATTAGCAACACGGGCAACTGTGTCTTTCAATTGGAAGGTTACAAGTTAGACTCCTGCTTTCTCCAGCACATGTTACTGTGCCCCTGGGCAAGGCACCCAATCTCAAATAGCCTACTAAGCTGCATATCAGTGTGTGAATGTGGGACTAGCCTGAAGCAATTTGATTTGTCAGAAATAGTCAAATAAATTGCTATAAGTTCAGTCTATTTACCATTTAAAACCCATCAGTTTATGTAATACTGATTTGCAATAAGCCATTTCTACAGTGTTAATCTATGCACTGCCATAGGTACGGCTATAGTATTAACAGTCTAAATCACATTTTACAACTGGCTTGTGGAAGCCAGAGCATTAGCATTTTTAGACTACAATTTAGCTCAGGTTAGCGTTGATGCTAATGCTGAGCATCAGAATGCTTTTCTTATTTATTACCAATGTTTCATATACTGAATGTAGTAAGTAATGACAGACAACATGATAGTGATGCTCCACATGCTACTAATAGCAATCATGCTATTATTAGCATTTTGGCTAATTTTAGCTTATGCAACATACTAAATGGTACGAGTGCAGCTTAGTGTACATGCTTCTGACTCCCTGCAGGTTATTGACTACATTGCATTTTTCTTTAGCATTAATGCAAATTTTTTTAGCATCATATTGCTGCGTCCAATCCGACGGGCACACTTTGGCAGGCCCTTCAAAATTTCTGCGGAATTTTCTAGTTATTTATTATTCTTCCATCACCGTTAATGCGGCTCGTACCGCTGCGTGCCCACCACAAAAGTGGTATCAAATCGTGCGGCTCGGTGCCGAGAAGGGAGCTATTACTTTTGTTGGGATTCTGACTTAAAATGACGACAAAAATTAATAAAAACGAAAAAATTGGAGATTGAGGAACTCACAGCATCAGTAACCTTTCTGTCTGAAACACACACACAGGACTCCTGATGGCTTACTGAAAAACTGTGTTTAACTCGCCCTCACAGGCATAAATATTGCCCTATTGGTCTAAAACTTGGTCAGAACATAGATACACATCCCTGCTCCCGTAAAATGTTTTCAAAAATTTCCTAGGGCTTATGGATTTTTGTCAGGGTCCTTCAGACTGGCGCTGGGTGTCTCCCAAGTATAGAAACGAGGGAGAAGAGGATTTTCCCGCTCTTTGTCTCCTCACAGCTGCGGGGCATTAATTACCATAGTAACGGGTTCCAGCCAGCGGCAGCCATTACTCTGAGAGACAGCAGAGAGTATTTCCTGTGACTATTGATATTTTGTTTAGATAAAATTATTATTTCTCTGAATTTTTCAGTGTGAAATGACATCCTTAGTATGAAGGCTGAAAGATTTAGACAAATAAACTATTATAGACTGTCTTTATTTTTTTAATATTTTGTACCGTGAGTGACAACATGTGCAAGCTTCAGTGTCGGTCTGAAGCTCGTTAATCATTAACAGTGTCAATTAGCGGTGCGCTGCGATCGTTGTCTCTTGTTGCCAATAACCTGCATGTGCAGCTGGACTCACAGCGGCGGAGCTCGTCAAAATATATCAACACAATGAAGCTAATACTTGACGCAGATTGGCTACATCGAGGCTCACTGCAGTAAAAAAAGACATGGAGGATCAGACAGCCGGTAAAGCAGCGCGCAGCTACAAACACTCACCCGGATTAGCATGACGGTCAGAAAGCTAATCAAATAACCTGTAAAATTAATTACTCCGCTCAGCCGGAAACAGTCAATCAGAACTAGCAGTAACCAGCTAGCCGCTATGCTAACAGGAAGTTTTCATTGAGTTACTCTGGAGTGTTTATTGATCCTGTTTTTGCCTTTGAATGTTATATTTTATACTTGAATTTTTTGACAATGTTGAGAGGTGCAAATAGGAGCTTAATCAACATTTTTCTGACTCTCCACAGGTTTCTGACTACTATTTAGCTCAGTATAGGCAGCTGTACTATCACAAACGGGCTCAGAGAGGTCACAATGCATTGTGGGAAGAATACATATTTCCTGTGATTATTCATATTTTGCTTGCATAAAATTATTATTTCTCTGAATTTTTGAATGTGAATTAAAATACTTAGTATGACGCTTGAAAATTTTCAAGAAAAAAACAATGACCTCTTTATTTTTTTTTTTTTATTTCAGACCGTGAGTCAGGAGGACATGTCCAAAGTTTATATAGATGTCAGTCTGGTACTGAATTTCATTGAACAATGAGTTCAGCTGTTGATTGTTGCTGTGAATCAGATCAGCCACAGAAATGTGGTGATGGATCTGGCAAAAGCTTCAGTCATTAGCAACACGGGCAACTGTGTCTTTCAATTGGAAGGTTACAAGTTAGACTCCTGCTTTCTCCAGCACATGTTACTGTGCCCCTGGGCAAGGCACCCAAGCTCAAATAGCCTACTAAGCTGCATATCAGTGTGTGAATGTGGGACTAGCCTGAAGCAATTTGATTTGTCAGAAATAGTCAAATAAATTGCTATAAGTTCAGTCTATTTACCATTTAAAACCCATCAGTTTATGTAATACTGATTTGCAATAAGCCATTTCTACAGTGTTAATCTATGCACTGCCATAGGTACGGCTATAGTATTAACAGTCTAAATCACATTTTACAACTGGCTTGTGGAAGCCAGAGCATTAGCATTTTTAGACTACAATTTAGCTCAGGTTAGCGTTGATGCTAATGCTGAGCATCAGAATGCTTTTCTTATTTATTACCAATGTTTCATATACTGAATGTAGTAAGTAATGACAGACAACATGATAGTGATGCTCCACATGCTACTAATAGCAATCATGCTATTATTAGCATTTTGGCTAATTTTAGCTTATGCAACATACTAAATGGTACGAGTGCAGCTTAGTGTACATGCTTCTGACTCCCTGCAGGTTATTGACTACATTGCATTTTTCTTTAGCATTAATGCAAATTTTTTTAGCATCATATTGCTGCGTCCAATCCGACGGGCACACTTTGGCAGGCCCTTCAAAATTTCTGCGGAATTTTCTAGTTATTTATTATTCTTCCATCACCGTTAATGCGGCTCGTACCGCTGCGTGCCCACCCACAAAAGTGGTATCAAATCGTGCGGCTCGGTGCCGAGAAGGGAGCTATTACTTTTGTTGGGATTCTGACTTAAAATGACGACAAAAATTAATAAAAACGAAAAAATTGGAGATTGAGGAACTCACAGCATCAGTAACCTTTCTGTCTGAAACACACACACAGGACTCCTGATGGCTTACTGAAAAACTGTGTTTAACTCGCCCTCACAGGCATAAATATTGCCCTATTGGTCTAAAACTTGGTCAGAACATAGATACACATCCCTGCTCCCGTAAAATGTTTTCAAAAATTTCCTAGGGCTTATGGATTTTTGTCAGGGTCCTTCAGACTGGCGCTGGGTGTCTCCCAAGTATAGAAACGAGGGAGAAGAGGATTTTCCCGCTCTTTGTCTCCTCACAGCTGCGGGGCATTAATTACCATAGTAACGGGTTCCAGCCAGCGGCAGCCATTACTCTGAGAGACAGCAGAGAGTATTTCCTGTGACTATTGATATTTTGTTTAGATAAAATTATTATTTCTCTGAATTTTTCAGTGTGAAATGACATCCTTAGTATGAAGGCTGAAAGATTTAGACAAATAAACTATTATAGACTGTCTTTATTTTTTTAATATTTTGTACCGTGAGTGACAACATGTGCAAGCTTCAGTGTCGGTCTGAAGCTCGTTAATCATTAACAGTGTCAATTAGCGGTGCGCTGCGATCGTTGTCTCTTGTTGCCAATAACCTGCATGTGCAGCTGGACTCACAGCGGCGGAGCTCGTCAAAATATATCAACACAATGAAGCTAATACTTGACGCAGATTGGCTACATCGAGGCTCACTGCAGTAAAAAAAGACATGGAGGATCAGACAGCCGGTAAAGCAGCGCGCAGCTACAAACACTCACCCGGATTAGCATGACGGTCAGAAAGCTAATCAAATAACCTGTAAAATTAATTACTCCGCTCAGCCGGAAACAGTCAATCAGAACTAGCAGTAACCAGCTAGCCGCTATGCTAACAGGAAGTTTTCATTGAGTTACTCTGGAGTGTTTATTGATCCTGTTTTTGCCTTTGAATGTTATATTTTATACTTGAATTTTTTGACAATGTTGAGAGGTGCAAATAGGAGCTTAATCAACATTTTTCTGACTCTCCACAGGTTTCTGACTACTATTTAGCTCAGTATAGGCAGCTGTACTATCACAAACGGGCTCAGAGAGGTCACAATGCATTGTGGGAAGAATACATATTTCCTGTGATTATTCATATTTTGCTTGCATAAAATTATTATTTCTCTGAATTTTTGAATGTGAATTAAAATACTTAGTATGACGCTTGAAAATTTTCAAGAAAAAAACAATGACCTCTTTATTTTTTTTTTTATTTCAGACCGTGAGTCAGGAGGACATGTCCAAAGTTTATATAGATGTCAGTCTGGTACTGAATTTCATTGAACAATGAGTTCAGCTGTTGATTGTTGCTGTGAATCAGATCAGCCACAGAAATGCAGGTTATTGACTACATTGCATTTTTCTTTAGCATTAATGCAAATTTTTTTAGCATCATATTGCTGCGTCCAATCCGACGGGCACACTTTGGCAGGCCCTTCAAAATTTCTGCAGGAATTTTCTAGTTATTATTATTATTGTGGTAAAATTACAGGATGACTCTAAACTGTAATGGAACATTTTACAGATCAGCTTAATGTGACATTCTTTAAACTTTTTAATGTTTGTGTCTAACTGTTCATTGTTTGAACTACATGAGTATGTCTAACTGTTACTACATTTTGGACACCTTGCTGCTGCTCCGGTACATTATTTGAGAACCGACAAAGCATGCTTCCATTTTAATGCCCCACTATAACTGGATGTTATCATTGTAGTGAGCATAAATTTGCATAAATGCCACCGAAAGCCAAATACCCATAACTTTTTGGGAGTAATGTATTTTATCGATAATGCACACCTCTTAATTATCCGTCTTAATTTTTTGGGCACATTTCTAAAAGTCCCATCAGGACCTTCCTCCACCCTGCAGAGTGTCAGAACCTCCACCTCTGAGCCTTCAGCATCTCCCAACACGGAGCAAAGCGCTCTGGGTAAGAATAATGAAACGCAATCAGTAAAACCACAACAAAGGTCAAGCTGGCACATCAATTCCTAAAGGCTCTAAGAAATAACCCAGATAGCACAGAATGATTGAAACAACATTGAATCAATGTCAGCCAGAAACATTGAATCAACGTTGAACGATGACATTGAAACAACATTGAATGTGGTTGGTGACTTTTATGTTGAATCAACGTTAGGGTTTCAACCAACTGACATTATATCAATGTTGATTCAACCATCATCTGTATGTCAATTTACATGCATATTTGTGTTGATATTGCATTGAATCAGTTACAAGTCAATGTTGATTCACCCATCATTTGAACGTGGATCTGCATTCATATTTCTGGTGATCTTACATTGTATCAATGTTGATTCAACCATTATCTTTATGTGAATTTACAGGCATATATGCGTTGATTCTACATTGAATCAATGTTGATTCAACCATCATCTATATGTGAATTTACATCCATATATGTGTTGGTATTACATTGAATCTGTTGGGAATCAATGTTTATTCAACCATCATCTCATTGTGGATCTTATTAGATTCAATTAAGATCAACCCAAATGTCTAAGTTAAGGAATCATTGATTCACGTACACCTTTAGGTCTGACATACAATAATGGTTCCTTTACTGGTGTTAAACACAATTCTGGTGAGTATTGTCATTCAAAATTACCTTACATTACTTAAGGTCCTAAAATGTGGTCACACAGACTTAAAAATAACATTTGATTTCATTTCAGTCTTCTTGCCGTCCCTTTGGTTGCCTTTCAATGCCTCCCTCCCAGTCTGGCGCATAGCGAAACCATTTCTTTACAGTTTCGCTGTAATTTTGATCAGTTAGGCATGGTTCAAACTGGCGAGCAGCAGCTGAAAGACACAAAAGAACGACATTAAGATAGAGGATATCTCACATGCCATTTCTTATTATCCCCTACCCTCACTTTGTTGAGGGGTGTTATCCACATTTATGTCCTGGTTCTGTTGTGTGTTCACAAACTGTCCAATAAAAATAGTACATTCACGCTGGCAATGAATGGACAAATTTGAGTATCTGTAAAACAGAGGATGCAATACGTTATTGGAGTTGGATTACAATTATCCACTATATGGCACACTAACAGCACAGTTAGATTCTGATTCACCAACAGTCTCATTTCCTACAATTAAAATTTAAAGCCCTTTCCAGTAGAGGAAGCTCACCTAATATGCACTCTTGCAGGATTGTGTCCTTGAATGGCTTTTTACTCTGGGTCCACCTATGTTTTTTTACCAGCCCAGTTGAAATGACTTGCCAGGGCATTTGTCATACAAGTCGTCAACATTCTTCTCATCATGTTGGCTAAATTGGAACCTCCTACTAGAGCCAGCCGAGCAATCTACATCAGAGACAAGTACATGAAGGCACAGCGTTACACAACTCCATTATATCATGTAATTTAAAAAACACAGCAGAGACATAACCTTGTTTTGATATTGTCTTTATGCACTTATATTCCACTCCATAGTGTTCATTCATGGTCATGGATGTTAACCACATTAACCGTCCTGGTCCCAATTTGGGTCAGGTCAAAATCTAAATGGTCTATTTGAACAATTGTGAAATGTTTCATAAATAGCATATCTACAAGCTCTGTGACATGTTCAGAACTTGTAGACTACAATTTGTGTTCGAGTAGCTAAAGAGCTAACATTTTTCTCTTAGAAAATAGTCACACTGACAATCTACATTGAATTAATTAATCTGAACACAGATCACTGTGCATGTATGTAGTAAATTGGGTTACTCGGTGAGAAATAGAATGGCGGCCTATTTTGTGCACATTGTGAGAGACCAGGGCGATGGTTATACTGCCTTGAGCTGCATCTTGACAACCCTGTAGATATAGTTACATTTTGCAATAGTTTACAAGTATTAATACAACAAGATACATAATCTAAATGTTTTATCAAACTAACTAATTAGCCATAATCACTAAGGACGCCCATCACTATTACTGAAAGAGTACAGTATCATACCACTACTTGTACTTTGTCGCTGTGGATTCTGCAACTTGTGGTACTGGGCACAGTGGGCTGTGCCCAGTACAGTACAGTGGGCAAAACCTGGCATCTCAGCTTGAGCACAAAGTAGGACATGCAGAAAGCAGTGAGGTTACTACAGTTGCAAGTCTCACATTTCCCATATGAGGAAATGTGAGACTTGCATTCAGCTGACTGCTTTATATTTACAGCATTGTTTTGACATCACAGTCTTATGAGACTGCTTGACGACTGACCATTACAAACTTTATCAGTTCGTGATAGTTGGTAGTTGCTAGCAACCAGATCTACTAAGAGAAATAGGAAATAAGTAAGAAGAGAAATAAGACATAATTTGTGGCTCTAACATGGTGGACATTGTAGAGTACTCAGTATAAAAGCATTATGTACAACACATTTATGATTGTGACATGTCTTGCAAATTGTGAAGGCTTGAGTATATCTTGCAAAGCACATACATGTACATTGATGTCGTCTGCTGCATGCATGGTGCCAGCTAGCTCTTCACAAGAACACCAATATGGGTTTACTTACTGTTGCTTTCATCAGGAGTCCGCAACTCTTCTACATTGCCGTATGGAACTGGCACAAACATCATTTGCAAACAGGACAACAGCGAAGCTGCTGTGTGTTTGGGACATCCCACTCATATAAATAGCAGGAGTGGACCGCTCCGCTCCATGTAGTAAGTTGTAGATGTTTTTGTGTCAATATATCACAACAGTCAGTAAGAATTTTTATTAACTAGTAAGAACATGTACAGAAAGGAATCACCACTCACTATCCTCTACAGTGTTATTAAAAATGTGACTCACAAATTCACTCACTCACTAATAAAATGCTCTCACCCAGAGCTTTGATTAGGAGGAGAGGAGGGGAAGGTGTGCGGCAAAACCGCTGACATTGAGTCAACACTGATCAGACGTTAATCAGACAAACGCATTTCAGTAATTAGATTTCAACGACAAAACAACATTGATTCAATGACACAGTTTCAACAGTTTGATTGGATGGTTGTTTGATGGTTGATCCACCATCATTTGTTGACCTCAACCAAAAATCTACGATTCTAGGTATTTTTCAATATTGATTTAACGTCGTGTGCTATCCGGGAACATAAGCACTAATGAAGTCGTTTGAAGTCTGAGTGTGGCAGGTCTGTGGTAAACTTAGCTTATCTAAAAGCTAAGTTTCAGTTAATTTTTTAGATGTTTCTAAATGGAATATCTCTGGGATTTTATCATTAACTGTGAGGAATAGAGAAAAAGGTTGGTCTCAAAACCAAGATTGAAGCCTACAGCTACACAGCGTGTACCTTTTGCAACATTTCTTTAAAGCAAAAACATAAAAAAGACAAAGTAGTCGCACAGTGACAAACACTAATTATGAAACTGAGCTTCTAATGAAAGAGGACTGAATGATTTCTCAATAGTTAGACTTTAATCTAAAAGAGGTTTTGATTGCCTGACATATTCACATAGCACCTCTTTGGATTTCAGATGTTCAAATTCTTTTTTCCTTTTAACTGTGTAATGTGTTCTTAACAGCCAAGCAGCTGAAGTTGCACATTAAAGAAATGTGACAAGAAGGCCATCTGTGTTTTTTTTTTCTATATCTGCGACATCATATGTGACAAGAAAAAGGTGCTGAATGACTCATGAACCACTCTGTCACTGGAACACAACAAAGCGATCCGTTATCTCTGAGAAGAGTTTTTGTCTGGTTCCCCTGGCTAAACGGAGTGTCGACGTGTTAAAAAGGTTTTTTGGTGTCTGTACTTCTGCAACATATTCAAAGAGTGTTTTTCAAATGCAACATTTGTTTTTTGTACTTGTATACAAAAAACACATTTTTCAGAACTCTTCTAGAATTGAGTTGATTTTTAAGGTAGTTCTAGAAACTGAAAGTTGTGTCCCGTGTGTGATTAATGATGATCTGATCCCCAGATGGTTGCTGTTGCTGTACAAAGTGGTACAAGCAACGTTCTGGTGGGACAATTATTTTTTCACTGGCCTGATTCCTTTGGATAGATTTTCACTCTTAATAGAAGGAAAATCAATTTGTCTTTGCAGCATTTACTCAGGTTAAACTGATCTGACATCAAAATTAGTCCAATGATCTGAATCTTAAAAAGAAAAAAAGTGAAACACCCAAATGCTTTAACAGGGCAGACACTTTTTTTTTAACGCCAATTTTTAATACTGTCAGATTTTTAAATATTGCAATAATATGTGGAACAAATGAGTGAAGGTGTTTTTATTAATATGTATTTTAAGAATAAAGGCTGATGATAGAAATAATTATAGCAGATAAACCAATAACAGCTGGAAAAACCAATAACAGCTGATGCCATCTTCTTTTCATGTTTGCAGGACCTTCCTCCACCCTTCAGAGTGTCAGAACCTCCACCTCTGAGCCTTCAGCATCTCCCAACAGGAAGCAAAGCGCTCTGGGTAAGAACAATGAAATCCAAAAGAAAAAGAAAGTCATTTGAAGTCCAAGTGTCTGTGGTTTGTATCAAACTTAGCTTATCTATAAAGCTATGTTTCCAAATGGAATATCTCTGGGATTTTATAATCAGCTGCGAGGAACAGAGAAAGAAAGTCGGTGTCAAAACCAATATTAAAGCTCACAGCTGAACAGCACGTACCTTTTGCAACGTTTCTTTAAAGCAAAAAAAAAAAATAAAATAAAATAAAAGACAAAGTAGTCGGTGACTAAAAATAATTATGAAACTTGTATTTGAAATAAATTGGTTAATGAATTGAAGTCTTGCATTTCTCTGTTGCTAAGGCAAATTGGGAAGTATTTAGGTAAATAAAATGGTTGCTTGGTTGCATTATATACATATCGTGTTGAATCACTGGATATATTTAGCCATCCATTTATAGCGCATGTGTTGCTGCAAAAAATAACATGCAAACGACAGTGAGTTGAGGAAGGTTTTGTAAGGTTGACCCTCTTCATAACTCCTATTGCTGGTAAAAACAGCAAATGAAACCCAAAATTCAAACATTCAAAGATTGTAACATAATTCTACACATGTATACAAGTCTACTGGTGATTCCTGGTGGTGCAACTTTTAACAACCCTCTTTTAGCAAATCAGACAAAAGAGGGCTCTCTGTACGTTCCTCTGCGTAATCTCCCTGTGTCGCCCAGACTCCTCTGTAATGCCTTCTTCTGTTCAGCTCACATCGAAGGTTTTCCAGCAGATTAATGTCTGAAGAATGAGAGAGCCATGGAAGTACATTTTGTGTCTGGTCATGTTTTGGATCAATAACCTGCTGAAGGATCCAATGACAAGCTCCAGGTTGAACTTCGACAGGTTCGTCATGGGAGTTTTAGAATAGACAACAGGCCCACAGTGACGCGGATCACTTGCTGTAATAAACAGTATGCATGAGGTGTTCTTCTTTGTTTTTGTTTTGAATCAAACCCACATGGAGTGTTTGTCGTTGAAGTTTTCTCCCGTCACGGGGCTTTACCACTTGTGGCCAATCCTCGCCACAAATGCTGACCTTTAAAGAACCTGTTTTAAGTTTGTCTGAACATGAAAAAACTGAGGGAATTTTCCAGGAAACTGAGTCAAGCTGTGTCCTGGAAGAATGTAAGTCGCTTTTGATACACTCCCGATCTAATTGTGCTGGGATTAAGGATGTAAAATTCGCAATGTTGTGTTGTGTTGGGGACGGGCTCGTTGCTGTTGCAGTGAAGTGGCTGACATCTTTTCTCTTTTATTTGTTTTTTTTGTCAAATTTAAACCCTTTACTGCTGGAATTTCTTTACAATTTTATTAGAAAACACATTGAAAATTAAGTAGAGATTGTTCATTTGAAAGTAACGCATACAGGAAATACATAGTTAGGTAGTTAACATTCCAAGTAGCAAAATATGGAATCTCCTGACCAAAAGGTAGAAGACCCAGTTTTGTATCATTTGTATGAATAGAATATGGATAAATAATCATTACTAATATACATACAGTAACTGATCAGATTTCTGATAGTAATCCACAAACGACGATTGTCAACTTCCCATCCGGAACTGAACTAGGACGTTTATCGTACCATCAGTTTCACTTTCAGTTTCAGGCATCCAGCATGCCGAGTTGAGTAAAGCATAGGTATTTGGTTGTGCTGCAGAATTTTTCCAACATGTCCAAAATAAATCTTGGTTTGTATGTAAATGATATACTGCATGTTACAGTGTTAAGTACTCATTAAGGTGATCCTGGAACTCTATTTTCCTGCAGCATCAAATCTAGTTTGCCGTTGAAATGAAAGGCAGGTCCACAATAATGTCTTCTGACCAAAATACACAGTCCACCAGAGGCACCAATAAATCGAGCCCGGTCTGTAAAAATTGGCACGAAACGACAATGTAGTCTTTGAGTGCACACTTTTTGAACTGCGCTGCAGAATCCATTGCATTGTGATAATTAGCAGATTTGTAATTTTAGAGGATAATGTCTCATGGGAAGGATTGATGCTAGAGAAATAGTTTTAGCTGATTGTGTTTTCATTTCCCCGTTAGGAGGAAAAGGAACAGCAGTTTGCATCAGTTTAATTGGACTGATTCTATTCCTCTCCGTGGGCGGTGTCATCTTCTTATATCGACAGTAAGTTGGTCAATAGAGCTTTCTCGTCCTTCTCCGATAAAGTTTTAATGCTTGTACTCACCAAAATAACCTCCTTTCTGTTCTTATATCTTAGGAGGAAGAACTCGATTCCCCAAAGAGATCCACAGGAACTGGAAGTTATGAAATGTTGACGTGATGTAGAATGTTTGTCAGAGGAAGCGCAGGGTGGAAGGAAGTGATGATCAGTAACTTGTACTTAATATAAATGTATCCACTGTCATACCATCATCTGGTATAAGAAATGTGGTGTTGAAGACTAGTTTGGAATTTGCTATCTTGTTTTTTTTGTTTGTTTGTTTTCTTATGACTGACTTGAACAAAATGTATTTTCTGGATCAATTTCATGTATTTTTCATGCAATATTACAATGCATGACAATTATGTTTTTAATGATTAATCTGCAGTTACAGTGTGCATGATATTAGATTTCGGTACAAACACAGGCAGCTTCCCCTTCAGCATTATGCTGCCATCGCCTTTTTTTTTTTTTAACCATTAGCAAATATAAAAACATTCACCACAGTCTGATGACAGACTCTAATATGGAAAAATACAGAAGATGATGACAACAGCCTTTTTGTAAAATGACAAATTTTTTTGCGTCGACATTTTGTCTGACTTGTGCATTTTACTGTGGATGGATGGATGGATGAATGGAATGTTTAAAAAAGTTTTAAATTATTTAACCATTAAAAAGTAAGCACTTTTTTCATGAATGTAACTTTGCTTAAAGATTTTAAGTGTGTATTCTGTGTGGGAAGTTGAGAATCCTTGTGCTCCCCCTGCTGGTTGGGAGCAGCCGTTCTGTTCATTTGTCTTGTTTGTGCCCAAAACAAGGTGCTACATCATTTTGAAAAAATCTTATTTGATACTGTTTTGATTTCTAGGTTTGTTACTGATCTAAATCCTAGTAGCTGAGTAAAATAAATTTAGAAACGTTAGGATGGCAGCAGCAAGTACTCCTCCGTTAGCATATCTTAACTGGGATCTTCTGTTTATATTATGCTGATTGTTTTAGAGTTTGACCATTATATACTAGATTACCTGGAGTTAATCAATTGAATAAAAATATTAAATTTTATTCAACTGAGTCGTTGGTTGTTATTGTATGTTCATGTCAGACAGCTAACAGCTGGCTAGTCAAAGAGATGCTTGCCGTTTAATGTTTTAACAAGTCAACTAACTCACAATTATGCACCAGTTTGTCACCTAAAATCTCAAATAAAACAATTTGCAGTCTGTGATTTTAACATGAATGAATGTTAAAAGGTTCATGGGTAACGAACACTTTTTCAGCAAAGCATGGTGCCAGCCTTTTTTTTTGCTATCAGCACAATACTGAATTGTAATCATACTCGATGTAAGTGGCAGTAAATAGCCAAAAACTAAGTCATTTAAGACACCCGACTTCCTCAATAGCTCAGCCAGGTTAAGTTAAATAAAGCATAATAAAATAAAAAGGGAAGAATCTGAAGCCATCTCCAGAAATCATTGTCTATTTGAAATGAATCACTGGTGTAAACGCACTGTGAAAAAACGTTTGAAACACAAACCGATCCATTTGTGTTACGACAAGACCTGATTAGAAGGCACAGAAAGGAAATAAGCTCGCTTCCTCAAAACGTCTGATGTGTGGCATTGCTGTGGTTGGACCACGTTCAGCAGAGTTCATGCAGATGATGAGGCATGAGGCAGAGCATCAAAGCGGAAAAGAGATGCATACATCTTACAGCCATTTGCGACTTGTGTACTTCAGTTAGCGAAAGGCTCCACATAAATGCAACTGAGTGAGTTTACAGGTGTAGTAGAACGACTGGCTCTTTACAGAGACGAGCTCCAACCCCATGGTGAACGGGGTTGGAGCTCGTCCAACCCCGTTCACTTTAAATCTTTAAATCAGCATCTGAAGGAATTTAAAAAGCAGCAGCAAACACAATCTGTGAATTAACCATGTATTCAGTAACTGAGTAATCTTCTTTTAAATCAATCAATCAATCAAATGTTATTTGTATAGCACATTTCAGCAGCAAGGCATTTCAAAGTGCTTCACATTATTAAAATAAAAACAGCATGTGACAGTGAATAAACAGTGAGAGAGAAAGAGATTTTAAGAAAGCATTAAAAAGGAAACGGTGAGAAAGAGAAATAAAAAGAAATTAAAAAGTAAAGATAAAAACATTTAAAATAAGCAACTCTAAACAGGTGGGTTTTAATTTGAGATTTAAAGGCACTCAGTGTTTCAGCTGTTTAACAGTTTTCTGGAAGTTTGTTCCAAATTTGTGGTGCATAGAAGCTGAATGCTGCTTCTCCATGTTTGGTTCTGGTTCTGGGGATGCAGAGCAGAACCAGAAGCTTTTCCTGCATTAGTCATAAAATTCTGTTTAGCTAAAGCATTGTTCCATTTTGGTTCCTGTTGGTGTGAAATTCTAGTTCCTCTTCCTCTGACCCTTTCAAAACCTAAATTGTAATTACGTTTTTACTCAGAAATCAGAACTACCAACTTCTTTGTTTGGGAAAAAGAAATCAACTAGAACCTCCCCTGGAGTCCAACATGGCTGTCATGCATAATAAATGTAGTGTTAGTTGCCGTAACAAAATTTTGTATGTCATTTGAATACATAAAATTCAAATATACTAAATGAAATCAAAAGCTAGGAGCATTTTTTGTCTATTTCCTCCATGAGAAATTTGTCACTGAAATTGAATTTGAATTTCCAAGCCCACGCTTCAAAGATTAGCTTGAATTTTTTGAAGAGAAGTTCAGCAAAAGGCAATGTCAGTGACGGTTCGCTTTACTGTAGAAGAAAAATACATTGCTGTTAGCTTGTTGGAAAAGTAAATAAATAAGGTGGAGGAAGCTAACGAGGGAGCTTGCTAGTTCCTATTGGCTAAAACGGCTTGGTAAGCTAAACCAGTAGCCTGCCACAACTGTTTTAGCTTTAACTAGCTGAATCACTCTAATCTTTAGCTTTATGAAAATATTCTGTATCATGATCAACATTAAGTTTAGAATTTTCACTAGCTGCAAGACAAGAGGAATAGAAACACTTTGGGTCACTGTGGGTGTGCTGACGGGGCTGACTAATTCTGTAGCTCTTCTCTTCTTGCTGACCAGTCAAAAATTATTTGCCATTTCCTGTCATGGAGTTTTCTTCCACATTGTGAGTCAAGCTGCCAGGACCTTTACAAAAAAACAAACACAGCCACAGAAACCAAAAGTCTTTAAATGACTTATGAGTTCTTGTGAATTTCAAACTTAGGATTTTCATAGAGTCCTGAAATATCCAAAACCTTTCCTGACACCTGTTGGTCATTATTGACATTATATTCCCATTTGACAATCAACGTTAGAAGCCAAAATAAAATTGGCAGACTTTATCATTGCGCAACCAGCAACAGTCTCACTATACTCCTACGTGTCTCTTCTGCAGAATCGTAGCCACATATGGAGCTAATTTGTGAGCTGGAAGGTTTTTGTGCAACTTTGCCAAATTTGTGAGATTTATTGGAAGCAAGTTTTTCCTGTCAAAGATGAAGTAGTGAAAAAATTTGCTTATTTAGGTGAAAAGAAACACAAACCACCCAGGAAACTGAGAGAAAACGAACATGTAATCTTCAAGTATACATTACAAAACACTCTCAAGAAACAGAGAACGAACATGTAATTTTCAAGTATATATTGCAAAACACTCAGGAAACTGAGAGAAAACGAACATGTAATTTTCAAGTATATATTGCAAAACACTCAGGAAACTGAGAGAAAACAAACATGTAATTTTCAAGTATATATTACAAAACACTCAGGAAACTGAGAGAAAACAAACATGTAATTTTCAAGTATATATTACAAAACACTCAGGAAACTGAGAGAAAACAAACATGTAATTTTCAAGTATATATTGTAAAACACTCAGGAAACTGAGAGAAAACAAACATGTAATTTTCAAGTATACATCACAAAACACAGAACAGTGTATTAACTTAGAATTGTAGGAACAAGGTAAAATCTCTTGCAGAAATGTGCAAATGTTAAAAAAATCTAGTTTTTTTTTTTTCTTTTTTTCAGGAATGTTAAAACTTACCATTAGTTCTGTGTCACTGGTGAAAAACATTAATCCAATTCTGGTTTTTCAAGTGTATTGCACAGAAGTTTGTTTTCAATGTCCGCTCCTGGGAGACAAAATCATAAATGTATATCCAGGAAATACAGATTGTTGATTGGAACGAGCTGTATTCCTCCCATGGAGATGGCATTGTTGTTCATTAGAAAGGCCGTGGGCCCGATGCGGTTCCACACGCACCTCTCACATAGCGGGCCCTCGTTAGTCACGCATTCGGACTGAATGAAAGTAAGAAAAAAAAAATTACAATATTAAAAAATAAAAACTGTTTTTACCCTGAATTTTCCTACCACAAATATAAATAAATAAAAATAAAGATTTTAAGTTGTCTTACACACTGCATCCTTGGTCTGGTCATGATGAACGCTGAGCTAGGTGTGATGGAGTTGGGACAATCTGAGACTGAGCACGGCAGAAGATCGCTGCCCGCCATCAGAGAGCTGGTTATCTTCGACTTGAGGAAGTATTCCTAAGAATTAAAGAGATGAAGAGGACGCAGGTTATCGATTAATATGTAATCGATTGATTGATCTTATTGATCAACAAACAATTATTAACAATTAGCAGCCATTTCCCCCAAAACCAGAGTTTTCTCTTGTTCCAAGAGGCTCGACCGTCTTTCCATAACATGAAAGGTTACGTTTTTCATTTTCTGTCCAATGTATTACCGTATTTTTGGTAATACATAATAATGTGCACCTAAAAACGTTCAATTTCCTCAAAAGCCAACAGTGCGCCTTATAATCCGGTGTGCCTTATACATGGACCAATATTGAGCCACAACAGGTCTAGCAAGCCGCCGACTTCATTTTCGCCCGTAGAAGAAGAAGCGCGCGGTGCATGCTGGGATAGTTGTTAGAACGCTGGTTTGTAATCTATTAATAAAGTTTGACTGACCTATCTACCTACCAACCATCTAGAATAGCGGTTCTCAACCTGGGCGGTATCGCCCCCCAGGGGGCGTTCAGATGACGGCAGGGGGCGCTGGCGGACATTTTTACAAAAGGGGAACGCTGGGATGCCTTTCGGGGGCGTTTGGTCGAAGGTAAACTTTACACCTTAAATGCACAATACCAGTTTAGACTTTGAGCAACTTGGTAAAACTTGGTAACATTAAATCATGCTTGGCTGCAACATGGCAGCTCTTCTTCTATTCAGTGTTTGTAGCTTCTGTTAGCTTCTTGGCGCAGCTCCTCTCCTGCTACTGGTAGCTAAAATCACGATACTCTCACTGTGTCCCTCTGAAAAATGAATCCATTTAAATGGACTGAACTTATATAGTGCTTTATCTAATAATTTTTGACCACTCAAAGCACTTTACACTAGAGCCACATTCACCCATTCGCACTCACAAACACTCACACCTTTATACATATGGAGCTTGGTGGGCAGTTTGGGGTTGGGTGCCTTGCCCAGGGGCACATTGACATGTGGCAGGAGGAAGCTGGAATTGAACCTGCTTCTTTCTGATCACAAGATGACTACTCTATCCACAGAGCCACAGCTGCCCTCACTTAAATAAAGAAATAAAGAAATCCCTCCATGGGTGATACCACGATAGAGAGTAGAGAGGAGCCATCCTCTGCTGGATGGCGGCCAAACTACAACACCGAAGACGGTCTAAGTGGACAGAATTAGTTAATTGATTGGAACTAATTTTAATCTCATAAACTACTAATGGACAATTAATCGTAATAAGATTGTTTGCATCCACAACTTATTTTTCTTTTAAACAAAGTAAAGCCTGGACATTTCCCACTAGAAGGAGTCTAATGATTAAAAACAGCTTACCTCATCAAATGAGGTAATCTCATGTGATTCTGCTCAAGTCATATTTCTACAGAAATCATTTATTGCCTCAGCTTCCAGTTATTCCGAACAACTCCAGTAGATGCTCTCTCTTTTCCACAGGAATAAGGTCTGACCCTCTTACTGACTGGATAATTCAACTGGACGGATTTGGTGTGGATTCCTTCTTCCATGTTTTGATTTCATCACATTACAAACACAAAGTTCAGTTTCTTATTGGGATTTTAGAAGATTGATGAGCAACAAGTGATTAATTAGGAAGTGAAGAAACATTAGACATGGTTTTTAACTTTTTCTTTTCTTCTAACAAACACCAATCTGAAAAGTGTGGTGGGCACCCTAAAACTGCAACTGTACCAATAGCCAACCTTGTGCATCACCCTGCTCTTCATAATATGAGGCAGAGATTCACTTCCCAGTGGAACAATAAACAGTCAGAGTTGGAGTGAAATATTTTAGATCAAAGCATACTGATGCTGGAGTGTCCTAGTCAAAGTCCAGAGCCAAATGCCACAAGCAACTGTGGCTAAACTGACAAACTGGTGTTAACAGACTACCACACAAGGCTGTTGGGTGAACCTGAGCTATTTTGCAAAGAACAAGCAAAAATGTCACACTCTACATGAACAAGACTGTTAGAGACACACCCCAAAAGACCTGAGCTGGAATTGCCAAATAAGCACTGGAAACTATGAATCCATTAATTGTTTGATTTTCATTTCTCAATTATGGATTTTATATGTTTTCCATAAATAAACCTCAACAAAATACAGTTTGTGGCTGTAAAATCAACTAAAAATGCTATCCACACTGAAATAGGTTGACTGAAGGTTATAAGACCACAGTTGCACTTTACACTGCTATCTTCGTGCACCAATGCAGCAGGCCACCACCCACACACACACACAGCTGACAGCATGAAGAGCTTAACCAATGAAAACATGGCACAGTTCCCACACCTGCAGCTGAATTCATCAGAACAAGTTGGAGGGTTGAAACTTCAGAAGCTTTCATGCTGTACTTCTGCTGCGGTCTGAGCCGTGTTTGTTCTTTTAAAAGGAACAAAGGTGTCCAGTTGCGTATTGAGGTCTTTTCCATACAGTTTTATAAGGAAGTAGTTGGTTTGAGGAGCTGAATTAAAAACAGATCTGACTCCTGGTGACTCAGATGTTGTGGGCCAAACCTCATGATATCATCTGTGATTTCCCTGTTTTTTACGGTTTAAAGCACAGTAAGAAAAATCTCCAAACATTCTCTCCCTGTTATACTTCAACATGGCAAATACTAATCACAAAATCAATAGCTTGCTTTTAATTTCAGATAGCTAGCTACATAGATAGGAAAGTAAATATATAGAGCTAGATCGATAAAGAGCTAGATAGCTAGCTAGCTGGATACATAGAGCGCTAAATAGAGAGCTAAACAGAGTTAGGCAGTTCAGATAAAAACAGGATGGAAAAAGACAAGTTCTGTCTGTTCACATAAATCAAATTCTTTGGTGATTTTCTAGGGGTAAGGAAGACGCTTAAAACCTGGAGAAAAACAAAACAAGGTCTAGGTGAAAATAAATCTCTTTCTGACAACTAGGGTCTTTGTTCAAATGTTTAGAAAAGAACAGGAGAGATTCCAGATGTAACCGACATGAGAAAATCCTGTTTGAGAATAACCTTTGCTCTCTCTGACTTTTACTCACTCTGGACCTTTGCTCGCTCTCTTCATCTTTGGTTTTGAACAGGTCTCAAAGAAGGTGATAAAATCATTTAGACCATCCCATCTAGGTATTTTGAAACACACCTCTCAAATAAAATGTCCCCATTTTATAGCAGCAGCCGAGTTTCTTTATTTTGCGGCCGCAGCTCCCAAAAGCACCTTTGTTTTCCTCTTGCATTTGCTTTTCTCCTACTTTTGTTTGTCTCCTATTTTTACATGTTTGTTAATTTTTCTATTTTTTTCAGGTAATTAATGTCTGTTTGATGGTTTGGACTTCTTGATGATTGGGGTATGATGCTGATCTGTTTTTCTATGCATTTAATTGTCTGAATAAAACTCTAGATATGTCTGAAGTTGAATGGCGACTGGTTGTTATCTGTGTGTTTTCCATTGTGTACATTACGGAACCCTGAATTTGGGACATTAGAGGAAAACAACGAGCAAAGAAGTTTAACATTTTATTCCTCTAATTCAACAACAGCAAGACAGAGAACTATTCAGCTAACTGTATAGCTAAGTACCTAGCGAGCTAACTAGCTGGACAGCTAGCTAGCTAGATTTTTTTATTTTATTTTATTTTTTTCAACAAGATACTATGGATCATGTCCATCTTACATCTGGGTTTCTTCTCGGCTATTTTCAGAGATCCAAAGTCCTCATTATTTTTAAACTGAAACATTGATGACTGCTTAGCAAAATGTCCAGAAGCAGATGCCTAATGATACTTTGTGAAAACGTTGTATTTCACTGGTTTAGAACAATGCGAGGCCTCATTTGTTGCCAGTCATGTGGTTTTCAACAAGACAATACAAGCCTCAAAGCCTGGATTCAGATAGCCCATCACTACCGGTAAGCCTCACAATGCTGCTGCTCATTGCTGAATTTCATTGGAGCAGCAAATGAACTCTGATTGTTATATTAAATTGTTTAATCTTATTGAAGTCAAGTTAGTAAGTTAAAAAGAAGAAAAATGCACTTGGTGTTTATTGGTTAAAGTAGAAAGAAAAAAAAAAGTCAGAATGTTTGTGAAAATATTTAACAAAATGTTGATAAATGCTTATTTATTGCTGTTGAATTTTACTATAAAATATTTGCTATTCTTTTGAAATGGTTTAAAGGGGTAGAAATCTGATTATTCACAATGTATTTATCTTGTTAATTTCAGAATGTAATAGATGTGTTTCTGTTTCTTTTGAGGTTTTTCACCTATGGCTATGACCGATTGGGCTATGGACTATGTGCTATGTGGACCATCATACAGAAATAAAGATGAGTCAACAAAATGAAAGGCTCTTTGAGTGAAATCCAGTTCAAATCTTCACAGTAGAAACTATCCCTTTCAAGAGGGGAATCACACAGCAAACCAAAACTGAAGAACTTGACACTTTGCGTAAAGTCTGTCCATGTGCACTAGTCAGGGGTGTTAATTATAACCTCTGAAATGACAGACAGGGTTTAAATTTTCTGGTCGTTAAACAAAATAACCAGTCAAATATGGAAAATATTTCGTTAACGCGACCTATGGTTTGAACGGACTGTGCTACTTTGCAAGGACTGTGAGCAGACAGTGGGTGTAATGAATATGCTGTGTGATCATATCCAACCCCAGCCACAGTGAGAATCCGGAAGATGGTTTTAGTTATAGCCAGTGAAGACTTGGCACGAGTCACCGCCACATACAGCAGGTTCCACTCGTCTTCTGGATATTTAGCTGCGGAGGTAAGCGAAACGAGCGATATCAGTAGGACAGCTCATCATAAAATCTTTATTTTTTCCAAAAGAAAGAATGAATGTGTGTGAGGGGGAAGAAAACGTACAAAAAGAGAAGTTTGGAAAGTGGCACAGGTTGTGGCTGGCAGCAGGGATGTTGACGAAATCGTCATCGATGATCACAGTGTCGAACTCCAGACTTCTGGCCCTCTGGACGGTTCCAACAATGAATTCTGGGTGCAGAGAAAATAAGGCTTAAGACAATTAATCAGATTAATCATGATTAATCGATTATTGAAATAATAGTCAACTAATTTAGTAATCGATTAATCATACAACTGTATACACTCTAAAATAGCGGTTCTCAACCTGAGCGGTATCCCCCCCCAGGGGGCGTTCAGAGGATGGCAGGAGGCACTGTCGGACATTTTTACAAAAGGGGGGCGCTGGGATGCTTTTGGGGGGCGTTTGGGCGATGGTAAACTTTACACCTTAAATGCACAACAATACCAGTTTAGTCTTTGAGCAACTTGGTAAAACTGTATTGTGTAACATTAAATCATGCGTGGCTGTAACATGGCAGCTCTTCTTCTATTCAGTGTTTGTAGCTTCTGTTAGCTTCTTGGCGCAGCTCCTCTCCTGCTACTGCTAGCTAAAATCACGATACCCTCACTGTGTCCCTCTGAAAAATGAACCCATTTAAATAAAGAAATCCCTCCATGGTGACACCACGATAGAGAGCGTTCATTTTATAGCGTTAACGCCGGAGCTGTAAGTGGTCCGGTATGAAACGGGGGGATAGAACAACACAGCACTTTTAAATTTCAATAATCAGAATGCAGAAATTGTTTCCGCTTCCCGACCGTCCTGTACCATACGCGGTAAAAAAAAAGACGCGCACATTGTGCAAAACTCTGAAACAGGAGAAGCGGGACATAAAACGGAGCAACAAACTAGATGTGAATTATGGCATAAAAACAGAGAATCCGACGCTGAACAGTGAAAAATCAACACATGATGTGAAACACGTGACGATTAGACGGCGCAGCAGGTAATGAGTGAATATTACTGATGGTCAATAAACGATAAAACAAATCTATAGCAACGGGAAAGAAACTAAAGTGGACATGGCAATAAACCAAGAGAGGATAATACTAATGAAAGGAAACTAAATGGAAATGAATGAAGAACAAAATGCAAGAATAAACTAAGAAACTAAAGTAAATATAGAGGAATAAACTGGTATGGCAAGACCTTTCAAGCAATAATTAATACAGACACTGTATGGCAAGAATAAACAGACACCATTTCCAGATAAAAGGTAAAATAATATTGTTGAAATGTCATGGATTCGTTGAGACCACGTCTAGTACTGAGAATAAATATATCTTACAGACCATAACAGTAAATAACTGATCACTTAATGCTTTTAATTAGATTTGATATATTTATTTCCTCAATATTATTTTTCATGTCAGTGTTAATGTCATGAGGCTGATGACTCCATGACACTTTCAATTTGACTCATTAGGATTTGATTAAGAACCAGATTTTTTCTTTCAGTAAAACTATTAATCTATAATCAATAGACAGGTCTATATAAAGATATAATCCATGTTCCTGTCTCATATTTGTATGGCATAAAAAGGAACTTTTGTTTTTCCACTGAAAGCTCTGATTTGCACAATAAATGCCATGTGGGTGAAGTTTTATGGATGATACTCTGATGTCCCATTCTGCTGAAGGCAGCACAGAGCTGCACCACTAGAAACACAGAAACATTGACGATAAGAAGAGCTATTATTAATGTAGTTACAGTTCTATCCATGTTTTAATGTTGCTGAGCTCAGTCGTCTTGCAAATAATTCAAAGTTTAAACTGGCATGTTGAACGTCTTTTACCTGGTCATTTTGTGGAATATTTAACAACTAGAAAATGGCAAAGAACAAGAATATGTTTTCCACTCTAATTAGCTGCTATTAGGCCTACCAATTTTAAGTTGAATGTTCATTGCATTTTTCGTAGACACCTGTGAAAATAATTTCTATTCCCATGACTTTTTTGTTCTCTGGGAAATTGTTTTTGATGATAAATACAGAACCAAGCATAAAAATCAAAACATCTACAATAGTGACAGAAATATTAATAAAAAAATAATAGTCAGTGCAGAAGCTGCACAGTGGCGCAGTTGGTAGAGCTGTTGCCTTGCAGCAAGAAGGTTCTGGGCTCGATTCCCGGCCCCGGTCTTTCTGCATGGAGCCTGCATGTTCTCCCTGTGCATGGTGGGTTTTCTCCGGGTACTCCGGTTTCCTCCCACAGTCCAAAAACATGACTGTCAGGTCAATTGGTCTGTCTAAATTGCCCCTAGGTGTGAGTGTGTGTGTGCATGGTTGTTTGTCCTGTGTGTGTCTCTGTGTTGCCCTGCGACAGACTGGCGACCTGTCCAGGGCGAACCCCGCCTCTCGCCCGGAACGCCAGCTGGAGATAGACACCAGCACCTCCCGACCCCATTAAGGGACAAGGGTGTAGGAAAATGGATGGATAGTCAGTGCAAAGTAGCCTACAAATTCTTTGGTGGGGGCGATGAGGGACCTGGATAAAGGCTGGGGGGGCGCTGGGCTGAAAAAGGTTGAGAAACACTGATCTAAAACATGCCATTTGCTGAAAGGACATCACATACTATTACTGAATTCTAGACAATTAAGTGATTATTTTCTTACTTAAAGAAATCAAGTTATTTTCTTTCTTCTTTTTTATATTGTATAAAATAAGCTTAAGCGGTTAAAAGAAACATTTGCAGTGTACCTTTAAAAAACACCTGATTAATCGTCAGAATAACCGATTACTAAAATAGTTGTTAGTTGCAGAATTAAAATATTTGCTAAAACAATGAAGGAAAAATGGACAGACGCAAGTTCTGAACATTTTCAATAGCTTGTTTTTCATTTCCGTCAGGCTGAATGGAAAAACAGAAACAGCAGGTCGTCCTTCAGGTGAAATGCGGTGACGATAAAAACCTCCTACAGGAGGTCCACGTCACAAAAGACGCTTGGATTAGCCAATCATCTAAAACCCACCGCTTCCTTCGTCCAGACCACGACCTTTCATCATCTGGTATCAGCTTTACTCTAATCACAACCTAAGTAAATCAAGCTGCAGGGTGAAAAATGAGTCGCAAAGTGGCTACTTTTCTGAAGAAAATGCCGTCCGCTCCGTGTCGGAGTTGGCGCATACCTGCTTGGTGGAAGTCGGGCTCTGCGCACTCCATGAGTCGGACCACCAGCTCTGGGATGCGGTCTTTGTATTTCTCCACAATGCTGAGCTTCCTGTCCAGCTCCTTGTCATCGGTTTGGACGATGTAGTCCTTAAAGGTCAAGTAGGGGTCATTTTTGCTTGAGAAAAACATCTGGATGAGGGGGTCTGTGATGGCTGACAGGGCATCAGAAGGTAAACATTTACTCTCACATCGCCTCTTAAAAGCATTCATACCCTGTCTAGTCATTTTTTGTTTTCTTTTTTAAACCCGCAAACATCAAAGTATTTAACTGAGATTGTCCGTAATCTAAAGAACAGACAACTGAGAAAGAAAACCATTTATGGTTTCCTTGTCTGTCGCGTCAAGCAATGAATCATTCAATCGCATCATAACTTAAAATTAGTTTGATTATTTCCATTCTGATGAGTCATATTTATTGAAGGCCAATTTTGTTTACAGAGACGACGTCACTTATTTCATCTGTAGTTTCAGTTGTGTGTGGTTTCTAGTTCAATTTTATTTATGGTTTTATGGTCTTGTGTTTTATTTTAGATTATTCAAAATGTCTTCCAGTTCTAGTGTTAAATGTTACAATTAAAGTTCACTTTGAGAGGGAAAATGTATCAATACATTGCTTGAAAATGGTCTCAAAATGGCAATATTGTCGTTTATTGCAATTATTAGTGGGACAATTTATTACCCGGCAAAAGTCTTCAGTCTGGTGCTTCAGTCTCATCTGGTCCTTTTTATGAGGGACAATTTTAATGTTTGGATGCTGCGTCCTGTGGTTTATTTTCTCTCTCTCATTGTACAAATCAGTATTTTTGCAATGTTCTTTGAGATTATTTGCTGTTTTTATTAAATTATAATACCCAAATAAATCAAACTTATTCATCGGCTTGAAAATATTTTTTCAGGCCGATTCTTTATATGACTTACCTCTTCTTTTGGATTCCTCCCCGTCATAAGTCATCAGAAGGTAGATGTCCATGATCCTCTCCAGCCCAATTTTTTTCACTCCCTGTCAGACGCAAGTGAAAGCTTACATTGACCACTTTTCTTTTCCATCTTAAATCCCCTCTGGGTGCGTGGGTGTAAACACTAACGCCGATGAAGTGGATCTGGCACTGCCGGTTGGCGTCTATAAGCTGGACGGCGACCTTAAAGACGCCCATGTTACACCGAGACAGGATGCAGATCTTCCCCCGGCTGCAGTTCTCGCCCTTCTTCATGGCCTCCACGGCTTTCTCTGCCTTCTCATCACAAACACCACCTAGAAAATTAACAGTAGAATCTGATTCAAACACCCATCTTTAAAGGTGCATTGTGCAGACTAATTAATCCAACCATTGATTTTATAATTGATAAAATGACAGATGAAAATTCTGGCAGAATCTTTGAATTTAAACAGTAAAATGGGCTGAATATGAGCAGGAAAATGTACTGATGTACTTATGTCTGGAAAGTATGAAGTTTGGTAATGAAAAACGTAAACCGGATGCTAACTAAAATCTGTTCAAATATAGAATAATGTTGCTTTTAAGAAAAGCATAAAATATGCAAATAAAAACAAAACAATATGACGTATTGAGAGATTTTTTCGATCATAGTATGTATCCCACCTTTCCAAGTTTCCCCTATAAATGAAAAAATAAATTACAAAAAAATTGTAGGTAGGGTTTCAATCTATATACAGCACTGACATGTTTTCAGGAAAATTTTGTAAAAACTAAGGTTGAAACAATTAATCATGATTAATCATGTTGCATCATAATTAATCATGTTGAATCATGATGCAACATTATCAATCATGATTAATCATGATAAGAGTCACTTGGAAAAATCTGCGACTGTTGGCCATTTGTCTTGGTAGTCGAGGCTGCTGGGCGGACTGTGCCTTTTTTAACCCAACTGCACTGCAAAACTTTACCAAGTATTTCTTGGTAAATTTGGGATAAGAAAAAAGTACAAACAGAAAGGAAGAGCAAGAGGAACTGGAAAATATTTTTTTCTAAAGAAGGACAATCCAGTTTAACAACGAGAAATGAAGGAGATTAAAAACTGAACAGTCTATGTACATCCATTAATCATAATGCAACCCGATTAAGCATGATTAACATTCTTAAATCTCCTCTTAAGCACCTTTTGCTATCCAATTATTAATATGCAGGGCTGAAAAATAGTTAACAGAGTAGTCCTATACTATCAGTCATCCATCCATCCATCCATTTTCTTCCGCTTATCCGGGGTCGGGTCGCGGGGGCAGCAGAAGGGAGGCCCAGACTTCCCTCTCCCCAGCCACGTCTTCCAGCTCCTCCAGGAACCCCAAGGCGTTCCCAGGCCAGCCGAGAGACATAGTCCCTCCAGCGTGTCCTGGGTCTTCCTCGGGGCCTCCTCCCGGTGGGACGTGCCCGGAACACCTCACCAGGGAGGCATCCAGGAGGCATCCTGACCAGATGCCCGAGCCTCAACTGGCTCCTCTCGACGTGGAGGAGCAGCGGCTCTACTCTGAGTCCCTCCCGGATGACCGAGCTTCTCACCCTATCTCTAAGGGAGAGCCCGGCCACCCTGCGGAGGAAACCCATTTCGGCCGCTTGTATCCGTGATCTCGTTCTTTCGGTCATGACCCAAAGCTCATGACCACTACTTCAAACCCAAGGACTGGGAGACTTTCTCACTTTTATTTTTACTTTACTTGTCCTCACCTCCAAGTTGAACTAGGGCAAAATGACCCAGTTCGACCCCAAGGACATTCTACAACGACTTCAGTTTTTAGAAACGAAGATTCAACGACTGGAGGTGAACTTTGAGATCAACGCTACCTGTGGAAATGAAACAACTCTGTTGAGAGTTTGGTTGTGCATGTTGGAGCCAACGATCTGGCAAAGGAAAAATTTGAGATTCTGAAAAAAGACTTTAATATTCTTCTGGACGCTTTGGGAAAATTAAACGTGAAACTATTTCTCAGTGGTCCAATACCACTGCCACTATGGGGAGACGAAAAACATTCAAGGCTGCTCATGATAAACAAATGGTTGATTAAAACCTGCTCTGCCAGCTCAGTGACCTACATCGATAACGCCTGGATCTACTGGCAGCGTTTTCACCTCTTTGGAAGAGGCGGACGCAATCTCAACAAAGATGGAACAAGGCTGCTCACTGCAAACATTTTTCATTTTATCAACAAGAACAACGACGTGACCACTGCTTCAGAAGAACAGGCTCAAGGACGCCTGACTAGGATGGGAGCCTCCGCTTATCAGGGCCGTGGCGTTCCCAAACAAAACGAGATGAACAGCTCGACTGGTTGTCCTGCTCCTTCCCCCGTCCCAACACCTCCCCCCTCCGCTCTCCTTCACTCCTCAGTCAATCACTAAAGAGAACCGGGCAGCACCTGACCCGCTTGCAGGTGCTGGTAGATGATCCGGGTCAGAGAGGAAGACGGACGGACTCCTCTTCCTCCCAGCACAACAGCATGGATCAACAGGATCGCCACATAGCTGAGGATACAGTTTCTGAGGTCTGAGACCGGGGACCAGATATTATCTTTACACCAGTTTTCCCCCAGAATGCGTCTGGTCCCCTGGCACTGAATAGCAGGACAATACCTGTCCGGATCACTTCAAGACAAGATATAAAAAACAGAAACACAAAAAACGGCTGTCTTCATTCTAATCTCAGAATGATCACCTGCCTGAAGGAACCTAAGATCAAAGTAATCCCAGTCTCTAGGTCACTTAAACTGGCTCTTTTAAACACCAGGTCTCTTTGTGCTAAAGCCTTATTAATTAATGATTTCATCACTGAGCATAATATTGATTTTTTATTTCTGACAGAAACATGGCTGAATGACATTAATGAAGCAATCGTACTAATTGAATTAACGCCTCCCACTTACAACTTTTTAAGTGAAAATAGAAAACTCAAAAAAGGAGGAGGCGTGGCTTCAATATTTAAAGATACCATGAACTGTAGCAAAATCTCTCTGGGTCAGTTTATGTCTTTTGAGTATCTTGCAATCGAGGTAAAAGGCCACAAACAAACCTTGACCCTAACTTTATACAAAAGTCCAACATATGTGGAAAATTTCTTTACGGACTTCAATGAGCTTCTATATCTTATATGTATTGATTACGATTGTTTGATAATTGTCGGTGATTTCAACATTCATGTTGACAACCCCCAAGACCGAGGGGCTAAAAAGTTTTGTAATATATTAGAGAGTTTTGGTTTAACACATGCAAGCAAACAAGCAACACACACTCATGGACACACACTGGACCTGGTTATCAGTAAGGGTGTGAATATTTCCAATGTCTCTGTAACTGATGTCGCCCTGTCGGACCACTTTGCTGTTATCTTTGACAGTTATTTATCTGCTAACATACTTGGACAAACAGCCGCTATCACAAAATGTACTTTCACAGAAAACACTGCAGAAATATTTAATCAAATCTACTCTTCTTCCTCGCCGTTAAGCCATAATGACGTAGATAAGTTGGTAGATGATTTTCAGTGCAAACTTTCAGATATCATTGATTACATTGCCCCCATTAAAGGGAAGGTTGTGACTGGTGGGAAGAAATCTCCATGGAGAAATGCACAAACAGTTCAATCTGCAAGACAACTCTGCCGTAGGGCCGAACGGAGATGGCGTAAGGCTCAACTTCACGTCTACTATGACATCTACAAAGAAAGACTACGTAACTATCACAAAACACTAAAACATGCAAGAGAGGCTTTCTTTGCAGATGTCATAAATAAAAACATTAATAATGCTCGAGCTTTATTTGCTACTGTTGACAGGCTAACAAATCCTCCGATGACGTTACCACCTGAACTTCAATCTAATGCTGCCTGCAACAAATTTTCCAGTTTCTTTTCAGAAAAAATCCAAAAGATCAGAGGATTAATCTGCACATCCACTCCAAAGCCAGTACCAATGATGTGCCCAAACAAAACAAATGCAGGAACAATGACCCATTTCCAACTACTTAATTATAAAACTTTAGAAGAAATCATAAGTCAATTAAGCTCCGGTTCCTGCTGTCTGGATGTCCTACCCACACATTTCTTTAAGAAAGTCCTGCCAGTCATTGCTAATGATCTGATCCAAATAGTAAACTCATCACTGTCTTCAGGTGTTTTCCCCCAGGCTTTGAAGACAGCAGTTGTTAAACCGCTGATAAAAAAACACATCTGGACAAATCAATACTACAGAATTACAGGCCGATCTCCAACATTTCATTCATTAGCAAAATAATTGAAAAAGCAGTTTTTAAACAATTAAATAACTTCATAAAAATAATGAATCGCTTTGACTCCTTCCAGTCTGGTTTTCGTGCTCACCACAGCACAGAGACAGGCCCAGTCAAAGTGTTCAATGATATCCATATAAATACAGACTGTGGGAGAACCACAGTGCTGGTTCTGTTGGACCTCAGTGCAGCTTTCGATACTGTTGACCACGACATTTTACTGAATTGACTGGAGACTTGGGTTGGACTCTCCGGTCCGGTGCTCCACTGGTTTGAATCCTACATAAAGAACAGGGACTTCTTTGTTTCAATCGGAAATTTTTCATCGGAGAGGTCAAAGGTGACATGTGGGGTACCCCAAGGTTCAATCCTAGGACCCCTTCTCTTCAATATTTATATGCTCCCACTGGCTGAAGTTATAACAGGAAATAAGATCAGCTACCACAACTATGCGGATGATACACAGCTCTACGTCACGATGTCACCAGGTGACTCTGAACCCATCCAATCACTGAATAGAGGCTTAAAACAGATCAATGTGTGGATGTGCCAAAACTTTCTCCAGCTGAACAGAAACAAAACTGAAGTTATTATCTTTGGACCGAAAGAGGAACGAACCAGAGTCAATGCGCAGCTTCAGTTACTACAACTACAAACCAGCAATCAGGCCCGAAACCTGGGAGTAGTGATGGACTCTGACCTGAACCTTCAGAGTCACATCAAATCAGTCACAAAGTCGGCTTTCTATCATCTGAAGAACATCTCCAGGATTAGAGGACTAATGTCTCAGCGAGATCTAGAGAAGCTCATCCATGCGTTTATCTTTAGCACCTTGATTACTGCAACAGCGTCTTCACAGGTTTGACCAATAAATCAATCAAACAGCTGCAGCTGATCCAGAAGCTGCTGCTCGCATTCTCACTAAAACCAGGAAAATAGAGACATAACACCAGTTTTAAAGTCTCTACACTGGCTCCCTGTAGCTCAAAGGATAGACTTTAAAATACTGTTGTTAGTTTATAAATCACTGAACGGTTTAGCACCACAATACCTTAAAGATCTGCTATTGCCGTACCAACCGCCTAGACCCCTCAGATCTTCTGGTTCTGGTTCTGCTCTGCATCCCCAGAACCAGAACGAGACGAGGAGAAGCAGCTTTCAGCTTCTACGCACCACAGATTTGGAACAAACTTCCAGAGCACTGTAAAACAGCTGAAACACTGAGTGCCTTTAAATCTCAAATTAAAACCCACCTGTTTAGAGTTGCTTATGGATAGACTGAATATTTTTACTTTTAATAATGATTTTAACTCTTTAAATTTTTTTCAAACTCTGTCTTGTTCTGTTTTTATTTTTATTTCAAATTGTGTAAAGCAATTTGAAATGCCTTGAATCCTTGTAAGATACAAAAACTCTGAGGTTTGAGAATCCTTGTATGATGTCGAGGTTTGAGATGTTTTAAAATGTTTTCACTTTTAATTTTTACTTTTAATAATGTTTCTATCTTCTAATCTTTTTCAAAATCTGTCTATTTCTGTTTTCATTTTTATTTTAAGTTGCCTAAAGCACTTTGAAATGCCTTGCTGCTGAAATGTGCTATACAAATAAAATTTGATTGTTTGATTGATTGACCATAGATGAAGGTGGGAACGTAGATCGACCGGTAAATCGAGAGCTTCGCTTTTTGACTCAGCTCTCTCTTCACCACGACGGACCGGTACAGCGCCCGCTTCACGGCAGACGCCGCCCCAATCCGCCTGTCGATCTCCCGCTCCCTTCTTCCCTCATTCGTGAACAAGATCCCCAGATACTTAAACTCCTCCACTTGAGGCAGGACGACCCCCCTGACCCAGAGAAGGCACTCTACCCTTTTCCGGCTCAAGACCATGGCCTCGGATTTGGAGGCACTGAGCCTCATCCCGGCCGCTTCACACTCGGCTGCGAACAGTCATCAGTCATTTTAGGTAATAAAATGTTTATCTTCTTACTTATTAAAGGACTTCAACTATTTGATTATTTGCGTCTCTTGACATATTTCTAATGTTGCATCAACTAAGCATAAGTGATTATAAATGCAAAATCTGCAGAATGTGGCAATTTTTTTTTTCCAATTAACGGATGAATCGTCTGAATCATGGATCACGACAATAACTGTTAGTTGCAGTTTTAAGTAAAAGCCTAAAACAAACTCTCAGCTACTGTTAAAGACAAGCCTCTGCAGCTCTTACCTTTCTGCATTTCTCCAACCATAATCTTCTTGACGCCCTTGCAGACTTTCAGGATGGCAGCGCCCACGAAGGCGATCTGCGCTCCGAACCGAAAGCTCTGGACCAAAAACACACAGCATGATTTGATGCTTTTCAGCAGCAAAACGCTAAAGATGAGCAAACCTTTTAAAAAAGTGTGCGAGTTATCTTCAATTAGAAAACCGGCTAACATGGCCGCTCATCAGATTCACAAATTTTCTAAATAAACAAGTTAAAGTCAGTCTTAGTAACACTTCATCCTCAGGGGTTGAAGAAAAAACTTTCTAAATAGTCAGACTAATTTGTGATCTACACAATATTCTACACCTGAAAGTGTGTTTGATCAACACATAATGGATAACTGCAGTGGGAGGAAAATACCTGGTGTTAAATCATTGTAAATGAAGTACAGCCTTTTATGCTCCTTTTATATTTTAGTTCTCCCATATGTTTGTGTCTTCTACCTAATTCAATTCAGTTCATTTATTCAGTCCCAATTAACAATAAATGTAGTTCTTAGTTAACCTATGTGGTGAATTTCAGTTTATTCTGTCAATTGGAGGAAAAGTTTACCGTCTAAGGAAACCAAACTGGTTGGATCGGGTAATTAATTTTACAGCAATTATCATTGTTTATAGAATAAATTTGTAAACACGGGACTGGAATCAGAAAAGTTTTCATCCGCTGAAATCCGTGCAAATTTGAGTTTGATGAGAAGAGCCAGACAGTGAGCTCGTTGTACCTGAGTGAGGTAGAAGATGTGTGTGTGGTCAACTGCGCACAGGCTGTTGACTCCTCCTTTACAGGTGTAGATCTGCTGGTGGGTGTCTCCCACCAGGATCTTCCCGCAGCGCTGGGCCATCAGCACATCCATGATGGCTGACAGGAGGAACAGAGCCCTTAAAATCACGGGCAAAACCAAGCGACCATGAGGCCGCGTGCCGATGAATCCACAGTACCTGGGGTGCAGTCCTGAGCCTCGTCGATAAAAATGGCGTCGTATTGGTCCGTCAGGCAGGGCTTCGGGTCTCTGAGCTGCCACAGCTTCAGGTAACCTAGGCAACAAAGAGTCCAGTTTTAACCTGAGATGCTTTAGCTTCCATACGTTTCCGCTGTGGACGCCGCACCGTCGTGAGTCATGTAGTAGGCCTGCTTTGATTTCTCTCTGACGTCCTTCATTTTGTTCCAGATGTCCGTTGCCTGGTTGATGAAAGCCTAGAAGTACAAAAGAAAACGTTAACACTTCGTCACGGATGTATTCACCGGGAGAGCGACGGCGGTGTAAGTATCTACCTGTTGCTCGTCGAGCTCTATGATTTTCCAGTGGCCCTTGCAGATTGCGTAGTCGCAGGGGACGTGCTGAGGCCCGATGGTTTGGTCCGCCGAGGCCATGAAGGTGTTCAGGATGGTGGTCACCACTTTGGCCTTGCCGTAGCCTTTGGGTCTAGGAGTCAGGACGAGGTGGATGGCGAACGGCTTCACGTTGAAGGTGAGCTTCTCGTGCATTTGATATCTGCGACGCAGAGCGCGACAGTGCAGTCAGACAGTGACGCCTGTCTACACAAGACCGAGACGACCGAATCCGGTTCAGGAACTTGCAGCAGCAACCCGCCGCCCCCTCAACAGGTTCCTCACCTCCTCCCGACGTCGCTGAAGGCCAAGGAGTGGGCCGTCCTGCAGTCCACGTTGGGAGGGACGCACTGTTGGACCTTGGCAGCCATCGAGTTGTTAAGCGCCACGTAGAGGAAGCGGAGGTGCGGACGCTGAGCGGCGTATCTCATCAATGTGGTCGTCTTACCCGTGCCTGTGTCACACACACACACACACACACAAAAAAACTGCATTGAGACTAAGAGAGGACTATAGACTGAGCTGAAAACGTCTTGCCAGTTTTTAAGTCTTGATTCTATTCTGATCCAACAAACTTATTTTGAGAGTTTATATTTAGGTTTAGCTTAATAAACCTAAATATAGGTTTAATGATTCACTGTTGCTATTTCAAGCTTCATTATAATAGTTCTGCTGCTCTAAGGACAACATACTGTAGGACTGAACCAAGAGAGAAAGGTCGCCCCCTGGTGTCAAAGGGCAGAAACTGCAGCACTGTGTTGGATTATAACACCATGTTCTTAATTTGTGGTATTAAAAAGCCCAACCTTTTTAAATTATTATTTTCTTCTGGGTTATTTGTCACCAATTACTTTCCTGACTGGATTAAGATAATATATGAACCAAATGGTCTAAACTAACTCCTCACATAATTCCATTGTAGATGTGTGCAAAAACGTTGTCAATAGTCTCGCTAACATCAAAAAGGCTACATTTTGCACTTGCAGCGTTTCTATTAAATAAGTAATGAAATGAAAATCACACGTGAATAAGTTTGTTCAGGCTGTAAGTCCAGTTTGTGCCAATGGCAACAGCTGGTTGTTGATCATGTGACTTGTGTGAGGTGAAAAAAATGTTTCCATTGGAATTTCAGGAAATAAACTCCACCTCATCTTCGGACCAACTAAAATAAAATAAAAAAGACTTTTTCCTAAATTGCTGTGTCTCCATTAAGCAAATTTATTTTCAAAATGTCAAATCGCATAGTCACATCGTCAGTGGAAACACAGCTACTTAAACCAACCAGTTGTTGAAAAGCGGTGCTCTGTCATGATTTTCACGTTACCGATTCTTTATTTCAGATGCCTGAGCTAAGACTGAAAACATCAAACGCTCAGAAACGATACCTGCAAACGCTTCTATCTTGACCACGTGGTCGTCCTGGATGTCGTGGTTCAGGATCTCCTGCTGTTCTCTGGTGAGATGATTTCCTCTGGAGATTTCACAGAAACAAGTTAGGACACAGTTTGAATTTCATTAATAGGTTCCTTTGTGCATGTATGAAGATTCTTTTGCAAATTTCACTGTAATAACAAATGAAAAAGAGAAGACTGTCGGGAACTATTTATTGGTGCTGAGTGGACAGGCGGTTTAACTTATTGGATCAATACTCATATGCTAAAATAAATAACTAAAACCAGCCGACATAGATGCTAATTCCCATATATTGTGCAACAACAGAATTATTATTATTATATATTTCATATTTAAGTGCTAATAAAAGCCAGTGTCCTCTGGACTCACCCGTTCTGGTTAGAGCTGGTAGAAAATTGGCCGTTTTCCAGCAAGTGAAGAACGTAGTAGATGTTGTAGTGTAACCTGAGAAGAGAGAGGGGGAGAAAAATAAAAAAAGAATCACTGCCAGGCTGAGCAGAACCACATCTGAACATCAGCACCGCCACCTGCTGCTCTCACCTGTAGCCAATCTTCATTTGGCTCCTCTCCATAGCGAGCAGCATCATGGCCATGTGGCTCAGATACTCTGTGGTGGAGGTCAGTGACATGCAGCCGGAGAGCAGAGTGACCAAGGCCTGCACGTCGTCCACGCTCTCTGTCAGGACCAATATGACCGCCATGACTGCGTACGGGTTGGGGCCCTGGAGGTCAGACAGAAACCCCGGCGGTCGGGTTCACAGCGTAAAGATCTAAAACCGGCTCCTGAACCTGTGATGGAGTCGTACCTCAAACCCAAAGGGGAGAAACTCCTGGGCGTCATGAATGCGAAGCCTGACGGCGGCTTCGGCCTGAGGGAAGAGCCGTGTTTTCTTCACGCAGCTCAGGACGTCGTCTGGCTTCACGCACTCGGCGACTTTATGCTGAGCCATTATCCTAAATGACCCAAAAAAACCAAACAAACTAAAACATTAAAATAAAATTGAACACCTGTGTAAGACCTGAACGGTGAGACTTGCATCACGAGGTTTCGGATGCTGTCCTCTGGCGGTGCAGGGCAGGTGATGTTGTAGTCCAACAGAGTGGTGCAGACCTCCAGCACCGTCTCATTCTCTCTCATCATGTAGCGATAGTATTTCTTCTTGAAAGGCACGAACTGGGAAACAGAGAAGCTGAACATTTAGACAGTATTTTGGGAGTAGAATCTATAAAACATGCTAGTACGTTTAAAGGACCATATTGGTGAGAGTTTTCCAGGCACATGGTGCCATTTTATAGCACAATAAAGTAAGTATGTTATGTTCAGTTGTAATAAAAATGCTCTAAATATCTAATATGACTTAAAAGAAATTTGACTTTGTAATTTAACACTTTGAAATTGGGCCTCTGTGTCTTTAAGAAACTCCACCTTCAGGAAGTCATCACAACATGGCTCCTCGTTTAACCCTGTAACGTTTTTACCAACAGATGATGAGCACAGACTGAGCTCAGTGCCACCAGGGGTTTGCTAATTGCTGCTGGCTAGTCTGAAGGAGTTGAGTGGGGGAGTCTTGGGGAAGGACTGGTCTGTGAGGTGAAAGGTCAGAAGCTACAGCCCAGAGGCGGAGCTTGAACTGCCTTGCTGCTGAAATGTGACTTGACAATAAGAGAACCTGCTGCTGCCGGTTCAGGTTTGGGTCGGTCGGTCTCACCCTCGGATCCAGAACGATGTTCCTCCAGCGATGGCACACCAGAGAGATGTTGCGATAAAGGTCGGCGGCGGGAAGCAGAGACAGCACCTCCCACAGCACCTCCTCTGGGAGGTCGCGCATGCTGCCCTGCAGCCGCCGCAGCTGGACCTCTTTGCTGCTCCGGAGTCCAGAGTCGGCGTCTGGAAGCGGCTCCACCTTCCTTTTCTCCTCCTTGGCCAACACGCTAACGTTGTTGTTCTCCTTGTTGTCATCGTCAAATTCGACCCCTGACCCCGCTCTGTACGCCGATGTGGAGGGCATGGCGGAGGATTTGTGTGGACTGGAGCCAATGACTTTTGTTACAGAGAAAAAGTCATGCTGCCCAGATGGACTGCCTAAAACAAACGGACCAGAAAAATGATAGAAAAGAGTAGAAAACTTCTTTTTTATTGTGAGAGTCACATAATTAGGTGAAATAAAAATATATGGCTCAAAACAAGGGTCAGTATGTATGTGTAGTTTTGAAAACAGTCTCTTAGAGGTAAAGGTAGGTGACGAATCTTAAAAATAAAATCTCAACCGTTTCATGCTAGATCCGATTTTAATCTTTTATTTTCCCGGTTTCTTTTACTAAAAGTAGACGTTACACATGAGCACAATGATTTTGAATAAGTGGCTTTTATTTCAGTCAGCCCTTGCTTTAGTTGTGAGACAGAGTATAAGGGTCCAGCTATGAGAATCTTTGGTTAATTACTAGAATATAGTCATAATGTTAGCAGAACAAAGATGCTGGTTCACCAGAAATGTCTTGAAATTATATCAAAGGCCAGCTACAAAGAAACAAGATGGCCGTCCTGGCACCACTCTGAGCTACTGGCATAAAAACAAACAAACAAAAAATATCAATTTATTGTGAATCTCTACTTACTGGATATTCATGTTATTTTGATAACATTTGAAACCTCAGCAGTTTATTTATATAGTTTGAAGACAATAAAGTTCAATTCACAAATAGGGAAGGCGAGAACAGATTTGGTTCAACCAAAAGATTTTCCTAAAAGGAACTTGTCTGTAGCAATTAATTAATTTATTTTATACCACCACTGTCTATTGATCCACATGGTCATAGTTTGGAGTGGATTACCTTTCCGCCGTCGCTTTGTGGGGGATCTGGAGTGAAGGTCACAGTTGGGGTCTCGGCTGCCCAGCGCTGAGTTGCGTCTGGTCACAGGGCCTGCGGCGTCTTCGCTGCGCTGCAGTTCGTCACATTCCTGCGCATTCAGGTGCTTCCTTTTGGCTCTCGCTGGAAACACAAATACGGTAATTGAGAAATAAATTTTATAATTTTATAAATTAGCTCAACAAGGGAGCCAGTTTCCTTAAATACAACAGGGCATTAGGGACATTTTAGAGTAAATGGAGTACATTTTTGCCAAAAACTGTGAGAAATTCTGAGATTAATTTAAAATATTTACAAAAATAACATTATAGGAAAACGTGTAAATTTGATACAGACATATTGAAACTTCTTCCTTGTGGTCACAGGCGTTTATTCCGGATCCTTTACACAGTCAGATGTTGTTCTGACCCTAGAACTACACTTACTTTTCCAGATTCCTATTTCTTAAATTTATCCCTTCAGACAAGAGGATTTCCAAGATTTGATTGCAAATGTCTGACTTTATAACCTCTGTAAATGTTAAAGTTTACTGTACAATGTCCAGAAATCTTTGTTTTAAATGTATGCCTTTAATCATGGAAAACTAGTTTTATTGTCATAACTTTGCAGCTTTTAGACATCAGAGAGTATCCATGATTTTTTTCTTGTAAATATGTGGAATTAATCTAAAAAATATTTTTCTGCCTCCCACTCATGATCAATTTTTGTTATTTAATTGTTTTCTCTTTTAATCTGTAAAGGTACTAATTACCCCATTCTACTTAAATATTTTGTCAAGAGCTTCAGTTCTTTTTTTAATATTACTTCTATAGAACAGGTTTAAACATTTCTATAGCTGCTCTCAAAAGTGTCCAAACTGCCATTTTAAATTTGGGGATTTAATAAAAAAAAGAAACCATGACGAATCATGTTGACAGTTGTTTTAACCTTAACAAAGCAAACCCTGTGTTATTTTAATCATTCAAAAACTGCTTTATTAAGGAGTAAATGTAACCTGGTTGCAACAGTGGGCATAGTATTAAATTCATTCTTTGTTGAAGGAACTTTTACATCAGTTTCAGCGTTTACCATACGCTCACTCTGTCTCTGTCACTCACAGAAACCATCTTTTGATAACAGCATCTACCTTCATTAAAAGCACCAGTTCCAGAGAAAAAGTAACCACAGATCATAATGCTGCCATCACCATGTTTCAGAGTTACTACGGTTTTCTTTCTGCTTCTATTCCAAACCTTTCATCCAGTTTTTATGTCAGGATAACAGGTCTGAGAAACGAAACCAGACACAGATCTTAAGTAAACTTTGCAGTGTATTCGACATCTAAGAGCTGCAGGACACCCAACTCGAGGACCAGGATTGCCCACCCCTGCTCTAGAGCAAGTTCTGTCTGTCCCAGGGGTCTCATCAGAACCACCTCAACTGGGCCTTTGGATCCACAGGGGTAAGGAACGTTTTCTCTCTCTAACCCAGGGGTGGGCAATCCTTGTCCTGGAGGTCCGGTGTCCTGCAGCTCTTAGCTGTCTCCCTGGTCCAACACACTTGGATCCAACAGCTGAATCTCCTCCTCAGTGCAGTCAGGTTCTCCAGGGTCCTGCTAACGACCTCATTATTTGACTCAGGTGTGTTGAAGTTGAGACGCATCTGAAAGTTGCAGGAGTCCGGCCCTCCAGGCCTGGAGTTGCCCACCCCTGCTCTAACCAGTCTGTCAGAGAAAGACTGAGACCAATGTTACATGTAGCGGCTAAAACCATAGACATAATATAAGGATAGACACCTCATGCTCCGCTCTCGCCTCTTGTCGCTGACGAGATTTAGGGCGGCCATCTTGGAGCGGTCGACAACTCCACTCAGCATTATGTGTTTAGCGGGCAAAATGACATATCAGCGCATTTAATCGATCATAACACACTTTGTTGTTACTGGAAACTATATTCAGACATCTATCAAAGCTACATTTATAAATAATCGTATTATTTAAGTACGTTTTTAATACATAGTTCAGCATTTTTAAATATGATTGGTGGCTATAACAATAGAATAGGAATGGAATATTCTGATATCGATGTATGATAAGCATATTACAAAGCACACAGCTGTGGATAATTTATTGTATAATTTATTATAATAATACATACATATATATATATATATATATATATATATATACACAATTTCTTAGATTGTAAACAAAGATCAAGACAAATATTTCACTCCACAACTGTCAATTAACATCTAATTTGTTTTATAGAATTACACTTAAATACAAATTAATTTGCACAACTTTCATTAAAATATATATGTATATATACATACATATAAACATGCATCTAATATATATTATTCAGTATTAATCATTATTTATTTGTGCCATTATTAATTAATCATTATTTGTGTTTGTATAGTTATAAAAATATGTATTATAATAAATTATACATACATATATATATATATATGTATAATTTATTATAATACATATTTATATAACTATACAAACACAAATAAATAATGATTAATTAATAATGGCACAAAAAAAAAAAAAAATCCTCTCTCTCTCTCACTCTCACACTCACTCACTCATCCTCTGAGCTCTGGTCCTCTACCAGAGGCCTGGGAGCTTGAGGGTTCCTCCAGTATCTTGGCTGTGCCTAGTACTGCACATTTCTGGACTGAGATGTCTGATGTTGTTCCTGGGATCTGTTTTAGCCACTGCTCCAGTTTGGGGGTTTCTGCCCCGAGGGCCCCGATGACCACAGGCACCACTGTGGTCTTCACCTTCCAGGCCTTTTCCAGTTCCTCCCTGAGGCCCTGGTATTCCTCCAGTTTCTCATGCTCCTTTTTCCTGATGTTGTAGTCACTTGGTATAGCTACATCCACCACAACGGCTTTCCTCTGTTCTTTATCCACCACCACAATGTCCGGTTGGTTCTCCATTACCATCTTGTCTGTCTGGATCTGGAAGTCCCACAGGATCTTAGCTCGGTCATTCTCCACCACCTTTGGGGGTGTTTCCCACTTCGATCTCGGGGCTTCCAGTCCATATTCTGCACAGATGTTCCTGTACACTATGCCCGCCACCTGGTTATGTCGTTCCATGTACGCTTTCCCTGCCAGCATCTTGCACCCTGCTGTTATGTGCTGGACTGTCTCAGGGGCCTCCTTGCACAATCTACACCTTGGGTCTTGTCTGGTGTGGTAGATCTGAGCCTCTATTGCTCTGGTTTTTACAGTATATATATATATATATATATATAATATATATATATATATATATATATATATATATTACGGTATATACGGTATGTAATATATATATATATTACATACTGTATTTATATAACTATACAAACAAATAAATAATGATTAATTAATAATGGCACAAATAAATAATGATTAATACTGAATATATATATATATATATATATATATATATATATATATATATATATATATATATATATATATACATACATGTCCATCTTACTTGTGAAATGTTGTTTGTGGAGCCTCACATCAATAATCCATCGATCTGAACAACAATATCTCTGTTGTTTTGATTGGCAAAGTAGGAGGGACTACCGCTCCAAGATGGCCGCCGTATTTCCTGCGCCGGAGCAGCCAATGAGAGGTCTGCTCTTATATTATGTTTATGGTTAAAACAAAAACATAAACTGATGTCCAGCCCACAACTGATGGACAGAAAACTTTTCAGCCTTAACCCTTTAACTCCCCGCTCAACCAAATGGGTTTTTTGGGGTCTCAATATCTCAATATGAGGAGAGCCTAACTTAGCTTAACCTGATTGAACCATCTCTGCCACTTGCTTGAAGTACAATATGCTAAAGAAATTGACTAGAGGTCACAGTTTCTTTAAATAGTAATAGATCTTCTTCCCCTCTCCAACCAGGAAGTCAAAAACACAAAACTCTGTCACAAATATCGACTGGTTGTGGTAAAACTTTGAGAAGTAGGAATAGTTTTCTGACATATGATAGTATATAGACCTTATTAAACAGAATTATGTTACTTGATACCACCTAAAAAGCTAAATTAAAGGTCTAATCATTTTTTAAAAACATGCTCAACCAAACGGTTGAAAAGTTTAAATTAGTTGGTAATAGTGAAAATGATGATTTCCCCACATTTATTCTAAAATTTTACCATATTTGCTAATATCAACTCAGTCACAAAAAATATTTTGTAAGATAATGTTACAATTATTCTTAGTGCATAACACTGTAATAACACTTGTTTCATATTTGCACCAATAGAGGAAAATGACTTGATTTTATACCAAAAAAATAAATGTCAACTACATTAGCTTAATTTGCTACATTTACCATTAAGTGAGAAATCAACCGTTTGGTAGAGATCAATATTTCCAATTTTTTTTTTGAAAAAAAAAAGAAAAAAGATCGCATTTATGAATCACCCTAGGGTAAAAGAAATGCAAAGTAAAAAATTTTCACAGGCTTTTTTCTTGGTGTGGGCGAAATTAAAACCAGTGTTTTGTGTCATCTCGACAGAAATAAACTGTACCCAGTGCCCCAGACATTTTATGTTGTTTAATTCTTTATAAATTAGCATTTTATTTTATCTACTGTACTTGGTATTTTCATTAGATCATGTACTTAAACCATTAAGTGACATCTCAGTCGACCGTTGGTACCAACTGTCGACCAACCGTTGGTACCAACCAAACCGTTAAACCGTTGATCTCAACCGTTTGGTACAGATCAATATTTGCAAAACCACAAGATCTGTTTGAAAAAAATTGATTGTGTTTATGAATCATCCTAGGGTAAAAGAAATGCAAATAAAAAAATTTCACAGGTTTTATTCTTGGTTAACGATCTCTTAATTTTCTTTGTGAAACTCACCTTTAACGGCCACATCCATATTCTTGCCCAATACTTGCGTCGCTTCAAGTAATAACACTTAAACCGTAAGTTAACTGTCAGTTACTCGGTAAACTTCAACGGTTGCTAAATAAAAACGCTAGTTTACTTCTCTTCCTGGATTGTCTTCGTTGCTGTTGAAACGGAACGGAAAGGTAAAGATTTGCATCTAGTTTTAAGAAGCGTCCCGGTTTCACGTAATCTGCAAAATCCAAACCAACGTTCGGTGACGTCACTACCCCATGATTGGTCAGTTTGTTCTTACTAGAAGAAAAAGCGTCACACTTGTTCAGAATCGTCACCTGCTGGACGGTTGGGATTTGGAACTGGAGAGCCTTTTTATAATTATTTTTATTTTTACATGTAGTCTTTTAAGAATTCTGAAAACAATTACATGTAACCTCACTGAGGTGTTAAAAAATATTATTTATTAGGCCATAAATACATTTTTAAATACATAGAAGTGTTGTGAAAAACTCATTTGCCATGGAAGTAACTCAAAATATTAGCTTTCTTTATGAATTTATTAGCGTTTTACATCATAATTGAGCAATTTTGACTCACTCTTCTTTACAATGTGACTTTAATTTATTCAGGTTTGCACAGACTCAGCATTTCAATCAGGTTGAGGTAAAACTGCCTCCACCAAAACTAGTTTAGATAAAACACTTCCACCACCACTCACCACTTTGGGATGCTGTTTGGTTTATGGGGAAACATGGCGCTGTGCATAATATGTTAGGTAGGTCTATTTTTTTAAGGAGAACATTTTATATGTACAAAACATATAAAAAAAATTTTCTTTGTTAAATAAAATATATTTTGGATGAAAGTCTCCATCTTAATCCTCATTAGCCCACTCTGAAAAAATCTCATATTGTAGATTGATCGTCTAGTCATCATGATAATTATTTTTTTAAATGCCTCATAGCTTTTTAGCCTTTTCAGTATCCTAAAAAATATAAAGTGTGTATTTCACTCAGTAAGTGCAACATCTTAAACATTGTTCCACCAAAACAGTAAAAACATTTAATGCTTGATGGCTTTAAGGGGACTCACTGCTATAAGCAAAATATAATTACACTTCCTTCAGGAAATCAATTTCCAAATCAAACTTTTGGGTATTTCACCATTTCTTTGCATATTTAATAAAACAAACATAGAACTTCATTGCTTACAGTTTCAACCATGTATTTCTGATGTTGCTTGTTAGACCTTTTTCCACACTTTTTTCTTCCACTCAACTTTCCATGCTTGGAAACAACATTCTGCACATCCATAGTACAAGTATGTAAAAACTCTCTGATTGAAGATGCTTTAGTTTCCAGTATTTGCTGTGACTGTTAACTTCTATTGTAATGTCAGTGCAGGAAATGCTGCTTCACAGTTAAACAGAAAAAGAAATGAATGGATCACATATTATGCTCATGTGCACAAGATCTTTTAGTGATGGACTGGATGACAAACAAGTACTCTGTAAAATATACATTTATGGAACTTATGGTGGTGTTTTACTTTAATTTGTAAGTCAGTTTTATTCTGCCACGATTATCAAATAACTTAATATCTTTCCCTTTTAAGTATTTAAAAATTATTTTTGTTTAACTGACCAAAAAATACATTTATAAGATTTTTAAAATCCTCTAATATATATATATTTTTATTGTTCAGATATTAAAATACTGAGGGCTAATTTTCCACATTTACAAGGAAAGTTTTATGCTTTTATTCTGAAAACCAAACTGTTTACTTCCGCGTGTATCCTTTTGAACTTGACACGCCTTCTCGATGGTCCAAGAGTATTTCTATTGGAAGTGATACTGTAGGCTGTACTGCGCATGATCGAGATAACAGGCGAATGAGGTCGAAGTCATAATATAGCAGATGGGAAAACTTATTATTGATATTTTTAGTGAACTGTTCCATAATATAAAAAAATACGGTATATAATAAGGGAGGCCAGATTATTTCTCTGACTTTTCTTTTCAAACTCTGGCAAAAGTAATAGCTACTACTGCGATGTTTTCATGCACACACATTACAATTACGAATAACGGGGCAATTTACACTCAATAGTCACTTTATTGGGTACACCTGTTCAATCGCTGAAACACTAATAGTGAATCAGCCAATCACACAGCAACCCAAATCATTTAAAATCTAACACAATCCACGTCTTCACCGTTAATGGATCCAAAAAGTGTAAATGATCTACCCATGGCTTTAAAACAGTTACTAAATAATAAAATATACAAAAACTGATAAATATTATATGAATGAAACTGATATAGTTTGATTCATGATTGTTCATAGTGTGATTAATCACTATAATCAGTATTGCACAGATTAGTACGAAAAGGCACTAAAGGCTCATAGAGGGATGATTATTGCAACAGCTTTTGGGAGTCATGTTGTCTTTTCCCACTCTAGTTGTTTTCACTTTTTTAATATTAGGTAAAATACTACTACAGGCGCTTTAAAAAAAACTTGACGTCATCTTACACTATAAGCAGCTGCTAAAAGCAAACTGGACAAGATCAATGAAAACTAAAAAAAGTAAACAGTCAGTCTTGACAGTAAAGTCCAACAAAAATGAGTTGAAGTTGTACTGAAGTGTTGAAACAAGACAAATCAGAACAGATTTTAAAGCATTTCTGGTTTTTTTAGGAAATCAAGAAATTAGCACAAGCAGTCTCAAAATGTTTAGAAAAATATTCAATTGCCATCCGTTTTCAAACTGTAACGTGAATTCGATATTCTCTAGCGAAGGCTAACATCACAAAGTCTGAACTGTCGTCTTCAGTAGACTAAGACTCTCCAGTTCCAGTTTCACCTCGTTTGAACTGTAAACAGAGAAAAGCAAGTTTACATATGCAGCACCTACTCACACAATCCTCTGTGAGCAATTACAGTAAGAACTAAGCATCTGCCCCATTCCTGTTTTTGCTTTTTTTAAATATAATAATAATAATCAATTTATAATGCACTTTTCATTAATAAAAATCTCAAAGTTTTTGTGATAACTTCAGTGTTTCAGATGATCAAACAAACAGTAAATGTTCCTCAAAGTTCCAATGTTTTTGTTGAATGTGAACAGGGCCTTTGTGATCTCTCTGGCTGGAGGAGGTTTTCACCTCGGAGCTTTCTCAAGCTTTCAGTCTGTTTCGTTGCTGAATCATGAACTCTGACCTTAACTGAGACGTGTAAGGTCTGAATAGTTTTAGATGTTGTTCAGTGTTTAGTTGGAACCTCCTGGATAAGTTGTTGACATGCTCCAGGAGTAAGCTTTAGCTCCTGGGAAGGTTCACCACTGTTCTAGGTTTTCTCCCTTAGCAGGTGATGGCTCTCCCTGCCTCTGTAATCCTTTTGAGACTGACAGATTATAGACTTTGCTTCTTATCTTTCTTTGGACTGGGGGCTTTTTAATATCTTTGGGCTTATTACATGTGGTCAGATGTATTCTTGATTCTAAAAAACCTGGTTGTGAAAGGTAGAAGGTTCAACACACGTCCAAGTTGAATCTTTAACCTCAATAAGTGAAATCGTTATTTGATTTTTTTTTATTTCTTCAGTTAATCTTGATATAAAAATGTGTTTAACCTCAAACCCTGAAGAAATCTTTGAGGGCAGATACTCTTTTTCTTTTTACAACACTCTAAGACTTCAATCAAGAAGAGTTGGAACTTACCGCATTTTTCAGCAGGTTTCCGGATTTAACAAAGATGTTTGGTTTCTTGAAGGCCAGTTTGTGTGACTCGGTGTTGCTCTGCGCCTGAGACGCCGGTTTGGTCTGGGCGGCGGCCGATGGGAGCGACGACGGCTGTGACAGCGTATGAGACTGGGGCTGCGGGTAGCTCTGGCTTGGGGTGTAAGGCATTGATGAAGTGTAAGGTTGGGTTGGGATGTAGGGCTGTGAGGGTGTGTACGTTTGGGAGGGGGTGAAGCTTTGAGGGGGGGTGTAGGCTTGGGAGGGAGTGTAGGGTTGAGAAGACGCGAACGGCTGAGATGGAGTGTAAGTTTGAGGCGGTGTGTAAGACTGCGGCAGTGAGAAGCTCGGTGTGCTTGTGAAGGGCTGCGTGTGTGAAAAAGACGAAGATGGTGAGGTGGGGTCCAGCAGGGTAGGCGGTGGAGGGGGAGGGAAGCCATCATCGTCAGGGGAGCCCGGGCCTCCGAGCTCGTAGTGCCTCTTCCTGAGCTCCCCAAGGCGGACTCGCTCCTGATCCAGCTGGTTCTCAAGCTGCAGCACTTTGACCTGACAGGTTGACAGAACAAGTTTCTCAATCATCCACTTAAGCTCTGCAGCTCTGACAATTAATCCACACGATGCAAAAACACAAACTATTACTAAGTACTTTTGGTCTGGTTTCTGGTTCTTAGTACACTTGAATTAAGACAAAACTATCTTACAAGTAAATTTTCAGCAATATATAATAAGTCACTTGAAGCCAATAACTCCTTAATATTGATAGAAAAAGTACTAGTTCCACTGGCAGATTATTTCACTTATAACATGGGAACAGCTTCTCATTATAAGTTCATAAATCTGTCATTAGTTTAGCTCATAAAATTTGTTTTTCTTTCTTTACAGCTACATTTATCTGTTGCTCAATTCATTGTTCTTCAGCAAAGAATTTTTGTCATTTAAGCTTCAGCTGTGAACTCTCAAGCTTAAAGAATGAGTTTTTTTGTAACATTTACTCATTCTTATATGTTTTCAGCCACGATAGCACTGAGTTAATGTGTCCTTTTCTACTCTTTAAGGTCCGGTGTTCTTCATGTTCTTCATGTAAGAACATGTCCGGTGTTCTTATATTGTCCTTCAGAAGAAGGACAATACAAGTCATCACTAAACCTCTAGAAAACTTAATGACAAGCATAGGAGCTTATTCCACTATTTAATTCAGGCATGTCAGGGACACCACTATGTGTTGACAGAAGGTTCTCCTTCCATTAAGCATCTGCAAGAAAAACTGTATTTTTCCTCAGATGTCTAACCTGAGCTTCCATTTCCTCTTTCTTGAGCTTGATTAAAGACATGCCAGAGAAGTCCATCACACCTGCAAAGGCAAAAAAAGTTAAATGTAAAAGCGTCAGACTAAACAAATAGACTGAGGTAGGTAAAGGCAGGTTACGAAGCCATTGTTTTTTTTGCTAAGCTGTTTCTCTGACCGTGGTCGGAGATCTGCTGCTGTCCGTGCTTGGTGGAGGTGACTACTACGGCGGCCATGTCATTCACATGGCGAGAGGCCTGCTGCAGCGTGTACAGCTTCTTGTTGTTGCGATCAGACTTGACCTGGAATGACAGCAACATTTAGTGCTAGATCCTCAGAAAACATGCTACAACTTTCATTTTAGTCCCTGTTGGTGTGGTCTTCAAATACAGATGTGCACAAAGAACTAGGCTGATTATCGGAACCTTGTGGGTCAAAAACGCAAAGGTCCGATCTCTTTCTGATCAGTCAACGCAGCATATCTGAGTGCTGCCGGGTTGAGCTGACAACAATCTTCTGTGTGGAAGCTGTTACTGTGTGATGAAGACTGAAATGTAAGCTGTTTTCAGCGTTGGTTAGGTTTGAAAATGAAGTTGGAGCCAGGAAAAGAAGTAAGACGCAAGGGAGTCTGCTTTGACGTCTATGGATCATGCAGGCTGCCAGGGAGCGAGAGAGAGCAATACAGAAAACCTATCCAGAGTACATACTGGCTGCTCTCTTTTATTCCCTTCAGCTTTCAGCCTCTGTCTGTCATGGAATGTGCCGAGTTCAGAAAAGATGGATTCGTTTCAGTAGCGACACTGAGGTTTCTGGAAACGGTTCGAGTCGTCTCAGCTCCAAATATAAATAAATAATGACTGTTAATGGCAAATAAACTGGGAAAAAGTGTTTTTTTTTATTTTTTTATTAACATTTATCTTTATTTTATGTTATAGGTCTCTGCGTCTCTATTTAAATTCAAAAGCGTATCTTTCAGAGATGGATGTTTTTTAAAATGTCAAAACTTTTAACTTGTGTTTGTACCTTGGACGCAGCAACCAGCTGTGCGGTGCTTGCGGCGATCTCATGGGATGAGGCAATGAGCTCCTCATAAGATCCTTTTTCTCCCACAACCCGGTCAGCCGAGTCTCTGGAAGCAAACAGGTGACCGCGGGAAACCGAGTCAGCAGAACATTTTTCACACGTTTCTGTAACCTTTAATGCTCGTTTCTGAATCGGCAGATTCAGGTTTAGCTCATCCTTACAGCAGCTGAGTGGCTCCCCAGCCCACAGCTTTGGACGCTGAGATGAGTCCTTCAGTCCAGCGAGAGTTTTTGGCGTAGAACTCAGTGACAGACGCCGCCCCCTGCAGGCAAAGTGAGAACATGGACATTTAAACCCTTTAAATGTTTCAGGTGGAAAAGCATCACTTTATATATCAGTTTACATCAAATCAAATGTGAGAAATATTTTGTAAAAGAAAAAGGCAACATTTTTTTGTTTAAAATTTGTTTTAAATTTATAAAAGAAGTTTATACATATATGAAAGAAGTTTAAATCTAAGGTTATTTGTAAGATTAGTAATCAGATGCCACAGACTAAAAAAATGTTTTAGTTGCCAATGATTTTCTTTATGGCGAACCAAAACTGACAGGAGATGTTTGAAGATAAGAAACTGGAACTGGGATAAAACTTTCAATTTTCAAAAGTTACAACAAAATGAGAAAAATATGTTAAAACAACAAAATAAAACAAACCTTATCTTTTGAAATACTAAAAATAATTAAATGCTGAACTTAAGGAGATCTGTTTCTCCGCTGAGGAATTGATTTATTGTAAAATTTAAAATTTTCAAATAAGTTGTGTAAATTTGATCAATTGTTCCATTTTTTGTCTGTATGAGTGTAATAAAATAAAAAACACTTTCAGATTAATAAAAATATAGTGATAATAATATTTGTAATAAAAAAATGAAGAGGAATTTAAATAATGTTTGCATTTATTGTGATTTTCACAATAAAATAAGATTTTATTGAACTCTTTGGGGTAATGTACAGTCTTTTAACCTTAAACAACGTTTTAGCTTAATTCAAGTTTTATATTTATTTAGTTTTTTCAACTTTTGTCTTGAGGAGTCAATTATTCTGAAGAAAGTTAATAAATGAAACAACAAATACATTTTTTTAACCTTAAACTATCTTGAAAAAACAGATCAAAACAAAGAAGAAAATAAATGGAGAGTAAAATTTTATGTGCATCTTCTCACAAGTCACAGGTGAAATAAACAAATTATATTTATTTAGTCAGTACATGAAATACTTTTTTTATTTAAGCTTTTCTATTCCAATCGGTGATGTTTGAATTAATCTGAATAATAATTATCTCCAGGTTACAAAGAATGAGGCAGTGAGGGGAGCTTGAAGAACCAGATTTGGTCTATTTGTTTGGTCTAAAAATAATAAAAACATCTTATATTCCAGACCATTTCTTACTAAACTTTCATGAGGCGAGAAGCCTTTCTCAGATTTGTCTCTCAAAATTAACCGTACTCCTTTCAGTTAAAAAATAAAGACATAAAAGAAGAGAAATGTGTTCCGGAGGTATTTACAGGAAGTCTGGCTTTAAGGTTTCTCTCCAACTCACCCTGCCTCCTTCCACGATGTCTTTCTGTAAGTCGGTAGCAGCTGTGACCAGGATATGAACAGCCTGAACGGGATAAAAAAACAAAAAACATCCTGTTGGCGTGTTTTTGTTAAACAGAGTTTACAACGAGCAGCCAGAGTCAGAGGCGCGTTACCTTCATCAGATCTGAACAGGATCCCAGGATGCTGGGAGAAAAACAGACGGGTGACGTTGTTTTTAATACATTTACAACTTCAACTGATTTTATTCTTTCCTGATTGTTTTTTTATTTGCTTAAAAATTGTTTATTATGGAGGAGGACAACTTGTTTTTTTTTCTTGCCTCTGATTGACTTCCAGCTTCAGACCGGTGCCGTCTTTCTTTGCTTGGGACAGAATCTCCTAAAAGAAACAAATGGAAACAGACGACTGATACATTTCCATAATCCATATTAAGATGTGGGAGTCCCATCAGATTCTACAAACTGATTTAACACTTAATCTTCTGATTAAACACTGAATACTCTGAATATGCTTTATTTCAAGCTATAATCATTGTCCGTACGTCCATCCGCAGCACAGCCTCCTCGATGGCGGTTGACGTAGCAACCATTTCTTTATCCACCATGCTTCCCAGCTCCTCCTTCAGCACATCCTGTCCTTTGGGCCGCAGCTCCTGAACAACAAATGTGTGGTTAAAGCCTTCAGCAGAGCTGCAGCAGCTCAATGGGAAAACAACAGAGATAAAAAAAAAAGCTACACTAATTTAATATGATGTTATATATTGAGGAAAACTGCACAAGGATCGTCTTATCCATAAAAATCAATAATGTCATTTACAAGGTAGTTTTCTTTAAATTTTAGTTTCAATTGGAGTAAAAGTCCCCCCTTTCACCTGTTACATGATCTAGTTACAAAAATAAAATCTTATCAAACTGATTGGAATGTGGTGTTTTCTGTCCTTTTTCTGGTCAAAATCTTAAATTTATCACCTCAACTGGAATCCACTTTAGCTGTGTTATGGTTTGTCATGGTTCTGGTATGAAGGTGTAGCAAGGGGTTAAAAAAGTGACAGTTTTATATCTGCAATTATGATCAGATTTAGTGATTTCATTTGGCAGAAAGTTTTAATGTTGCATCAAATTCTCAGATTTTCTCATTCTAAAATGAAATAAATATAATATAATGAAATAAATTCAGACAGAAGAAACATTTAGAAATATATATATATATATATATATATATATATATATATATATATATGCAGTATAAAACATGTGAATCTAACTGTTCCAGTAAAAGTACCTCCAGTAACAATATGGAGGGTTTACTGCGTATTCAGCTGAACACAAAATGGTGCAACAGACTCAGCAGATATAAAATAACATGAAAACAACAAAGCTGATGTTCTAATAAGAAGTCTCACTTTAAATTAAACTCTATCTGTCTGTGTTTGGTAGATGTTTGGCTGAAGCTGGGTGAAATTACTCACATCTGAAATATGATACCCAATGAAACGTTACATCCAAGCTGTGCTTCCTCATCGTGACTTAGAAAAAACTGATATAGCGATAACAACTGCGATTCAATATATCGCGCATCTCCACTAAGACCAATAAGTTTTCAGATTTGCCATTGTGTCTAACACTACAGTTGTTACCGCAGCCTCATCAGAGCTGCATTAGTTTTGTTATTGTGATGAATCTCGTTGCCTCTCACCTGTCCCATGGCGAGGATGCGCTGGACGGTGTAGCGGATGGCAGAAGGGTTGGCTCGCTGTAAGTTGGCCTGAGATTTCAGGTCATTCAGGTACTGCAGGCAGTGGTTGGCACATTCCCGGCAGCTGTCCGTTAAACCTGGACAGTGGCAGAGAACGGCTGAGCGCACAGGAAGCAGCCTCAGAGAGGACCGCGGCGTCTGTAGAGCGTCTTACCGTTAGCGTGGTCGACGGGAGCCGAGTGCGACGTCGCCGAGCCGTTGACGATGGTGTCGGCGGCCAGGTGGGAAAACTGGGTGACGGCTCTCAGCAGGCCACTGGCGTCTGGAAGGCATCAGGAAAACGAGTCAGGCTCAACATCCGAGGTCGACATGGAGACTAACTGTGTGTGTCTGACTCACCGTTCCTGTTTCCCAGGTAGACCAGGTGGCTCTGCTGCATTTTGTCAATAGAACCCAGAGTGATTTCAGCTCTGTTTATCAAATAATCTGGAAATACAGGACAGCAGGTGATTTATATGTGGTTCAAAAACACACTTTAAAGGTTTGAAGAACGGGAGCATTTTATGTTTCTGTGATTTTAAATAGGGGTATTACAATATCGATACTGACCTTATACAACATCAGCAAGAATCATACACACTTTTATTACTTATTTTTGCAGTGCAGAGTTAGAAAAGCTAGATCTAGTGCTATTACTCAAACTGAATGCAATAGTCAACAGATATGAGAATAACATTTATTATTAACCAGTTGGTCTGCATGCCGGAAGCAGATGGATAAAAATTCTGGTGTGAACTAAATAACAAAGAAGTGCTCATGAGAATGTTTTACAGTAAATATAGACCTCATTTCAATGGTCTTTACTCATTTACTCTTGCTGGTGAATCTGTTGATGCTGCACCAAACAACCAAACTCACCAAATATATTCCAGGCAGAGACCTTGACTGCATAGTACATAAATAATTAGCCAGCATCTATTACTGCCAGGCAGCTCTTCACGATAAGCGCACTGGATTTTGTGATTGCGTGATCTCGATAAGCTTGCAGCCCTGTTATCGGATGGGTTTTAGTTGTTGTCTCTGGTCATTTTTGTTTTTGCTACCTGGAGAACTGATGCAGCGGACATGTATGGGGTCGTCCAGTTTGGCCACGGCGTCCAGTATGATGCCCTCGGCCTCCACCACGGCACACTGCAGCAGACAGAACTGCTCGTCCTGCAGCTTCTGGGCCAGCTCGCCCTCCCTACAGGCCTGGGTCACAAAACACAGGCCTTACAGTCCCGGACCGAGTCAGAGCCACGGAGCGCGGCGAGGCGGATGCTGCGGCACCTGCTGCTGCATCTGGGAGCGCAGGCTTCCCAGCTCCATGCTGCTGCGCTGCCTCTCCTGCTCCAGGGTGCTGTGGTGGAGCAGAGCCTGCTGCCTCAGAGAGCTCAGCTCCGCCTCCTGGTCCCGGACCGACCGCAGCAGCGCATCCTTCTCCGCCTGCAGGCCGGCCAGCGTGCTGCTCAGCTGCGTGCCGCTCTAGAGACGGGGGGGAAGAACAAAAACACACACACACACACATATGAATATATGCATAAACCGCAAACAGGAGATCATTCGAAGGAGTTTTCAGAAATCATCTCACCATCTCTTTGCTTTGCAGGAGAGTGTTGGCTCGAGTCAGCTCCGCTCTGGTGGAGTCCAGCTCTCGCTTCAGCCGGTCGATCTCCAGCTTCTGCTCTGCGTTGATGGCGAGCTAAACGGAGCAAAAACAGGAAATCTGACGCGAAAGAGTGGAGAAAAATGGTTTCTGATGTTTCTCTCTGCTGAAACATCTGCAAAGTGTCAGATCAGACTTCAGACTCAGTTTTCTCTGAGTTGCAGAAACAGCGGAGAGCACTGGCATGAATTTATGGAGCCGTTTCTAGAAACGGACAGGAAGGAAGGAATTAAAGATGGGAAAAAGGAAGGGAAGTAAAGAGAGTTCAAAATAAAATTAGAAAGTTCAAAAGAATTTTTGAAAGAAGGTTCTAATTAATCACAGTTTGAAAGAATTTTCTAAATAAAAGAAAAATAGATGTAAAATATTTTTCATTTTCTTTTTCAACACTTGGGCGAAAAAAACAAACTCCGTCCGTTCCCAGAAGCTTCCAGGTGAGTCTGTGCGACGCCGGCGGCTGGTACCTGCTGCTGCAGCTGGGCTCTCAGGGCCTCCAGCTCTCGTCTCAGCTGCTCCTTCTCCAGATCCACTGCGCTCTGCTGCTGCTGGGCCAGCTGCCTCAGAGACGACAGCTCTGCGTCTTTTTCCATGGCGGAGCGCAGCAGCAGGTCCCGCTCTGCCTGGAGCACCGTCAGGCTGCTGCTCACCTGAGTCCCCTCCTGGAGAGAATTCAAGAGGAAGATGAAAAGCCACGATTAAAGAAAATCACTCCTTAAATGTTTGATTTTTTCCAAAACTCCTAGATCTAAAATGATTAAACAGGAAACAGATTCACACATTTTAGAAATTTGCTGTTTTTGATGAAAGATGCAGAGATGCATCTCTCCATCTCTGTCCTTTATTCTGCTTTAATGTCATGAGAGAGAAACAGAAAATGCTTTATTATTTAGTGAATTGTAACATATACATAAATGCACCAAAACTGAAATAAATATCTGTTAATATCAGATCCGTTAAAATATGACTGATATCGTCTGATACTGATGTTAGTGCCGATAAATCTTTCCTCACTAGTTGCGACATTTTGAGGAAGTTTCTGTGATTAAGATATAACAAAAAATGTCAAAAAGACAAAACTTTATAGATGAAAATATAATGTTTCAATTATTTTTGAAGAACCATTTTCCCCCAAAAAATGTTGGTCTGAGTGTGACAAATACAATAAGGCCATTATAGACGGAAAAAAAGTTAATTTGCTCCCCAAAAAACCTTTCTGGAAAAAAACTGGAAATTTTCAAATTTTGGACATTTTCTGAGTTTCAAATGTTGAAATCTTCTGACTTTTCGAGCTCAAACGTTTCTTCTCAGATTTAACTCAATATGTTTGAGATTTTTCTCACAAATATGCAATTTTTTGAGCTTGGAGAATCTACGTATTTTCTAGATAATCTCTAAGATTAATCTTGAAATTTCTCAGCTGTTTTTTCTCACATGTTAGACTTTTGAAGCTGAATTTTCAGATTCAGCTCAAAATTCCTGAGATTTTTTTCTTTTATCTACTGTGGCTCTGATGTGAGGAACCAGACAAAGTGCAGCCTGAAGACCCTTATGATGGAAACGAACTTTGAATCTGGTGTTCCCTCGCCCGGACGCGGGTCACCGGGGTCCCACTCTGGAGCCAGGCCTGGAGGTGGGGCACGATGGCGAGCGCTTGGTGGCCGGGCTTTTAACCACGGAGCCCGGTCGGGCTCAGCCCGAAGAGGAGACGTGGATTCCCCTTCCAATGGGCTCACCACCTGTCGGAGGGGCCAAAGGGGTCGGGTGCAATGCGTCATGGGCGGTGGCCGAGGGAGGGGACCCTGGCGGTCTGATCCTCGACTGCAGAAGCTCTTGGGACGTGGAACGTCACCTCTCTGGTTGGGAAGGAGCCAGAGCTAGTGTGCGAGGCTGAGAGGTTTCGGCTAGAAATAGTCGGCCTCACCTCGACGCATGGCTCTGGTTCTGGATCAGTCTCCTTGAGAGGGGCTGGACGTACTTCCACTCTGGAGTTGCCCACGGCGAGAGGCGCTGGGCAAGAGTGGGCATACTTGTTGCCCCCCATCTTGGCGCCTGCACGTTGGGGTTTACCCCGGTGAACGAGAGGGTAGCCTCCCTCCGCCTACGGGTGAGGGGACGGGTTCTGACTGTTGTCTGTTCTTACGGGCCGAACAACAGTTCAGATTACTCACCCTTCTTGGAGTCCTTAGAGGGGGTATTGGAGAGTGCCCCTTCACTCTCCAGTGAAGACTTCAACGCTCACGTGGGCAATGACAGTGAGACCTGGAGGGGCGTGGTTGGGAGCTCGAGTGGTGTTCTGTTGTTGGACTTCTGTGCTCGTCACGGTTTGACCATCACGAACACCATGTTCAAGCATAAGGGTGTCCATACGTGCACTTGGCACCAGGACACCCTAGGCTGCAGTTCGATGATAGATTTTGTCGTCGTTTCATCGGATCTGCGGCCGTATGTCTTGGACACTCGGGTGAAGAGAGGGGCGGAGCTGTCCACTGACCACTACCTGGTGGTGAGTTGGCTCCGGTGGTGGGGGAGGAAGCCGGTCAGACCTGGCAGGCCCAAACGTGTAGTGAGGGTCTGCTGGGAACGTCTGGCGGAGTCCCCTGTGAGACGGAGCTTTAACTCCCATCTCCAGCAGAACTTCGAACACGTTCCGGGGGAGGTTGGGGACATTGAGTCTGAGTGGACCATGTTCCGTGCCTCCATCGCCGAAGCGGCTTATCAGAGCTGTGGCCGCAAGGTCGTTGGTGCCTGTCGCGGCGGCAACCCCCGAACCCGTTGGTGGACACCTTCGGTGAGGGATGCTGTCAAGCTGAAGAAGGAGTCCTATCGGGCCTTTTTGGCCTGTGGGACTCCAGAAGCAGCTGATGGGTACCGGTGGGCGAAGCGGCATGCGGCTCGGGTGGTCGCTGAGGCCAAAACTCGGGCGTGGGAGGAGTTTGGAGAGGCCATGGAGAAAGACTTCCGTACGGCTTCGAGGCGATTCTGGTCCACCATCCGGCGTCTCAGGAGGGGGAAGCAGTGCAGCACCAACACTGTTTATAGTGGGGATGGTGAGCTGCTGACCTCGACTCGGGATGTTGTGGGTCGGTGGGCGGAATACTTCCTCCTCAATCCCACCAACATGCCTTCTGTTGAGGAAGCTGAGCCTGTGGACTCTGGGTTGGGCTCTCCAATCTCTGGGGACGAAGTCGCCGAGGTGGTTAAAAAACTACTCGGTGGCCTCAGGGCCCCGGGGGTGGATGAGATCCGCCCGGAGTTCCTTAAGGCTCTGGATGTTGTAGGGTTGTGTTGGCTCACGCGACTTTGCAATATCGCATGGACATTGGGGGCAGTTCCTCTGGATTGGCAGACCGGGGTGGTGGTCCCCCTGTTTAAAAAAGGGGACCGGAGGGTGTGGTCCAATTACAGGGGGTGTCACACTCTTAAGCCTCCCTGGTAAGGTCTATTCAGGGGTCCTGGAGAGGAGGGTCCGTCGGATAGTCGAACCTCGGATTCAGGAAGAGCAGTGTGGTTTTCGTCCTGGTCGTGGAACACTGGACCAGCTCTACACCCTCAGCAGGGTCCTGGAGGGTGCATGGGAGTTCGCCCAACCAGTCTACATGTGTTTTGTGGACTTGGAGAAGGCGTTCGACCGTGTCCCTCGGGGGGCCTTGTGGGAGGTTCTCCGGGAGTATGGGGTACCGGGCCCTTTGATACGGGCTGTCAGGTCCCTGTATGACCGGTGTCAGAGTCTGGTCCGCATTGCCGGCAGTAAGTCGGGCTCGTTTCCGGTGAGAGTTGGACTCCGCCAAGGCTGCCCTTTGTCACCGATTCTGTTCATTACTTTCATGGACAGAATTTCTAGGCGCAGCCGAGGTGTTGAGGGGATCTGTTTTGGTGGCCTTAGGATCGCATCTCTGCTTTTTGCAGATGATGTGGTCCTGTTGGCTTCATCAGATCGTGATCTGCAGCTCTCTCTAAAGCGGTTCGCGGCCAAATGTGAAGCGGCCGGGATGAGGCTCAGTGCCTCCAAGTCCGAGGCCATGGTCTTGAGCCGGAAAAGGGTAGAGTGCCTTCTCCGGGTCAGGGGGGTCGTCCTGCCTCAAGTGGAGGAGTTTAAGTATCTGGGGATCTTGTTCACGAATGAGGGAAGAAGGGAGCGGGAGATCGACAGGCGGATTGGGGCGGCATCTGCTGTGAAGCGGCGCTGTATCGGTCCGTCGTGGTGAAGAGAGAGCTGAGTCAAAAGGCGAAGCTCTCGATTTACCGGTCGATCTACGTTCCCACCCTCATCTATGGTCATGAGTTTTGGGTCATGACCGAAAGAATGAGATCACGGATACAAGCGGCCGAAATGGGTTTCCTCCACAGGGTGGCCGGGCTCTCCCTTAGAGATAGGGTGAGAAGCTCGGTCATCCGGGAGGGACTCAAAGTAGAGCCGCTGATCCTCCACGTCGAGAGGAGCCAGTTGAGGCTCGGGCATCTGGTCAGGATGCCTCCTGGACGCCTCCCTGGTGAGGTGTTCTGGGCACGTCCCACCGGGAGGAGGGGAGACCCAGGACACGCTGGAGGGACTATGTCTCTCTGCTGGCCTGGGAACGCCTTGGGGTTCCTGGAGGAGCTGGAAGAAGTGGGTGGGGAGAGGGAAGTCTGGGCCTCCCTTCTGCTGCCCCCGCGACCCGACCCCGGATAAGCGGAAGAAAATGTATGGATGGATGGATGGATGGATGGATGGATACTGTGGCTCTGATGTGCCGTCGGAGATGCAGGAAGGTTTTGTGAAAAGCGGGAACGTTTCAATGTTACCTGCTCTTTACTCTCCAGAGTGCTGCGGAGCACGGCCATCTCCGCTCTCTGCTCCAGCAGCTCTTTATTCAGGCGGTCGACTTCCTGCTGTTGATGACTCGTCTGTTTGTTAGAGAATAAAGTCTTCAGTCCAAATCAACAGTTTTTTTGTGATCGATAATCTCAGCAGCAGCAGTCAGAGACGTTCTCACCGCGTTTCTTTTCTCCAGTCTCAGGTTCTCCACTTCGCTCTCCAGCTGCTGCTTGGCTCTCAGTAAGTCGTCCTGCACGACCTTTGTACTCGACAGCATCTTAACCGTTTCTGCGTTCTGCAGCAGGACATAAAGAGATCCTGGGTCAGAACCGAAACACCAACAGGTCTGAGAGTAAAACCAAACGATGCCTTCAGTTCGACCTTCTTCATTAGGTCGGCGTGGCTCGTAACCAGCTCTGCGTGTCTCTCTTTGAGTTGTGTGAAGCGAACCTCAGCAGCCTGAGCTCTGCCTGTTCACGAATAAAAAGAAAAAGAAGAATTTTACTGATGTCCGACTGATTCCGTTTATAGTCTCAACACAAAAAGAAAAATGTGTCCACTCACTGTCCGCCTCTTTGTATCCGATCTGAGCTCCGACATTGGCCACGTTAGCGCTGCGCAGAGCCTCCACTTCCATCCGCAGGTGTTCGTTTTCGACCAGGGCGACCTGTCTGTGGGAGCGCTGCTCCTGAAGCTCCGCCTCCAGACGGTTCACCTGAGACTTTAACTCTATCATGCATTTCTGAGCCTGAAGAAAACGGGGGAAAAAACCCTATGAAGCACCAGAAATGCATGTAAGATGCAAAGCAAGAAATAAACATAGAAGTTTTGAAATTAATCTTAGATATTTTCTAGAAAACACAAGGGACATACTGACTTTGAAAAGTCATAAATTGGCTTGAAAAAAAATCTTGATTTAGACTCTGGGATCTGGACTCCCAGTGCATAACGGGCCTCATCTCACCTCACTCTTGATGAGCTCTACCTCAGGTTTCAGCGCCTCCGGCTCCCTCTTGTGGCCGTTGCTGTCAGTGTCTCTGTAGTCCAGAGACGCCTCCGGTCCTCCCATCTGGCTGACCAAATAGTACTGCTGAAAAACGAGACGCATTTTAGCGCGGGTTACGGGAAAATGAGTTCTTTTAACTCACACCGAAGCGTCAAACCTGTGACGTCTGGGGCGTTTCTCTGAGCTCTGGCGCCGTGTCCACTTCGTCCTCCTCTGGACGATCCTCACCAGGCATCAGCACCACTGGCTTTTTGTACTCAGCCAGAGCAGCGGCTCGCAGGAAGTTTGGAGGACCCTGGAGAGAGGGAATCAACAGGTTACTGACCGAAAACCTGATAAATGAAACGGTAATAAGGAGGGGTGCACCGATGAATCAGCCTTGATTTGCTTAGTTTTGGATGTTGGCTATCGACCAAGACTCACCTGTGAAACCAGTCGTATCTACATATGCAAAGGTAAGACCGCCCGGTCACTATTGCTCGGCTAGCAAAAGTCACCCCACTGATACCGACTAGCAACTTTGTCACTACATTCAGCAACTTTTCAGACAAAAAGAGGTTGGTACAGGCCAAAATTAGAACTAGCATGTCAGGATTTTTAAATATCGGTGATCGTCCAGAAAACTTCAATCGGTGCAACGCTGTTCAGCTCCACTTACATCTGGGAGGTCTGGGATCTGGATGATGCTCTTAAAGAACTCAATTTCTCTGGCTCTGTTGAAGAACTGGGTGAGGCTGCAAAAACAAACAAGAAAACAAGTAAATACAAAAACAGTCCTGCCTGTTTCATTACATATTGATTACATAATAGATGTAGTCGTCCTGACCGACCTCATGAAAAGGTCACGGAATCTCTCTCTGTGTCCGAGGAGCACATCCGCAGAGATGCCTGGGAATATTTTTGGATACAATTAGAGCTGAATGTGATTCTGTAGAGGTTGCCAAGGTATCAACGAAAGGCTGACCACTCACGGCTGTGCAGCTTGAACAGCAGCCGTACAGAGAAGTGGTAGAGGTAGCTGCAGTCCAGGATGAGTGGGATGAGGGGAGTCAGCCTGCACTGACCGGCCGGGGTCGTGGATTTGGCCCCGTTGGCGTCCATCTGACGGAGAACTTTAACACAACATGTCAGTTTCAGTGACATAAAGTGAGCCTGTGTTTTAGGTTCTTATGGACACATGATAGATCCTTCCCTTTATCTAACCAATACATGCCACGTTTTCCCATATGAACGGACTGAATGTGGAAATCTCACCCGTCTCAGCCATCTTCAGTCCAGCATCCAAGTAATCCAGCAGCTCCTGAGTCATATCCAGCCTACAACACCATAAATACATAAAGACATCATGATGGCGGTAATTCAAAGTGCTTCAATAGGAACAAAAGAAGTGCATATAATAAAATATTAGGCGGGCTCTATTGTCATGCAGCTGCACATATTGAGCAAAACTTTGTTGCAACGGTCCAATGACAAATAAATAAATAAAAAGAAAAACTATAAAGACTGAGGAAAAAAATATCCTCCAAAGACAATAAAATAGTTGTGATGCAAGCTGAGCCCACAGCAGAGGACAGGGAGAAGGAAACTTACACTTTGGTCATGTCGGTTCCTGCTTCTCTCTCCAGGGTGTCGTCAGAGGCCTCCAGGTTACCTGGAATCACCTTATGCTGTTGAAGAATGTCACACGTCACACAGCATGCTTCTTAACCCGTTTTTAATTTGTTAAAGGGACGGTTCATATTCCAGGCACATAGTATACTTTTATACCAGACTGAAGTAACTATGTTGCTATAAAAATGATGTATATTTTTCAAATATGACTTAAAAGAAATTTGATTTTGCAATTTGATGTCTAGAAATTCTGTTTTTTTAAGAAACTCTTATTTTTACAACATTCCCCCATTAAGCCTTTAACAACGTTCTTAGAAGCGTTTCACTGAGACGGAGCTTGTATGATAAGCTCAGCAGACTCCCAGTTCCGTCAGCTGCTACTAGTCTGAAGGAGCCGAGTGGCGTAGGAGCCAGGAAGGGGCCCGGGGCTTTCTCTGGACTTTTAATCTAGCAGAATAATATCTTTCACATTGTGGAGCAATATATGATCTATACCAGTGTTTCTCAACCCTGGTCCTCAGCGCCCCCCCTATCTGCATGTTTTAGATGTGCCTCTATTCCAGAACAGCTGATTCAAATGATTGCATGACTTTCAAGTATTGCAGAAGGGATTAGCGACCACTGTGCGTGACGTCTGCCGTGGAGAATTCAAAGAAGAACAAACTGACGAATTTTGAACGAAAGATCAAAATCACACAAAAATTGGATGGTGGAAAAGGCTGTTTATGGCATAAACTGGTATGTGAATGGTTCGGATGGAACCATTCACATACCAGTTTATGCCAGCGGGAAGAGGGAGAGGGAGAGGACGAGGAAGAATCAATTTAGATGACGGAAAGGGAGTCAGAGAAAGTCAAGGAAATAAACGGGATCTAGAAGGAAGCAGTTCAGAGGAGGAGAGGGTAGTTAGGAGAAAAGTGGTGAATGAGAAATTTAAAGTAATTCTGAAACTTAAGAATGAGGAAGGGCAGGAGAAAATCAGTCCAATAGGGGTGTCAAAGGAAATTAAGAAGAAAATAGGAGAAGTCGAAATGGTAAAAATCTTGAGAGACGGAAGCCTGTTGATAGAATGTAAGGATATAGAGCAAAAAAATAAAACCTTCAAAGTGGATAACATTTGTAAAAGAGAAGTCCTGGAGAAAAAAATTGTTGGGAGAAAATAAAAAAATGAGAGGGGTGATATATGGGATCCCCCTAGAGGAGGATCTGGAAAAACTTAAGAAAAATATAGTTGGAGCAAAGGTGGCTAATATGAAAAGGCTGTTAAAAACTGTGAACGGTGAGAGAGTGGGGAGTATGTCAATCCTAGTGGAGTTTGAAGGAAAAGAGTTGCCAATGAATATAAAAATAGGATATACAAGTTTCCAAGTCAGACCCTATGTACCTCCACCCTATGTACCAAACCTGTGACGGTTTGGTACATAGGGTGGGGAAGATCATAAATTTGAAGAATGTAAGGAAAATGTAGAAGAGAAATGTTATAGCTGTGGAGGAAACCATAGGGTTACGTACGGAGGATGTGAGGTAAGGAAGAAGGCTAAAGAAGTAGTGCAAATTAAAACATCCAAAAATATAAGCTACACTGAAGGTGTAAAAAGTGTGAAGGAGCAGGAAAAAAGAGTGGTTGAACAAAGAGGGAATCAAACAATTCAGCAACCCAAAATACTACCAGAAGATAAGGTCTCATACTCAGTGGAAAATCTGGTTTTATTCATAGGATATGTCATCAACTGTACTAATCAAGCTAAGCACAAAACCGAGAAGATTAAAATAATAGTGAAAGGAGCTGAAAAATTCTTGGGATTTAAGGAAGGTACATGGGAAGAAATAAATAAAAAACTAGAGGTGGATAAGAAGTTGGAAGCAACAAGTGATGTATGTTCAATGGAACGCTAGGAGTCTGATAGCTAATGGTCAGGAATTTAAAGGATATATTGACGAACTTGAAGTTCAACCGGATATAATTTGTGTGCAAGAAACATGGTTAAAACTAACATTAGATTTTGTGATTGGCGGATATGTTGGTATAAGAAGAGATAGAGAAGAGGGAGGGGGAGGGGGATGCGGTATATTTATAAAAAAAGGATACAATATCAGGTTATAGGAAAAGGAAAAGAACTAGAATTTATAGTAATTGAGGTATGGGTGCAGGAAAATAAATTTTAAATAATACATTTCTATAATCCATGTAAATCATTATCAGTTGAAATAATGGAGGAATTATTAGATCATTTGGAAGGGAGAGTAATTTGGTGTGGGGATTTCAATGCAAAAAGTACACTGTGGGGAAATAGTAATGATAAAAATGGACAGGTTATAGAAGGAGTGATGGAAGCAAAAAATTTAGTATGTATCAATGAGAGAGAGGGTACAAGAATTAATTTAAGAACAGGGATGGAATCAACATTAGATCTAACAATAGTATCAAATTATATAGGTGGTATCTGTGAATGGTCGGTTGATAAAGAAACAACAGTAGTTAGTGATCATTATCCTATAACTATAAGGGTAGAAATTATTGGAAATAGGTATAAAAATAGAGGGGAAAGATTTAACTTCAATAAGGCAGATTGGAGTAAGTTTAGATACTTGTGTGAAATATACTTAGAAAAGGTAGATTTTAATATAAATATAAATGAAGTGAATGCAAGTATCTCAAAGACAATTACAGATGCAGCTGAAAATTCTATTAAGAAGTCAGGGAGTATTAATGATAAGAAAAGGGTCCCATGGTGGACAAGTGAGTGTAAGAAAGCAATTCAGTTAAGAAATAAAGCCTTTAAGGTTTTAAAACTTAACCCAATTTATATGAACTTAATTGATTATAAAAGGAAGCAAGCAGTAGTTAGGAGGATTATAAAGAAAGCTAAGAGAGATTATTGGAGGAAATTTTGTAGTACAATAGGGAGAGATACAAAATTTGAGAAGATTTGGAAAGTAATTAAAAAATGAATGGAATTAAAAAAGAGTTTGATTACCCTGTATTAAAAGAAGAAAATATGGATGTAATTAGAGATGAGGATAAAGCAGAGGTTTTGGTAAGATTGTTTAGTAAGATACATAGTACAAATAACATTAGCAAAGAAGGAAAAAAAGGAAGAGAAAATACTGTCCTTAAGTATAAAAATTTAATGGCGAGTGAAGAAGAGGTAAATAATTTTTTGAATGTTGAATTTACCAAAGTAGAATTAAATTGTGTGCTTAAAAAGATCAAAAATACAGCGCCAGGTAAAAGATAAAATTTGGTATAGAATGGTAAGTCAACTAAGTGATAAATCAAAAGTTGTAATATTAAAACTATTTAATAAAATCTGGGAGGAGGGAAAATTGCCAGAGTTATGGAAGGAATCTATTATAGTACCGATAGCTAAACCATTCAAAACCAGAAAATTATAGGCCAATAGCGTTAACTTCAAACTTATGTAAAATAATGGAAAAAATGATTAATTATAGATTAGTGTATTATTTAAATAAATGGAAAAAATGATTAATTATAGATTAGTGTATTATTTAAATAAATGGAAAAAATGATTAATTATAGATTAGTGTATTATTTAAATAAAAAGGAATGTATTTCTAATTATCAAAGTGGTTTTCATAAAGGGAGGAGCACTAATGATCCAACGCTACGTCTTGAGCATAAAGTTAGAAGAGCTCAAGTAAACAAAGAAAGTGTAGTGGCTGTATTTTTTGATATTGAAAAAGCAAATGATATGATGTGGGTAGAGGGTTTATTAATTAAATTATACAAATTGGAGATTAAAGGAAAAATATGAATGGATTAAAGATTTTCTAACAAACAGGAAATTACAAGTAAAAATTGGAGAGGTAGTTTCAGGTAAATATGTAGTGGAAAATGGTACGCCACAGGGGAGCATTATAAGTCCTGTATTGTTTTCAGTGATGATTGACATATTTAAAAATATTGGAAAGGATATGGGATGCTCACTCTTCGCAGATGATGGAGCCATATGGAAAAGAGGGAACAATTTGGAGTTTATAGGGAAAAAAATACAAAAGGTCATTGTTGATATAGAGCAGTGGGCTTTACAATGGGGATTTAAATTCTCAGTGGATAAAACGAAAGTAATTGTTTTTTCTCAAAAAATAAATAAATAAACAAGGTGATAGAATTAAAGTTATATAATCAAAAAATTGAACAGGTAATGAGTATAAAATTTCTGGGGTTGTGGTTTGATGAGAAATTAAAGTGGAGTATCCACATCCAAAAGATTGTAGATAAATGTAAGAAAAAATTGAATATATTAAGATGTTTGGCTGGTAATGATTGGGGGGCAGACAGACAAGCGTTAAAACAGATTTATACAGGGATGATAAGATTGGATATAGATTTTGGTTGTTTAGTTTACAGGTCAGCAGCTAAAACTCATCTAGATAAATTAGACAGTATTCAACATGAAGCATTAAGATTATGTACGGGAGCTTTCAAAACAACGCCAACAGCAGCATTAGAAGTAGAAACGGGAGAAATGCAACTAGATCTGAGGAGATCTAAATTAGGAATGAATTATTGGTTAAATCTGATGGGGCATAAAAGTGAACATCCAACCCGGGAAATTTTAAAGTCATGCTGGGAAAAGGAAAAGAAAGAGATGAGGAGTTATGGATGGAAAATTGGAAAAGATGTTAAGGAATTTAAAATAGATACTTTAGAAATTAGTCAAACAGATCCACCCTGTTTGCTGTCTGAAGGACAGCTGTTAGCACCCTGGATGCTACCAGAAACCACAGTCGATTTGTCAATAATGGTTAAGAAACAAGACAAAACAAATGTTATAGATAGATACTCAGTGCAATCACATTTAAATGATTACTATAGTTATATCCAAATTTATACAGATGCATCAAAAATATAAAGAAAAATAGGAATAGCATATTCAATTACAGAATTCAATTTAAATATAGGGAAGCAAATTACGGATGGGCTATCAATCTATACAGGTGAAATGTTAGCAATTCTATTGGCATTACAATGGATAGAGGATGTGAAACCACTGCAAGCAATAATTTGCTGTGATTCAAGCTCGGCTTTAATAAGCATAAAATATTATAATACGGATTGTAGGAGAGACATATTATTAGAAATATATCATACGCTATATAGAATACAAAATATGGGGTTAGTAGTTACATTTGTGTGGGTTCCAGCTCATATAGGGGTAGTAGGAAACGAAAAAGCTGATAGAATGGCAAAGAGGGCTATTCATAGTCCCATTAGTTTAACAGTTAAGTCAAGTAAGTCTGAAGGGAAAAGTAAAGTCAAAGAAGAGCTGATGAAAATATGGCAATTAAGGTGGGATGAAGGGTTAACAGGAAGATGGTTTTATAAGATTCAGAAGGTTGTAGGAAGGAAAAGAAAGGGAAGAAGAAACAGGAAGGAGGATAGAATAATAACAAGATTAATGTTTGGTCATACAGGGCTTAATTATTCACTTTTCAATATCCAGAAGCATAAAACTGGAAAGTGAGTATTGTGAGACATTTGAAACAATAGAACATGTTTTTTTAGAGTGCTATAAATATGAAGAAGATAGAAGATATATGTTGAGAGAATGTGAAGAGATTAAAGAAAGGTTCAATTTAACAGAATTTTTGAGGAGAGAATTGGGAAGCAAACATATTCAAATAATTATTTGATTTCTTGAAAAAACAAGGTTATTTCATAGAATTTGATTAGGGCAAGATGGTAGAGAATGTGTTAAGAACAAAGTATGGTTTTAAAAAAAAAGTATGCAAATAGGGTAATTTAAGTAGGTATGTAAGGGTGAGTGTTAGTTTAGTCACAAGTATAAAGTAAGGATTATGTATGAAGTGAAAGTTTATAGATCACAAACCGCACTCCATACCGGTAAGTGGCGGTAATGCTACTGAAAGTTTGTTGCCAACCGCCAATAAAAACCAAGAAGAAGAAGAAGTACTCCAGAAACTTGTTAATCACCCTGAGATCCAATTCAGGTGTGTGGCAGAAGGGAAATATCTAAAACATGCAGGACAGGGGGGCGGTGAGGACCAGGATTGAGAAACACTGATCTATACTGACATGACATGTCATAAACTTTACATTTGGAGATGGTGCAGCAATCTAAGGATCATCAGCTCCAGGATAAAATATTTTGAATTTACCCTTATATTTTCACCATAAAAACTATTTACCTTGCCTTATTTGGTATCATTATTTTAGCTTCATGATTTTACCGTATTTGTTTCATTTTGACAAAAACACACAAAATCAAAATCCGACTATTTTTTAAAATATTTTTACTATGAAATTCACAAAAATGTTGAATGAACCATTTTTCCAGCCTAAAATCAAATTTTCTTTTGTAAATTTTAAGAACTTGTGTACAAACTTAGCCAAAAACTATTTAGTAATACATATTTTTACATCACATTGTGGGCAATTTCCCAGGCGTATTTTTACAACAATTTATAATGTGTCACAATATCTCCATCACAAATTCTCTCCAACACCACAAGACTCATGTTTTTACAACTATTTACAAAATGTTTGACGACGTTTCCATCACAAAGTAATTTCCTCCTCCGTCCCCCTACCCCTTTCAACTATTTACAAAATGGCTGCCAGCCGAGGTCTGCATAGAAATTTCCGGCTTTCCGAGCTCAAACAAAATGGCCGAAAATGCTTTCTGATTGGTTGCTTCAGAAATGTGGTACGTTTGAGGAAATTCAGAAAAATGGACTTCATGTTCCATTCATTCACTTTTTGGTCATAAAACATTCCCGGATTGTGCAGTAAATGCGCAAAACAATATGGCGGACATGATTGATCATATTTCTGGTTTTATTTGGAAATAAATATGAAACAAAATCAATATAAAACCACTACTTTTATAAAGATTGAGGTCTCTGGTGTCCAACAGGACTTGAAATGCACACTCCTCATGCTGTCTTTTTTTATACAGAAGCCTTTTATATGCATGATGTCAACCCGCCATGGGGCGGGCAGCGACTGCATAGGGTTTAAGAGTACTTTGTGTTCATCCTGCTGTCTTCTCTTTTAAAGAATCACACATGATAAGCACAAAGAAACACTCTCACTGTGAATAGCAGATAATTTCCATCTGAGTAGTTCGACAGAATTAAGATATATCACCTTTGCATGAAACTCCATTTTGAGGTGGAGATATTTAGCAGACAAGGCAACAATGTGACCATATCGATCGTGCAGGTTTCCCTGGGAAAACACAGACAGTGGGTTACAAGTTTAGCAACTTATTTGAACCTGGTAGTTTTTCTTAAAAACAATCCACTGATTTAACTTTTTATAACACACATGTTGGGATTTTGTTAAATTTGCTTTCTGCACTGCATTTTAAAGGGTCTTTTGAATTTTCTGTGTGATTAAAGTTGCAGATTAAATGCATCAGACTATAAGTTTATATCAACTCACTCACCCACAGGACTCCCATGTCTCTTATGCTGCGGCTGTGTCTGTGAGAATCTGTAATGACCTGCAGATGGGGGGGGGGGGGGGGAACAAACAAGGTTAAACATAATGAATGTAAACAGGAAGTTACGCTGAGCAAATGTAGAGATTAACTCACATTTCTGTGTCCCTCTCTGAGCACTTTGTGGAGCAGGTAGCAGACCTTCCAGCTGACCAGAGATTGGCTGGACAGAGGCAGGTTGGGGACATATGACCAGAAGGTGGTGGCTCCGCCCTCTTTGTGAGTTCCCAAAATTATATCTGTACAGATGTTTGGGAAACTCCCAATGCACAAGATGAACTAATGAAGAAACCCTTTGCAGAGATTCCACAAAGTAATAATGCCTAAACTCTTAAAATGATATTCATATCAGAGCATATCTATTACTTTTAGATCTATGTAAACAAAGTCACATAGATCTGCAAACCTGTTTCAGGTTTCCAAGGTTACGAGTCGTAATAATTCAGGTGATTTCCCTTTAAGTAACCCCACAAAGTGACATTTTTTTTTGTCATCACTGATATTACAAAACAGAGAGGCGTTTTTAAAAACTGAACAGTTTTTGAAATATTATTTACAAAGAGTTTATATTTATGAGATTTAAATGCACAATATATTCAAATTTGCACATTCAGCTCCAATTGAACGTTTAAAATGACTGATATTCATATTCACAATGACATTGTGTAAGCATATAATAAGAACTGTTTATGCACTGTGCTGTAACAAAAAAATAATTTTCCTCCTAACAAACTGAAGGTTTTATCACCTTGCCAGACATAAAAAGAACATTTAAACTTTGACTGCAGAAAATCCTAGAATCCAGGAAGCAAAACTCAAATTTCTGCTTTCCAGCAAGAAGCCATTATTTTACACCAAAAGGTTGCTAGCTTTATCTTAGCATGCTAGAAGTACAGCGCTAAACTGTTTACAGCTTTCCTTATTAGTTAAAGTAATTTCCCATTTACTAGATTAATAGTCAGCATATTATTATTATTTTTAAGTACAGTTTTAAGGATACTGCGAACATATTTCTCTTTAGGTGGAACTTCAGCTGTGTTGGCAATTTTGCTGAGGCTCTGGAGCTGAAAGAAATGACAGAGAAGCACTTAAAGCCTGAAAAGTTAAACTGATCGGAACAAAATTACAAAAGACCTCAGTTATCTTCTGTTCTTTACTCAGTGTAACCTTTGAAACATATTCTGAATTAACTTTACATGCTGAAGACTCTATTGGTGCATCAGTTCTGGATAAAAGCTAGTTCTTTTTCACAGAGATGAAGCTAACGGCTAATTAAAGGGGGCTAAGGTAAAAGTGGACATTAGAACACAGCTGTCATATTTCACAGTGGTCCATGAAAATGCTATTTTTGAAACCTTTAAAGCACCATCACATTTGTTTTTGTCATTTATTTTTCTTATTAAAGTTATGCTTATTTAAATAGAAGGCTGTGTTAGTCCATGTCTGGCAACAATAACCTTCCAAGGTGAAACACCAATTGAAAAAACCCAGCTATGTTATGTATATCTGACTGGAATGACTGAGGGAAATTTATGCAAAAGAACAAAAAACAATAAAATAAATAAAAGATTTATTCAGTATAACTTGATTCACTCAATTAGTTTTGCAATGTGAAGGTGACTGATAGACACAATGGACCAACTTGGTCATCTAATCGAAATCATCACATTTCCATTTAAATTACAATCCAACACTTTATGGTTTATTTAAAAAGTACTGATATGAACAACTAAGACATTTTAAAGGCTGTACCTTTTACCATGGCATAAGTTTGCTTTTATTCTGACCAACTATTAGCTATAGCCTGTGGGAAAAACAAGTATTTTTACAAAATGTAAGATATGTAACATATTAAAGGTAAAAACGTTAATTACCACTTATAACCATTCAACAGAACCCAATTAAAAAAAAAACACTGAACCAGCTTTTAATGAATCAAAGTGAAACATTTCATGTTTGAAGTTATGTTAAAGTTTAGCTGTAGGACATGCATTCTAATTGAACATTACTTTTCAACCAAAGAACATTGTGGCACCAAGATGAAGCCAAACCACATTTTGGGAAAATAAAATTAAACAAACAGAAAATTCCTCTTTTGAGAAGCAATTTTAATTCTCACCTGCTGTTTGCCAAACTGTTGTTTCTCAGCAGCCAGGGCCTTCTCCGTTTTGTCGTCATTTTTGTTCTTCGTTTTACTCATTTTGTCAGACGAATAAACTTCTACGTCCAGAGATCCTCACAGACAGACAACAACTGAAGGTGCGTCAGGTCACCAGATCACTCCTGTTAGACCTGATTTTCACTTGTTCCAAATGACATGAGAAGATTTCAAAAATAAAACCTTAAAATGGAGAAGGAATTTCTTCAGAGCACAAAAAAACCACACATTAAAAGTAGATAAGTTAAATAAGAACAGGGGATATGGAATGTTATAGATAAATCTTTATATAAAAAGCAAAACGTAGTGTGAGATCATCCAGGTAACAAGACGTAAAAGCAAGAGAGAGCTTTAGATATTTCCTGTGAGTCACCATGTGAAGGCAGTGGAACTGGAAAGACCCATCAGCCCTGCAGGACTGGTTTCAGTTCACCCCCACTTCACACAATGAATTATGTAAAAACAACTCATGGTTAAAAGAAATACTAAGTAAATCAGATTTACAATATTTTATAAAAATGTACAAAATACTCAAAATATAAGATAAAAAAAACACTGAGGCCATTTAATTTGGTTTTTAACTGAGGTAAAAGCAGAGTCTGTTCTTTATCAGAAACAATAACACTGTTTTATTAGCTGCTCTGATTGCAGAGGTTGAAAGTTCATGATTTATAGAGGAAATCCAGTCCTTGGTCAAACCCGGCCGTCTCACTGGCTGACACTGTGATGCAGGCAGGCTTTGGGTGGAGCGTCACTCGCCTGTAGGGGAAAACAAAGCGGTTTCATCTTTACACGCCCAGACTTAGAGGAGCATTTACGGCATCCAGGTTGCCGCGCCCTCTCTGTACCTTGGGTATCGTGGTGTTTGGGTGGTGGTGGGCTGTGTGTGGCTGAGCAATCCCACAGCTGGAATTACAACCTGTGGAGGCATGACGACTCAAGCTGCTGCTGCTTTCAGGAGCTCCTGGAAGCAACCTGGAGTTGCCCAATGGCTGCTGTAGAGAACATGCCGACAGCTGATTGGCAACCTGATGAGACACAGACAGGAGACTCGGTCGTTAGAACGCATAAAGCTCCAGAGAAGTGCTTTGTATGTTATATGTTCAGTTTAAATCCTGTGAACATTTTGATCTTTCACCAGCTTCTCAGTCCCTGTTGAAGAAAAGCATGTCACATGCCATGATGGTTTGGTTGCAATGATAGTTTCCCGTAAGAATCGATATAAATATATTGATATCTGATATAATTATCACTGCTTTGGCTGTTTACCGTTATTTACCAACATTATATATTTTCGTATATTTTTTCATGGATGCACCGATTGCAGTTTTCTTCCCGATCGCTGATTACCAATCTTTAAAAAGCCTGACCTACCGATACTGAAATGACAAATATTACTGACAGAAGTATCAGTAATAATTGTTTTTCTCGTCATTGCATTGGAAATTAACAGCTTTTTTGTTTACATAGTTTTCCACAAATATGCATCCCATAGGTGAAAATGTATGCTTGATTTTTGTAAATGTTTTGTTTTTCTTTATTTAAAAAAAAGAAAGGAAAAAAACAGATAAAGCTGTGGCTCATTTAAAATTACTATAATTTTCCTATAGTAGATTTTTTTTTTTTTTTTTACAAAAGGTTATGCAAGTTTGCAATTCTTGACCGGTGTTTTATGCAGCCGGACTAAAAGCAAAAACGGTTCTCTAGTTTTAAAAAAGTTAATGACCCCTGGCCTGTCACATTAAACACAATAAACAAAATGTGAAAAAAAACTTTGACAGCTGAATATGTAAAACCATCATGAAGTCATTGCCTTTGGCTCTGTTCCAGCAAGTGTTTGCTAATTGCTGCTGGCTAGTCTGAAGGAGCTGATTGGAGGAGTCGCAAGGTGATGAGTGCGGTGTTATGTGAAAGTACTGAAGCTTGGAAACAGCAGCTCAGAGGAGGAGCTGCGTCTTAAAGGTGGAGCTAGGTCCACTCAGGCGTTTTGTACAGCTGAATGGTTGCCATGGGAGATTAACGGATTTATCAAACATACATGAAAGAATCAAAGCAACACTCCAGGTGTGTTTTTGATGAGGGAATAACATGACATAATGCAAAATTGAAAAAAAATGACATATAACTGTTTTTATAAAATATCTTACATCCATCATGTTTGCTGCAAAGCCTTCAGGTTTGCTGTCGGAGTCATGAATGCCAGCTGCTGGTGAGGTTTCAAGATCACGTCTCAGGTTCTTCAGGGACTGAACGTCGGCATAGTTACAGGCCGATTCGTCCTGCCTTGGACATAAAGACGTTCAGCTCGTTAAGGTCGGTCACACCTGCAGGACTCAACGCTCCACCACATTCACTCTGATGTCTCTGATTTTGAGATACATTCAGCAATGATTGCTGTCGTTTTCAAGCAGATCAAAACTTTCTCTCAAGAAATCTCTAATTTCAGATTTTTTGTTGGTTCTGGAGGTATGAGGGTATTGATTTTCTTGTCACCTGCTAGGTAATCGCTGATGGTGTGTTTCCCTCTGAGCTCTCTGCATGCTTTCTTGGTTCAGCCGCAGCAGCTGCAGGTCACTCCTCTGGTTCTCACACACCTGGAAAACACACACCAACAGAAAAACAATTGCTGCTGCTTGTTGTTCGCGATGAAAAGTGCAACCCATTTCTCCGGTCAGAGTTAAAGTTCTACACTTCTCCAGGCTCAAATTTGACTTTTTAATTATATGTTAAATTTAATGTTAGATGTTTCGTAAAATAAGCTGCACAGTGGCGCAGTTGGTAGAGCTGTTGCCTTGCAGCAAGAAGGTTCTGGGTTCGATTCCCGGCCCCGGCCTTTCTGCATGGAGTTTGCATGTTCTCCCTGTGCATGGTGGGTTTTCTCCGGGTACTCCGGTTTCCTCCCACAGTCCAAAAACATGACTGTCAGGTTAATTGGTCTGTCTAAATTGCCCCTAGGTGTGAGTGTGTGAGTGCATGGTTGTTTGTCCTGTGTGTGTCTCTGTGTTGCCCTGCGACAGACTGGCGACCTGTCCAGGGTGACCCCGCCCCTCGCCCGGAACGCCAGCTGGAGATAGGCACCAGCACCTCCCGACCCCATTAAGGGACAAGGGTGTAGGAAAATGGATGGATGGATGGATTTCTTAAAATATAAAATTTGCATCTGGCAGACTAACAGGTAGCTGGATTGTTTTCAATGGGATTCAGAATAAAGTTAAGAACTACTCTTGTCCATACTCTATCTTTTTCTATTTTCTTTCTGCCCATTCTTGATTTGATTTGACAACTCAAGAATGTGCAAAAATGAATTTGCAAATTAAGAATCAATCAAAAATTTGTAAAAAAAAAAATCCCCAAAACAATCGCAAACTCCTGGAGGGACTGAAAAGATGTTCAATATTACTTAATTTTAAGAATTTGTTTATATTTTAACAGAATGCTTAACAGGTTTTAGAAATGGATTCTGGCACAACAGGCCCTTTAAGAACATTCATGATCCTGATTTGGCCCAAAATTAAATTGAGTTGGATATAGAGGAAAAGACAGGATTTTATCTGTGTTTCTACATTTAACGTCATGCCTGCAGTCGCAGCCTTTATGTGAAGCGGAACCACGTTGTGAGAGTGAGAGCGCCGCAGGAACACAGCGAGGCATGCAGACCAACAGGAAAATCACCTCCAGACGGAGCAGGAGGAACAAGGAAAAGACATGAGAGCACTTCAGTAACGTTTAGCAGCAGCTGCTCTTGTCATCCGGCGCCGTACCTGCTGCAGGCAGAGCAGCTCCGACATGATGCGCTCCTGCTTGGAGCGAGACAGTTCCAGCAGCTCGTCCTTCCAGCTCTCGTCCTCGCCTGTTAACAGCAGAGATCAGCAGGTTGGACTTTATCTGACAATCTGAGGTTCCTGACACGCCTGCTAGAGATGGAAATCACACACTGATAAGACAGACCTGCTGAAAACTGAAGTGACAGAACAAGAGAGAGGAGTTTTATTTTAGCTCTAAAAAGACTAAATGAGAGCATGCTGAACTTTTTCACATTTTATTATGTTACAACTGCAAACCGCAACATATTTTTTGTGGATTTCATGCGATTGCCCAACGAAGAATAGTGCAGAATTCTGAAGTGGAAGAAAAATAATACACTGTTTTCAAACTGTTTGAAAATAAAACAAAGATTTTTAATAAAATGTGAAATGGCTGTTTGAATCCAGCTACACGACGAAGGTAACACATACAAGTCGTTAGGATCGTACCCGTTCCATCCAAACAAAAAGAATCTTTGAGACCATTTTCAGGTAATATTTTGGTGAATTGAAATCTCTCAGATGAGAAATATTAATCTGCCTCAGCCTGAGGGTTTACAGAGAAAGAAGCTGATCATGTGACGTACCAGTCAGGGCCAGGTCCGTGTGGAGCAGCTGCAGCTCCTGCTTCAGGCGGATGATCTCCTCTCTCTGCCTGCTGCTCTGACTCACCTGCTGCTGCAGCTCCGCTACAAACACAGCGACACGCAGATTAAACACCAACATCTCAGGCAGGAAAATACGGAGTTACAACTAATTCGTTTATGGTGTCCGACACACAACCAGCCTCTAGGTTCAACCTTCTAAAGACAAAGACTTTCAGTCCTTCTTATACATGCCAGATAATAAGATGAAGAAACTAAAACTCGTAAAAAAAAGAAAAGAAAAAAGGAACACATTTATCTGAATCAACATTTTTAAAACCTTCTTGAACAATAGTTCACCTTTTCGACAGTAAAATACCATTTGTATTCATTAAATGCATTTCCACACATTTTTAAGGTTACTATGTCTTTATTTACTGCTCACATAAAAGAAACCAGTGTATCATTAAAGCATAAAGGGTTAACTCAAGGAATAAAAACTATGTCCACACATATTTGATAATTTAGCCAAGAAATATTCTTTTCATGTTATTTTCTTCAACATGAGCCAGCTGTAAAGTTACAATTTGTTCTTTAATGATCAGAAAACCTCATATCAGTAACGTCGCATCATTACAGTCTAAAAATCATTGTCTTCTTTTTTCTAAGTGGTGATCAGCTCGTCAAATACTGGACAATCTGATTTGTTTCTCCAATAAAAACCAACAGCTCTCACAGTTTTCTGAACAAAGCCGTAGTTTGTTACCTCTGAGCTGGGAGACCTCGTGCTTAGCTTCTCTGTAACGCCGCTTCATTTCCTCAAGGTCTCTCAGCAGCTTGTTCTCCTGAGAGCGACTCTCTGCCAGCGACGTCTCCAGGTCCTGGAGCCTCGCCGACAGCTCCAGGTTACGACTCGAGGCTTCGACCACGTCTTTGTCCTGACAGAGACAATCACAGAGCAGTAATAAGGTCACAAGTGTGACGAGTGTTGGATTGAGTTGTGAGTCTGAGGGATTTACTTTTAGCTTGAGCATTGAACTCAGTTCTTCCTCTCGGACCTGCAGAGAACCAACTTGTGTGGACAGAGCCATGACAGCGGAGCTGAGGCTCTGGTTCTTTGCCTGGAAAATATCACAAACCACTTCATTTTTTCAGCCTCCCTTTTTCTTTGGCTGCCTTCAAAAAAAATGTTAATATTTGTTTGACTGGGACTGAGGTTGGTTAAGGTAGGAAATTGTGTGAAAAAAGAAAACAAAAATGCATCATAAGTCACAATTTATCCAAATTCTTGTAAAATTGTGAAGGTCCACCATAATTTTTAGATATTTTCACACGACAGGATATAAATGTAAAAAAATTTAAGGCAATTAATTGCATATACATTTTTTTCACATACAAACGCTCTGGCCAGAATCTATGTATTTGAGCTTTTCTACATCCGCTAATCTAACCAAAAGCAATATCCACAAACGGCAGCAATGGATGACAAACCTGCTCCCATTGGCCCACAGGAGGTTAATTTTTGCTTCAAAAGACAATCTGATTGGATGTTGGAAAAGACTATTGTCATGTTCAAGCTTTGCTAAAAGGAGTTAGCCTATCAGTGAAATTATTCAAGCCTAAAATAGCATCTCAATGCTACACATGTAGCAGTAGCACAGCCACCTCTAACGCTAATGTTAGCGTCCACAGGCCACATTTACAAATAAGTATAATACTCATTTTTCTGAGGATTGAATAACAAATTAAAATAACAAATATATTTGTTCTTGAGCTCATTTGTCTATTTATTCAATAGTTATGCAGAATAAAGGGGTTTCTGAATTGAACATGTTTATTATTTTGTCGATATACATTTTTCAATGAACCACAAATGTTGTAATTAACTCTATTAAAGTTTTAATGGAGTCCTGCCACTACAGTGAATATAAGCAGCTGTACAAGTGGGCGGACAGTCGTTACCTCGTAGTCCTGACACTTTTGGCTGACTTGCTGCTGCTGCTTTTCCAGCTCACACAGCAGCTGCTTAGCGTCGCCTAGCTGCGTCTGCGCCTCTCTCTCTCTGCTTTCCACAACCCACACGTGTTTAGTCAGGACACTGATCACCTCGTTGGACCTCTGCAACTCATCTGTGAGAAAACACGCGCACACACGCAAACACAAGAGGCATTTGCTAAATGCTATCAGGTGAGATGAAAACAGATTATAATAGTGACTGGTCTCAGGAGATTAACACTCATTCTGCTGTAATTCAGTTTATGCAGTTTTTGTCAATCCATTAAAAAGACGGGACGGGTTGGTGCTACATCAGTCAAAGGGGAAGTCTTGTGTATTTTATAGCACAATCAACTAACTATGTTGCCTTCAATTGTTATAAAAATGTATATAAACCAAATGACTTAAAAGAAATTGAACTTTGTGGTTAAATGCCTTGAAATTGGGTCTCTGTCTTGTGAAGAAACTCCTGCTCTTTCCAAAACCGCCTTCAGGAAGTCATCCCAACATGGCTCCTCTATTAACCCTTTAGCAACCCTTTAGCGTTGCACTGAGCAGTAGCTTGTATGATTAGTTCAGCAGATGCAAAGTTCCATCAGGTGTTTGCTAATTGCTGCTGGCTAGTCTGAAGGAGCTGAGTGAGGAAGTTGTGGGAGAGGGCTGCTCTGTGTGGCGGAAGCTTGGAATCTGTTGAAGGAGGAGTCACATCTTGAAGGCGGAGCTAGGGCCACCCAGGCATTTTGCACAGCTCAATAGTTGCCATGTATGAAAGAATCACGGCAACACTCTGATCCTCCAATCAGATTGCTTCATAATAACATGATGTGAAGAAAGTATTATGTAAAAAGTGATTTTTACATAATACTTTAACAGCATTCTGTGCTCTCACCATCCAAACGAGAACACCTCCGCTCCAGCACCAGCGCAGTCTGACGGTCTTGTTCCCAGGCCTGGTGTTGTCTCTGATGGGACGCCGACATGGCGTCCAGCTCTCGCTCCCTGTCCTTCAGCTCGGCCATCAGGAGCTGGAGCTCCCTCCTCTGCTTCTGGATGGTGGAGCTACTCAGGTCTTTCACAGGAAGCTTCATGGAAAACATCACAAGAGGAAGGAAGCAGTCAGGTTTATTATAGTTTATAAACCAACACCGTCCGGGTTTCTGAGCAGTCTGGAAAAGAATTGAGCTTGATTTACTGTATGTGTGTAAAAGGTACGGGTGAGTATGGAAATATATTTTTATTTCCAGATGTTGTACTCTACCTCATCGTCTGAAAGGTTTTTAACCATCCATCCATTCATCTGTCAATAATCCCACCTTCTGTCTATCAATCATCCATCGTTTTTTCCTTCTCTACACTGTATAAAACTTTGTCAGATATTTACAGAGACAGATCATTGTCCCAGAAGTTATTATGATAAACGATAACTTTGTTTTTTAGATCATTTCGTAATGGCATAACAATCTCAAAGATTAAATAAACTTTAAATTCTGGTGAACTTTTAACACTGGAACTGGAGGACATTTAAATATCCAAAACAAATAAAACAACAGAAAAAACAAATAAAATGAATTATGAAGTCTCTGTAAACAAAACTGTCCTTAAAAAAAAAAAAGAAAAAGAAAAAAAAAGGTGTTAGTTGAGACCAAAACACCAGACAGAAGACTTTTACCATCCAAAGAGGAACAATAAAACATTCAGATGGAAATTGTTGAGTTCAATTTAATTTATCACGCAATTAATCGATGTATTATTTATTGCAACAGGCCTAAAATAGATATGTAGAATTATATAAAATATTAAATTTCTCTTTGTTGCCACTTTTATATACATACCCCATTACTTTATCCGGAAGCTAAAATCTAAATGGAATACATGTGAAAATATAATTTTGCTGTGTGTACTGTATTCACTACCATCATTCACTATTGAACCTTATAACATTAGCGTTTAGCTCTCTGTTATGTTTTTTATTCCTCCTATATTTGGCAGAGATACATCGTTAATCTTTTAGTCTGAGTATATGTTCTATTTAAATGATCAATAAATGTAAAATAAATAAATAAATAAATCTTTGTCATTCACATCTTGCACATCGTTGTGGTGATAATCAAGTTCTGACCTCACCTCAGCACCTTGTACATTGTGACCACAGCAGGACTCTATTGGTCCTCCAGCAGAACTCTGGACCCACCGTGTTGGCGAACCTCTGTTTGGACCACAGGGCTGTTTGCCATCAAGTGGAGAACCACTACCTTTCTGGAAACCAGTAGAAAACACACTCTTTGTGTGTACATTTTGAATATATGCAGACCGGAAATTGCACAAATTGACGGACAACAATAAAAGCCACACCTCTTTAACCGGAGTGCTGTGCCACAGTGTAGCCGAACCGTCTGAAACAAACAATGAAAGTTACGTGGCTGAACCCCCCTGTGGACAGGGTCAGCTGGTTACCCCCCCCCCCTCCCTGTGTCAGCTGGTTACCGTCAGCTCGCGGAACGGCGCTGTCGCCGGAGGTAGACAGTTTCCTTCTGCCGTCCATGACGTCACGGCTGTTTCCCGCTCCTTACGTCACATCCACGTTCAGCCCGTGTTTATACTCCTGCGGCGTCATTCTCGTTGTTGAGCTGCAGCTGACGGCATAGCGGGGAGGAAAAGCTGACAAGAGTTAACGTATCGCAGCCGCTACTGACGCAAAGTTAACTGTGAAATAGTTTAGATTAAACAAAGGCAGCGGCTTGACAGTAAGAAGGTGATGTAACATAAATACTGTAAATTAAAACGAAGTAGTAGAAATAATACGACAAATTATGTTGCTGCCTTAAGTTTCACGAAGCGTCTCACCAACTTTTGAGACAAATGACGTACAGATGTGAAGACCCGACGTCATAAGCGCTCGTCCAGCCTGGCTTTTCAGATTAATACAGGATGAATTTCAAAATAAAAGAGAGAACGTTTTCTCTCTGACGCGTCAATATATTCACTAAAAAATATGGCAAAAAGTGATTTTGGGAACATAAATAATTAATAAAAGTGTTGAGCATAATAACATTTTAACAACATACAAAGTCGTAAATTCATGAATGTATCAAGTAATACGGGATATTTACGGGAAAATAATAATGGCAGCAAAGAGATTTGACAGGTGTGAAAAGATAATATTTTTAGAAAGAAAACACTATAATGGATTTGATTTTTATTAATGTTTTGCTTTGAAAAACACGTTGAAAATGATTTATCTCTGAAAACATGTTTATTGTCATTACAGCAATCAATTTTTCAAATCAAAATTTTTTATGCTTACTGACCAGTTTGTTGCATTTTTCCACAGGTATTTTAAACAATTACTACACCAAGTCAAGTACTGTAAATGAACTGCATGTCTCAAATATTACTTTAAGAAAGATTTGTTAAAATCAAATTAGATTCTTTTTAAAATAATTTTTCTGAGCTGTTTTCATTGAACAGAAGATGGCGCCATTTAAAACAAAATCATCCATAGAAACTCTAGGGACGAGCTGATCTGTGTTTTGTAAAGTCTACATTAAATACATGTTTTCAAGTTTTATTAAGGCTTTATTCCTTATTTATGTATGTAGATTGTTCACGTCACAATCTACATTTTGTACCTGCTTCACATTTTCATTCTACTTTCTGGGGAATTTGCTGAAACTCAGATGGAACCACAGAGGACGACGCTTTGGGATTATTGTTTCTGCCACGAAGTTCTCAATGTATTTATTTGAGAAAAGAGCCTCTATGAGTGCCTCCATACCATGCTGCATCACTGTGAGGGTTTAATGGAAAGGGTTACCATTTTAAATGCTGTTAAACATTGCAGTCCAGAACTCTTATTGGCGAACATGGTCATTTAGTGTTTGGACACTGTTATGTGCTTTGGGCAGATTATGATTTTTGTCCATTTCTTTTCTTTGTTTTCTTATAGACTTTAGTTGAATGACCTTTTGTTAATATATTTTGGAGTTTGGATACCCTGGTAAAAAAAAGTATACTTTAGTATACTAAATTTGAACATACTTTTATCGATGTACTTCAACTGTACTATTTTGGAACAACTTATTTTGTACTTAGTATACTTTAGTAGTATTTAAATAGTGTAAAAATACTTTAGTATACTATACATACTTTTTTTGGAACAACTTCAAGTATACTTAGAGTAGTTAAAGTATACTTTTTAAATTTCATATTTCAGAGCTATATTATATTTTGATATAATTATTATATTTTGAGTGTTATTAATCATGTAATAATTATATAATTATGTCTCAAAATTATATTAAATATACTTCAAATATATTTTAAATATACTATTAATATAACAATGTATTTAAATTACACTTAATTTTTATTTTTGATTTCCTGCTATTGATAACTACAATTTTAATTACTCTTAATTCGTCTTTATTGCTACGTACCTATTTCGTACATGACATGCATAACTACACTACAGTACTTACATTGTTTGAGGCTAAAATTACGGAAAAATTAATTACACAAGATGTCCAAGGTAATTCAAATTTTTTTATTACAGACATTTTAAAATTGTCCAATTTTACTCACAACTTTACATAAATGATCAATTTACACATCAAAAGTAAACACATGAACATGAAAATTTAAGTGTGACAATAAAACATGAAAGTGAGGATCAACGACAGAACATTCCTGTTCACTGCACCTTACAGAACAATAGAGCAATTAAACAGAGAAAACATTTGTATTTAAAGAGAACAGAAAAATGGCAAATAAAAAATAATACTTACAATTTCAAGACGTTATGGACTCGCTGTGTATGTGACATCATAAAAACTGATGATCATTGGGACCGGATGCCTGGGGTGGAAAAACATTTCTGGGTTCTTTGCCTGTTTATGTTGGAAGTAGAAATAAATAGTCAGCAATGTCATAGAGTCAGTTGATGTTGGCATTAACTATGAAGCTGTTTTAAGTGTCGACTTAAGGAGACAAACTACCTTAAAATCTTTCTATCCATGATCTGAACACACTGATCCTTGCAGGGTGGTGAGGGGGGCTGGTGGTGCCCATCTCCAGCAGCCATCAGATGATAGGCAGGTTCACCCTGGACAGGTCACTTACAGGGTCCTGAAAGTCAACAACAAATCAAAAAATAAAGATAAATGTTAGATTAACAAGAAGAGAAAAATTATTTCCAGTTACCTTTAAATCAAACCATGTTTATTAAGCACTTAGTGTTGGTAACAGCAGTTTTTGTTCTTGAAATGTAGCTTTAGCTCCTCATCGTAACAAACTTAAACCATTAAGACGATGTGGAGGTTCATCCTCAGAGCTGGTTGTTGATCTGGTGGAGTCAGAGCTTCTTCTGAGACAGAAAGTCTTTAGGTTTCCTAACACTTGATTTCTCTGGTTTCCTCTTTCATCTTCATTTGCTTAGTTAGACTGCAAACATATGTTGAAGATTAAATCATTGATGAACCAGTTAGAACAACAACCTCACAATATCAAAGTCTCTCTGTCTTATGGAGCTTAATTAAAACCAGGTTAGTTTATGAATTAAAGTCTAAGTCGCAACAAACACCCTCCATGCTGTTATAACATGAAGCTGAATTATTACTATAATAATAATCACACAAGTCACAATAAAATTGATAAAATAATTATTTAATAAACCAACATAAGTTATATATCTTTACTGCACTGTTTATAATTAAATGAAGATAATTAATAAGCAAACTTACCACCAGTTAGCAACACTTAGCAGCCTTCGTCCCTCCTGGCTCCTTTTGTGACACACATTTCATTTCCATCGGTTGTTGTCCCGTTGTGTTGTCGTCTAACTCGGACTAGGACGTCACCACCTTGAATTTAACAAAATTAGTAACTATTGTCAAGGCCCTCTCTACTTTTAAGGCAATATTATGCGAGTAAAAATGGCGAATATGAACAGCGTCTGTTATCTTCCCTGCTTCAAGTTTTTTCTTCTCTTTGTGGCGTTTTTTTAAATAAATGAAAATGTGCAACACCGCCACCATCTGGTCTGGAGTATAAACTGGAGCTAATGCTGTTGATTATAAGGTTTTTACATCACACGTCTGAAAATTGATTGGGTACTTTCTTAAAAATTACATCATGATTATCCTTTTTGTATTGTATGCAATTTTAATAAATAGTAAAAGATTATTAAGGCATTTAAAAGTTCATACATATTAATTCGTATTTTGTTCACTTAAAGTATACTTTTATTTAATATATTAAAAGTGTATTTTGGTACAATTATGTTTAAGTGTATTTAAAGTACTAATTTCGAATTGGTACAAGTGTATTTTTAGTATACTTCAGATATACTTATAGGTAGTACACTTAGTAATTAGCATACTTAAAGTGTACTTTCATAAATTTAAGTATGTTTGAAGTATACTAAAGTATACTTTTTTTTTTTACCAGGGCGGACATCACGCCTATGTCATGTTAACATGCTGAAGCCATGTATCGAGCGAGGGCCACTCTGAATGAACCTGTCACTTGTGTTTCCAGTGAACGAGCTGACACATACGTCGGGGAGGAGCTGTCCGGCGTTAAACCTGAAGTGACGTCTTTCCCCCGGCTGTAACTGAAGGAAGGTTTCCAAACTCAGAGGTGTTGAGAAAACCTGCCTCTCTTGTTGTCTCACCTTGATTTTTCCAAGCAGGCTGATGTCATGTCGAGCTGCACCCTCTCTACCACACAGTGGACAGACAGCGGAGCACTTTCTCACACAGAGGCTTCAGCTCCATTGTCGTAAGGACAGATACAGGAAATCTTTCCTGCCACAGGCCATCACTTTAAATAACAATAGTTAGTCACCATTACACAGATTGTTCACATAGCACTATTGTACATATTGTATATATTATTAACATATAGATTATTATTTATTATTTTCTGAACCTTACATTCTACATTTTTATAGTATTTTTATTTTTATTGGTAACTTCATCTCTGTGTTTGTGTACAAAAGGTACACAAAAGGGAAATTACTGTGCTGCTACTGCACAGTAATTTCCCGGTTGGGATGAATAAAGTACTTCTATTCTATTCTATTCTATTCTATTCTATTCATTCGTTTGATCCAGTCTTATAGGTCGCTGTTTGCAGACGTTTCCACTCAGACTTGTGTTCTCAGCCATGATATTGATGTTGGTGATTCCGAGCCTATTAAACACCCTTACAGAGTCAACCCGGACAAGCGATGCCGTTTGAAGTCGCAGGTGGAGTACATGGTGAGACATGGACTTCCTGTTGCCAGCAGTAGTGTGTGGAGTTCGTCATGCCTCCTGACTATTAAATGTGTGCTAATCAATGTGGTTTTGTCAGGTTTATCATTCTGTGAGGCTTATTTGGATGATTTGTTCTACTACATGCAGGGGCGGATCTAGAAAAATATTTATGGGGTGGCAAGAGGGTGGCAGGGACTTTTCCACTTTTTCAGGGGTGGCGTATATATATATATATACATATATATACATATATATATATATATATATATATATATTATATCAGTGTCTCACCTCATACCATGAGAGACACTGATAAGCACGACATGCCGGCTCAGACGTCGCCCGGCCAAACAAGGTCTGCGTCAGGTGCTGGGGAACCAGAGCACCTAGATGAAAAATGGGCTACTGGAACAAGACGGAAATGGGCGAGGGGTGAAAACATGGATCTGTTGGAATGCTACTACTCAAGTAACCCTAGTCAGAGGGGCTACATGCAAAGACTGTGGGAGGAATGGTTACTTCGACATCCCCAGTCAACACTAACTGCTAAGCAACTAGTGGCTCAGTGTTCCAACATCCGCAAACGGCAACTGCTCTCACAACTTGAGATTGACGAGGTACAACACAAATGCTATGGCAAAGGGGAGGAGCCAGAACGCCAGGTCAAAGGGGAGTTAACTACCCACCCAGAGACTGGGTATGTAGCCCCAGTAATGAACGAACCATCAGAGCTGAACAAGGCAGCAACTGACCTGAGAGAGAGAATCGTGGCCGTAATGAACACCAGACAACCCCGACGCCAATTACAACGGCTGAGTGAAGCACCACCAGAAAGCCTAATTGAAGATGTGAATGCGGCATTGAGAACCATCCCTACCAACACCATAACAGAAACCAATGAGCTGATATACAACTCAGCATCAGTGATCCTTGAGATGCTTGGCTATAAGAGCAATCATGAGACCCAATACCCACCATGGAAAAGACGGTTAGAGGCTAAGATCAAGATAACAAGGAGGGAAGTGAGCCAACTGTCAGAGCTCCAAAGGGGTGCAATGAATAGATCAGTACACAAGAAGTACAGCCAGATGTCCATACCTGAAGCACTCGAAACTGCCAAACAAAGGCTCCAAGCCTTGGCCAGCCGCCTGAAGAGATACACAAGAGAGAATGAAGCCAGGAGGATTAACCGGCTCTTCCACACCCAACCAGCTAAAGTGTACTCTCAATGGCAGGGTACTAACAACAGAGCAGACCCACCAAGGCTGGAGACTGAACAATACTGGAAAGGCATATGGGAAAGGGAGGCGATCCACAACAGCAATGCAAAGTGGCTGACCTGTCTACGAGAGGAACACAGCAACCTCCCTGAACAAGCCCCGGTAACCATCACTGTGGCAGATGTCCAAGAAAGAGTCTCGGGTATGAAAAACTGGACAGCACCAGGACCTGACATGATCCATGCCTACTGGCTAAAGAAACTCACTGCCCTCCATGAGCGACTGGCAGCTCAAATGAACCAGCTGCTACAAAATGGGACTCACCCTGAATGGTTAACTGAAGGTCGCACAATCCTGATACAGAAGGATCCCTCAAAGGGTTCAATCCCATCCAACTATCGGCCAATAACCTGTCTCTCTACAACATGGAAGCTCATATCAGGCATCGTAGCGGCTAAGATAAGTGGTCACATGGATAAATACATGAGTACGGCACAGAAGGGCATTGGCAAAAATAGCAGAGGAGCCAAACACCAACTCCTTGTAGACCACACAGTCGCCCGAGACTGCAAAACCCGACACACCAACCTGTGCACCGCTTGGATAGATTACAAGAAAGCCTATGACTCAATGCCACACACTTGGATCAATGAATGCTTAGAGATGTACAACATCAATAGGACTCTAAAAGCCTTCATTGCAAACTCGATGGGGCTGTGGAAAACCACCCTTGAAGCCAACTGCAAACCACTTGCACAAGTGTCCATCAAATGTGGCATATACCAAGGAGATGCTCTGTCCCCACTGCTGTTCTGCATAGGCCTGAACCCCCTCAGCCAAATCATCAACAAGACTGGCTACGGATACCGACTGAAGAATGGGGCCACAATCAGTCACCTCCTCTACATGGATGACATCAAGCTGTACGCTAAGAGTGAGCGAGACATCGACTCACTGATCCACACCACCAGGATATACAGCACTGACATTGGGATGTCATTCGGACTAGAAAAGTGTGGTCGGATGGTTACAAAGAGAGGGAAGGTCGTCCGCACAGAAGGGGTCTCACTCCCAGAAGGAACAATAGCAGACATAGAGCACAGTTACAAGTACCTGGGAATACCACAAACAAATGGCAACCTGGATGAGGTCACAAGGAAAGGAGCCACAGCCAAATGCTTCCAACGAATAAGGCAAGTCCTGAGAAGCCAGCTCAATGGCAAGAACAAGATCCGTGCAATAAACAGCTATGCCTTACCAGTAATCAGATACCCTGCCGGAATAATTAGCTGGCCAATAGAAGAGATAAAGGCCACGGATGTTAAGACTCGGAAGTTACTAACCATGCATGGAGGGTTCCACCCCAAATCCAGCACCCTGAGACTGTACACGAGCCGTAAGGAAGGAGGCAGAGGACTAGCGAGTGTGAGAGCCACTGTCCAGGATGAAACATCCAAGATTCATAAATACATCAAGGACAAAGCCTCAACGGACGATATGCTCAGGGAATGTCTCAGGCAATGGGGAACAGAGGATGAGGGGCTAGAGGTTCCATCATGGGAGAACAAGCCCCTACATGGGATGTACCACCGACAAATAACTGAAGTGGCTGATATCAGGAAATCCTACCAATGGCTGGACAAAGCTGGACTCAAGGACAGCACAGAGGCTCATCCTGGCTGCACAGGAACAGGCCCTAAACACCAGAGCAATAGAGGCTCAGATCTACCACACCAGACAAGACCCAAGGTGTAGGTTGTGCAAGGAGGCCCCTGAGACAGTCCAGCACATAACAGCAGGGTGCAAGATGCTGGCAGGGAAAGCGTACATGGAACGACATAACCAGGTGGCGGGCATAGTGTACATCTGTGCAGAATATGGACTGGAAGCCCCAAAATTGAAGTGGGAAACACCCCCAAAGGTGGTGGAGAATGACCGAGCTAAGATCCTGTGGGACTTCCAGATCCAGACAGACAAGATGGTAATGGAGAACCAACCGGACATTGTGGTGGTGGATAAAGAACAGAGGAAAGCCATTGTGGTGGATGTAGCTATACCAAGTGACTACAACATCAGGAAAAAGGAGCATGAGAAACTGGAGAAATACCAGGGCCTCAGGGAGGAACTGGAAAAGAACTGGAAGGTGAAGACCACAGTGGTGCCTGTGGTCATCGGGGCCCTCGGGGCAGTCACCCCCAAACTGGAGCAGTGGCTAAAACAGATCCCAGGAACAACATCAGACATCTCAGTCCAGAAATGTGCAGTACTAGGCACAGCCAAGATACTGCGCAGAACCCTCAAGCTCCCAGGCCTCTGGTAGAGGACCCGAGTTCAGAGGATGAAAAGAGACCACCCGCAGAGGGTGAGAAGGGAATTTTTATATATATATATATATATATATATATATATATATATATATATATATATATATATATATATATATATATATATATATATATATATATATATATATATTTATATAAAAACAATACAAAATATTGTTTTAACTTGCTTTGTTTCAAAATCAGCTTCATGTAGCACCAAGGCTTAAATACAATTTCTTAATGTAGTATAGTTAATTATTTTCACGTCTTCCTGCTAATTGATATGCATTACTGATACGCATATCAATTGACATGCATTGTGTCCAGAAAACCATTTTATCCCAATACAGGACAAGAGAAAATCTGTCACAAAAATATTACAGTAGTAGCGCCATCAATTGTTATTCGATATATCTATTAAATACGACTTAAAATAAAGATTAGAAAACTGATGTTTGATCAATTCTCCATGATATAAATCTATAAACAGTTTAGATTCTGTTAGTTCTGTCAAGATGCAAGAAAGGGGCGAATATCTACTTATATTGGTCAATGGTTTTATTTTAATATGCTGTAGGAGTCGTAGTTTGACGACTGTTATAAATATCACCATGTTTTGAGAACACAGGGGATTAGCTCAGTTTTTGTCACTTGTTTTTAGGAATTGCAGCAGCTGCAGTGAGAAACAATACAGAACAAACAGAACCACTTCTGACTGTTTGCAAAGCCAAACATCCAATTAAAGTTCCACCAAACCACTACTGAGGCACTGGGGTCAAGTTTCTAGACACGGGTAAAACATGGTTCAATGTCCAAACTTATTGATTGATCTTGGTGATTTATTTTACTCTTTCACCAAACAATTACAGAGATAAAAACTTTCATTTGTTCTCATGCTACCACTTGCTCTGGTAAAAACCATCGGCTGAAACCCAAATGCCTGCTGGTCCTTCAGGCCCCTGAACTTATAGAAAGTGGACTGACCCACATTACTTCCTGTCTAAATTTAGAAAATAAACAAGAAAATAATAATAAATAAATAAAATCAACAATTATCAACCTACAAACTCTGTAAATAATACAGAATATAGAAATTTAAGAATAAAGTAACAAAATTTAAATGGATAAAGAAATAAAGAAAAAATAGCTCCAACCACTTTTACTCCGCCTTTTCTCACTCTGTGTGTATGGCGACTTTACGCAGACCCGTTGCCTTGGCAACCGACAAACAACAGCTCAAGGAGCAGATACAGCAGAGATCACCGATCAGGGAATCAACACCAAAAAACAAACATTTCCCACACAAAAAAGTATCAAAAACACTAAAACAGAACATTCAGTCTGTCGCATTATGCTGTCAGTCTTAATGTCTATATTGTGATTATTAATAAGTTTCTCCTGAGCTCAGCGGCGGTTGATCAGCTGATTTAACCAGCTGCTCTACTGATGACTTGGTGGCGGGTTGACCTGTTTTAGTGCCAACGGAACCAAAACACACCGAACTGCGTTATCAAAGTCAATACCAGGCCAGCAACAGTTAGTATAACTGACCCACTGCTCACTTGTTCAATGTTTTCTTTAAATTAAAACTTTTTCCTCACCTGTTGCATCTGAAGCCCTTATTACCATCATCTATGGTTGAATTAACTGCTAAACATCGGTCCGTTGTTCTGATTCTTTGCGTGATTGTAATATTTTCCTGACCACCGATATTAATGACTCAATGGGCAAAATGTCGCATCTGTGACTTACGATAAATCACATAATGTTCAGTCCAGTAATACATCCATCAATGCTGCTGGTCTCTGTCCTTCTCTCACACTTCCCGCCACTCAGCAGTGGGTGTCAGGTTACATTGTGTTGCATTCAATGTTGTCAGGAAAAAGAGTTTAATGCGCTTAATGTCCGATTTGCCATAACTATTTATTGGATTCATTGTCGCCAGCTGGGTGGCAACAGGGGTGGCAAGGCTCTGGTTTGGGGTGACACCGCTAGATCCGCCCCTACATGGGCTGAACACGTTGAACATTTAAGGACTGTTGAACATTTAAGGACTGTTGAACATTTAAGGACTGTTGAACATTTAAGGACTGTTTATGCGCGTCTGAGTGACGCTAATTTGACAGTTAATCTCTCTAGATGCCAATTCAGCCAAGCGACAGTGACCTATCTTGGTAAAAGGGGTGGGGGGAGGTCAATGCGCCCCCTTGAGGTCATTTTGTCTGTTCCAGTCCCCACCACTCCTACTGAGCTACGCCGCTACCTAGTTGGTTACTACATTGGGTTTTGTAAAAACCTTTCCTCTGTTGCTGCCCCTTTAACAGACCTACTTAGCCCTAAAGTAGCTTTTATTTGGTCTGATTTGTCAATCTGCTTTTGAGCAAACTAAACCTTTGCTAGTTAATGCTCCTGTTTTGTCTGCCCCTCGTGTTCATGTACCATTTCAGTTGGCTGTGGACGCATGTGATTGTGGCGTCGGAGCTGTTCTTCTCCAGGATGGTACTGATGGGGTGGAACATCCGGTTTCTTATTTTTCAAAGAAACTTGACAAGTTACCAGAGATGGTACTCCACCATCGAAAAGGAGGCATCAGCGTTGATCTTGGCTTTAGAACATTTTGAAGTGTATGTAGGAGGTTCTAGTGGATCTGTGGTTGTGTTTACGGACCACAACCGTTAGTTGTTCTGGATCGCATGCGCAATAAAAAAACCGCCGCTTGATGAACTGGTCTCTGCGACTCCAATCATTTAACATCTGTATTAAACATGTTCGTGGTAAAGACAACAGTGGCTGACAAACTCTCTTAACTCTATTCCCGTTTCTTTTTCTCTGGTTTGAGTTGTTTTTTTTTCTTGCATCCCCATCCAGAGTCTTTGGGTGGGGGTGTTATGTGCTTCGGACACATTATGATTTTTATCCATTTCTTTTCTTTCTTATAGACTTTGGTTGAATGACCTTTTGTTAATATATTTTGGAGTTTGGATAATTCCTTTTTGGTCATTCACTGACCCTAGTTGGTCCGCCTATAAGGCTTTCGGCATGTCGAGGTTCCCGCCTGAGCTCCACCACGTCCAGCCGCTGTGGGCCGCAGCTGATGTTTCCATCCTGCCATGCGGCATTTCTGAAGTGTGGCGACACTAGACGGAAGTTCGGGTTTTATGGGATTTTAGTTCCAATAGGTTGCTCAACAACGCCACTCTGGGAATTTCACCCAGAGAATATTACCTCTTGTCTGAGGCGCACAGGTTCGGTTGTGCAAGGATTTAAAACATCTGAGACAGTTCACAATTATAAAAAAGTTTTATTAAATTCTCTTAATGTTCATTTTAAAAACAAGTTCTTTTAAAAAGGACACCGAATCAAAATAAATCCAAGAAAAAAAAAATAAAAAACTGCAGCAGCTGAGGTTACCGGCCGGAGGGGGGCGCTATGGGACGACATCCACCAGGCACAGCAAACCAAAACAAGCCATCAACACCAGACGCAGTGAGACAATCCAAACTCAAGAATCACAGCACGTAAACGAGGGAGACGCCGTTACCACAGCAACAACACCGGACCTCAGGAGCTGCAAACAAAAAAAACAGTTAAATAAAAAAAAGAGAATATAAGCCCGGGCTAAATAAAAAAAAACAAGGGGCTGTGAACAAAATAAATAGAAATCAGACAAAACAAATTAAATCATCAGGACCCGGTGTGGCCCTCTTGTCACGCCACAGCGGGAGATGAGATGAGCGCCGCTGCCCCAAACCGCTTCAATGAAGGCGGATACGCCGCCGCGGTCCAACTTTAAAAACTGTTGCGTAAAAATCCGGGAGATGAACGTAGACAAAAGCAGAGCAAATCAGCACAGATCCGGGAAACACACCGACAGAGCAGCAATGGTCCAACTGTGGGGACTATAAAAAGATTAGTCACTAAAACTAAAAGAAACCGGAGCTTAAATGAGTTAATGTCTTACCTGTCCCCACAACACACACACACACACACACACACACACACACACACACACACACCCCACACAGTGGGAGAACAAAGAGACACATCCTGAATGAGCGTTCAGCTCCTTTATATACACCACGCCCACCTTCAGAACCGGAACTCCTCACCTGGAAACTATTTGTGGAATTACTATATTTCTTTACCACTACATAAGCTTTTGTTTGTTTGCTCTTTTTTGTGATTTTGGCCTGGTGGGACCGGTTGTCCTGTTTTCGATCTTTCTTTTGCATTAGGTTCTTTTTTGCTTTAGTCCGGTACTAGTAGGGACTTCGACGGCCCTGTATAAAGTTGGCCCCCTGCTGTACCGTTTTGTTCTGGTCCATCTTTCTGTTGGGGTTTTGTTTTTCTTTATTTTTGGGCCGGATCTGAGGGCCTTTAACTCCATTTTCTTCACAGAAAATCAGAAGCAGCTGAACAGAGAAAACCAAAGTGAAGAGAGTTTAAGAATAACATTTCTTGTTGAACCCTCATCTTTTTGTCTTGTGTCCTCAAATATGTTGTGCCCTTGGGGGACGTAACAGACGCATAACATGGAGAGAAATACCTAGAAGCTGGAACTGCTACTCGCCTTTTAACGTGGGGGTAAAAAAACAAGCTCATTGTAGTGACCATTTATCCCAAACTTAAATTCAAAAATCAAAAAATTCAAAACTCAAAAGTGATCGAAACAAAAGGTGAATCAAGCTCAAATAGTCACCTGATGCACCGTGGGTTCTGGTTTATGCAGCAAAGAGTCAAAGTCAAAATTTAATTATGTGGTTTTATTTTTAGTTCAGGCAATAAAAGGTTACAGGCTTATGGTCCCATTCCTGTACCTGTTCACTGACTAACAAAAAACCGATGTGACTATCTGGCTGGTAAAAAACCTTGTGACCACCTACGTGCATAATAAGTTACCTAAGACCCACCTACTTATACCGTGAAATACCCACAACCCAACCTGAAATCAATTAACTTATTAAGTAAATTACTAACCAAAAAAAACTTATTCTAAATAAAAATTCTAATGATAGATCAACTAAGAAAACAAACAAATGCTACGAATAAACTATACAATTTAAATTTTAAGATTTAACCAAACAATGGGAAAAAAGCTCCTACAGTCATTATTGCTCTCCACTTAAAATCGTATCAGGAAAGGGTGTTTGATTCAAAATATCGCTTTTTTTTTCAGCATTGTTACACTTTTTTAAAATTCATTTGATCCAATGAGGTCAGGATAAACATTTTACAGATACGTCCAATAAGTCTGATCGAGAATCTAAAGATTAGAGTGACTGCAAAGAATCACCAGAATAGCCATAGAAACATAAAAAAAGCTGTTCAGCAGATATGAGAATTACTTTAACAATAAAAGAATATAATTTAGATCCTTGAAAAAAATGAGTGAAAGTTGTCGCTCGAAATAGAAAAAGAAACTGGGCTGCTACCTTTGTTACATTTGTGTTGATTAAAAGGAAAATGCCAAAAGTTTAACTATGCAGAAGGTATGTTAGGTGAGACTTAAAGGTATTACCCATGTTTCAATTTCCTTTTTAATTCAGACTCTTGTTTAAAAGCTAAACAGAGGCCCTATTTTTATATCCTATTGATATAAAACAAATACCAGTAGTTCATGGAACTATTCGGGGTATGTAGAAAACGTTATTTCACTCTTTATTTCTCAAATTAGCAAAGGGATGCGTTTTTGGGCCATATGGATTAGGGTTAGGATTCAAGCTATCTTGAAGACCTTCCCCATCTGGTCCAACGACTCAGTGGTTAAAAGGAAGGTCAAAGGAAAATGCCCTGGCCGTCGCACGTCATCAGAGATTGTCCGATCCTACTGGAAGCAACCGACCAGGAAAGAGTCAATATCATAATTAATGAATATAAAATATATATATAGAACCCCCCACCCCACACACACACACCCATATATACACCCCTATAAATACAAACAAACACAAGCACACACTCTCTCTCACACACACAGATGCTTATGGTCCTAGAATTATTTTGACCTCCTTACATGTCAGGAACATGATGTCGCCTTCTCAAAAAATGAGCTACCAAACAAATATTGATGATTAACAATGAACTTTATGTTGACAAAACCCAATTTCAACTTTAGTTAACAAATGAGGAACTAAAAATATTATTTATGTTGTTATTCATGTTTTTATTTGACCATTTTGATTTTTTTATTTACAGATTGCATGTGACAGATGTAACTGGTGGTACCACCAAGGTTGTGTTAAATTCCCACCAACCGACAGACTACTGCTGTGCAATGTGCATATAGATGTTGCACCAACATTCATTAGTTAATACAGTTCAGTTCAGTTGATTTGTAGTTTTAATTTTTAATATAAGTAACTGGTTTTATAAAAAGGTTGCGGTTATGAATATTCTTTTGTTGAATTTAATATAAAAGTGATGTCATATTTATGCAAGACCAAAATAAAAAATTATTACATGCTATACATTTAGCAAGGTTGCATATCAAATTTACTTCCTTCAGTATCTTTGCAATAGTGATAATAAAGAAATAACTTTTTCTACATAATCAGAGTAGTTCCAAGAACTGCTGTTACAGGTGTTAAATCACTAGGATAATATTTGAGGAGAATAGAGGGGGATGCATATTGTGGCAGGCTGGAAATCCATATTGCTCCAAAAATGCATCCCTGTACTAATTTGAGAAATAAAGAGTTAAGAGTGAAATAACTTTTTCTACATAACCCGAATAGTTCCATGAACTGTCGGTATAAGTTTTATATCAATAGGATAATATTTGGGGAGAATAGAGAGGGCATGCATATTTTGGCAGGCTCAAAATCCATATTGACAAAACATGCATCCCTGTGCTAATTGGGGGAAATAAAGAGCTGAAAGGATTTCACCTTTTCAACGTAATGACACTTGTTTTCTGAGCTAATGCTATAAGTTTTATATCAACAGAATGGATGCAAATATTTTCAAGCTCATAAATTAAAATGCATTCCCTCCTACATTAACAGACTAGAAAGTTAAGCATGATATAAGATCTTCTACATAATGGGCCACTGTTTTCAATGCTTTTAAGCTATTATGGTATCAAAAGACAAAGCAGAGAATTTCAAACCATTTGCACGTTTACAACAGACTCGGACTGACAAAAGTTCGACTCATGTGTCAATAAAGGTGTAAAAACCGTATTTATTGCAAGTAATTTGCGAAATAAAACCCACCGTTTAGGGATTACATGGCTAAGAAACGTGATAACGTTACAAATATCTTTAAAATTTCCTCTTCGGTCATATTTCAGTCCGTTTTCTCGTCAATATGCGAGAGCTTAGAGCGATGCGCGCTCCCGCGACAAGGGATGCGATTTTGGGCAGGCATGTTTCTGGGCATCACACCTGTTAACGGAAAAACTAAAAAGAAATCAGGACACCAGAAAACCCCGTCGTAGAATTTCTATTGGACCGTTCAGGAATATACAGTACATAGAAAACAGTGACATTTTACATCATATTCACGTCTGTAAAATACTCGTCTGTGCAGATGTTACATAAAACATTACACCAACAATTAGAGTCATCACTTGAAAAGTACACAACGCATAGTTTTGTACAAACCGTTTTCCCACTGGGAGTGTAAACCTCTATACCTTCAGTCTTCTTAACTGGCAGAAAAATAAAAATGTAGCACACGTTAAAAGCTGTGTTTCTGTTTTATGGCACCGCGTCACACACGCGTCAGAAGGAAAGTTCCGATTAGCATTTACAGACTAGTGCCAACAGTTCGTTGGATCACTTTTACACGGGAAGATTCAATATGATCCAAAAAAATTGTGCTTTAGAACAAAACATGTCCAAAGGTGGTTGCTACAGGAGTTTAATTTATGGAAATTAAATTCCACTTTAGAAAATCTGCGTATTCACGGTTAGCCTTCAACAAAAAGCTCAAGCCAGCAGCTTAGCTTAGCTCAGCTAGATAACAGAGTGAATATTGAGCTCCAAAGCTTGTTTAAGACACCAAAATTTAGAATAAATAAAAACATGGCATAAAGCAAAAATAAAAAAGACAATAGTATGTTTAAGAAGAACAAAGGCTAACTGTTTCACTTTTGATACTTTCTTTTATGTTCACAAAAATAAACTTTTTGTCAATTTAAGATCTGTATGTTGAGCATTTGTGGTAAATATGACAGATTTCCAAATTTCTGTTGTACTGGGAGCAACACATTTTTATCTGGAATGTCAAAAGTGAACACAAGATGCTTTTTGGGTTTGTTTTAATGGACGGAAAATTCCCAAAGCTCCTCATCAACCTTCATTTCCAACCAGAACCACTAAGTCTCAAACAGCCCTTCTGCAATCAAGCTGCTCATAAAACCATAATGATTTGGATTTTTTTAAAACAGACATTTTACAGCGACAACAAAACTATGAGCAGTACACATAAACAATCGTACTATTTGCATTTGCGCATTTGTGTAGCTCATGTTTAAAATAATAACGTAAAAAATGTTCAATCCTAGATCAAATGCATACCGATTTTAGTCTACATATGTATGGGCCATTTAGACATTACCTGGGTGCATTTTTAACTAAATAAATGCTTCTTGGGTATTAGTCCCACTATATTTTAGCCAAATTGTTTATATATGTACTACTTCATTAAAAAACGTTACAATTTCAGTTCCAACATACCCACACCGTCTCTAACCATCATGTCCATGGAGCATTATTTCAATTCAATCATCATAGGTGTCTGTGATTATCTGAGATAAGACAGAAAGCATTAACGTTAGTGTGTGAATTTTATTTTAAAAAATACACATTTTACATATTTGTTAAAACTATCACTATTTTGTGTCAGTATAGTATAAGACAGATAATCTATAAATTTTTTTTAAAAAATCTAACACTTCCACCTTCTAGTGTTAACTACAGAAACAACCAATCATGGCCAGGGGGAGGGTCTTAGCGTTGTCAATCATGCTTGCATATACATTGTTCACAGTCCCCTCCTTGCTCTTTGCTACACTACAGCATCTGCCTGACAGTTGAATCTGCCGTGAACGCTAAGGTTAGTTAACATGGCCGCCGAAGACGGCCGTTAAAACGTTTTCCTGCAACGGTGAGCCGTTTCTCTGCCATTGTGGTGCGTTCACACCAAACGTGTTTTCAGCATCAGGCGCATCTGGTTCACATTCAAAGTCTACATGGAGGCGCCATTTGAACTGTTTGGAGTGTTTGCGTTTGCCCAACACGTCCGACGCTCCACAGAGACTTTGAATGTAAACCAGACACACCTGACGCTCAAAGCACGTTTGATGTGAACGCAACAAAAGTAAACACGTGTCAAACTTGAAGCGTCTGTCGTGTTTTTGACATGCATAACGCATTGGGTTTGAATGCACCATTAGCGCATTTAGCAGTGAGCACACGAATATGATTGACAGCGCTAAGACACTCCTCCTGACTGATTGGTTGTTTTTGACTGGAAGCCGTGTATTTTTACAGATCACTGTAATGGCTTAGAAAAAAGTTGGAGGAGATGGCAGATTATCTGTCTCATCCTGTACAGTGAGGACATAGTGACAGTTTGACCAAACATGTAAAAAACAGATTTTTAAATCTAAGTTTACATACTGTGGCTTTAAGGGCAAGATCGAAACAAGGAAATCTACTAATCACAATAGGAAGAACAGAGTGTCTTGAATTTTCTTCCAGTTCTGAAAGTGAATAAGCGTTACAACCAAAATGTCAACTCTTAGCTTTGGAGAGCAGTATTCCCAAAAACAAAAACAAAAAATGTCACAACTGCAGACCACACAGCCTGCTTAAACACCAAATCTTTAAAGTGAAGAGTGCAATACCAGGCTGGACGCCACGTCAGTCTCCTGTACTACAGTAGTCCTACTACAGGCGTTAAACTTCATCAGTGCTAGCTTATTTCCCTGTAAGAACGGTCGCTGGCTTTTAAAACATCAGTAGACAAATAACAAAATGTAACTTCATCAAACCTCCCGTCGCTTTCACTGGCAACGCACAGGAAGGTGAAAACGCAGATATGTTCATCCCTGACCTAGAAGCTGAGGAAACGCGTGTTGGACTAAAGGGTTGAAATCTTAACCTTAAAGCAAGCTCCAACAAAAACTCCCCTTAAAGCTCTCGCAGAAATGTAAAGCCTTAAAAAAACAATTCAAGACCGGAACAACTGTCAAAGCCACGATGCAATGAAGGAAAATAGCCAAACACAAGTTTCATATTGTTTCAATTTGGATCCATTTCCTGATTTTTTTTTTTTTGTTGTGTTTTTTCCCACCCAAATGTGTTCAGCATCTGCTTTCTACAGGCCTAGAGTAGAACGTCACCTGTCGCTTCCATCAGGTACCATTCAGGGCTGACATTGGTCAAACTACAACGGTTTGAAAAAGTTAGTTTGTTTTCAGAAACACGGTGTAACATTGAGTAAAAAATATGCAACTGTTAATAAAAAATATATAATTTAAACTGTAATTAGACATAGCTTCAAAAATAAAAATGGTTAAATAATAACTGTGCTCAGAGGATACATAGAGGATCACTAATATTTTGATCAAAAAATGTGCTATGAAGGTATATTTAGTGGCTAAAGTTGTAATATTTTCAGAATAAGAAAATGTTTCAAAATAAGCATCATTACAAAGCCTGATTTGTAAAATGATGCTTTGCAAATGAGCATCACGTGTTCTAACGTTAAAACCACAAATCTTATGTTTTATTGGGATCTGATGAGATGGAGCAAAAAAAAAGGACCCGGAACAAAACCGACATTTCTTATTAACAAGTAGAAATCTATATTTTTATTCAAATCTCTTAATTTTAATGCCCCAGAATAAAATTTGGTGCAGCAAATTGTCTTTAGATGTAAAAAGGCCAATTTTTACAAACAGTTTTGTATTCAGTCTCGATCGCTCCGATGCCCCAAAATAAAACCCAATCCAAGAGATTCTGATACGAAAATAGAGTCCAGCTGTGTGTTATTGAGCCTCAGAGTAAATAAAGCTCCTCAGTGCCAGAGGTTTCCTAGAGAACATTAAAGATTGTGGTTATAACGTAACAAAATGCGGAGGAGACGCAAGACATCTTCCAAATTGACAACAGCTTATTTATGAATCTGATTTCCTCTTTTCCATAAATGTTTCCTTTCCCTTTTTGCTCCAATTATTGTCTTCCTGTATGCAAAATTAGATATTCCTATTTAAGATTTTCACACTGAATTATTGCTGCTCTCTTGAAACAAAATAGCCACATTTCAACTTTATAATATTGTTGTTACATTTGTTAGATTTTTTTTTAAATAAAAGTTTCCCAAATTCCACCTTACGTAAGCGTGTTTTAAGGGCTGTTTTATACGCTCTTGTATATCGTGTTTAATAGGTTTGACTCAGCCTCGTTTAAACCGAACCAAGACGTTAACTAATAAAACTGAGCATAAATCATTTATTTTATGCATCATGTGGCAGTGCTGCTGATTAGTTAACGAAAACAGTGCAGGTCTTTGTTTCCCTTCAGTTTTAACTGTGCTTCATTAAGTTGCATCATTTGTTGCCGAAAACAAAAGCCTAGAAGCGGCACGTGAAAAATTACTTTCACTTAGTAAAAAAACCCCAATAAACATCTAAACATGTTAAAAAAAAAAAAAAAAAAAAAAGAGTGCAGAAAGCAAATTTCATTTGATAAAAACATCAATATTGCACCGACGAAGCGTATTTGGACGGGCGTTCTACACCGCAATAAGAACCCCGTCTCTAAGAGGAACAAAAGGGTTAGGAGAGTCGATCGTAGCTCTACGCAACAACACGGTATAAAAATACAACATGGAAATGATGAGAGGGATTTATTGGAGCAGGAGTGCAAGAAATGCATCAGGCGACGGAGCCGGAGGGGGGCGGCGGAGCGCATCAGAAGGTCTGGTCGTCATTACACAACTCGGTGGTGTGGCCGAACATCTCGCAGATATCGCAATAGGGCCGCTCTTCGAACCGGTTGCCGTGGTGCCTGCTGTGAGGTATGGAGTCGGGGCTCTGCTCCTGCGTGGGACACTCTTCAGTGTTGTGGAGGTCGAAGCAGTCGCAGATGTCGCAGAAAAGACGAGGAGCCAACTTCTTTTTACGCTTTGGTACCGTTTCCTCAAACCTGTCGAAGAGAACAACCACAGAACCGACTGACGGTCTGACAGATTTATCACTGGAGATGCTCTACTACGGAGAGATGCTTGCTTCATATCTTTTTTTGGGGGGGGGTTTTCTGAGTTAGCGGTAACTTCATAGAGGACGATGAACTGTTTTTAAATTTTAAACGTTTACCGCAGTCATTTATAAAAGCCTGGATGACAGTGAAAGGGTAAGCTGGTTTTCTTTGATGCATTTCTGCATTAGGCTGCATTTAGACTTTGTGTGTTTTCTTTACCCGTCTGTGCCGTCGTTTCCGTTGAACTCTGACATGACCACCTTCTTCAACTTGATCTTCAGGTCCTCGTTCTTCCTTTGCAGGTCCACAATCACGCTGTTCAGGAAGTTGATCTGACCGAAACAAACGTTTAGATAATTATTTAGATCATTTGTAATAACATGGCAAAAGATGCAGCGAATCTTTTTGGATCTATTGAAGTGTCTGCAGACGGCCTCACCTGTCCCTCAGCGAACTCTTTCTCTTCTCTCAGCTGCTGCAGGGCAGGATCGCCTGCAAGAGCGTCTGGACAAAAAAACGATGGATTTTTGATCTGCTCTTAAATTACAATCCAAAATCTATTAGAAATATTTGCCCACCTGATGGGGGAGCCACCACGCCCTCGGAGTCTGAGGTTTGGCTTCCCATCAGCTTTTGCTCTAGAGCGCAAACTCGACTCTGCAGCTGAGCTTTGTCCTTCTCCAGCGTCTCCACAGCAGACTCCAGCGTCTTGGCCATGGCGTTCTCTCCGCGCAGCACGGCAATCTGCCAAAGACGGAAAAGACTTTTCCACACCTGCCACTGAGAAACGACTGAGAGGTGGGATTCTGATGGGAGTACCTCGTTCCTCAGAGTTTCCAGTTCTCTGTCTTTGTCTGAGATTAAAGCTCCCGTGGATTTCTGAAGATCCACATCTTCCGTCTTCTCTTGAGTATGTCTCAAGAGAAGAAGCAAAGCAAAATCACTAGTCCATTCCTGATCCAATATGTTGTCCATTATAAGTAGTGAAATGTTTTTGGTAAATAATTAGCTGCTGTAAGTTTGTCTCATCATCACATCACCACAATTTTCATCTTATTTTGTTTGAATAAGTTCAAGTTTGGTGACAGAAAAGTTGGACTGTGACATTATGAAACTTGCAAGAATCCAAATTAAACTGCAAAGTGTGGAGCATAGAATATTATTAACCCAAAATATGCTGATTTAGTAATGCAGATTGGTTTTTCCAAAAGAAACTCTCAACCTAAATTTATGAACATTAAATAATACCAAAAAAAAATGAAAGGCACGTACAGGTTTCTGTCCTCGGCTTAATGTTTAGTTTGGAGAATTGGCTTCAAATCTGATTTTATATCAAAATGAAGCATAATTTATTCATTTTTAACTAACTGCTCAACTCTTTTGCTTTCCTTTCTTTAGGCGAAAATATGAATTTGGACATGAAGTATAATCAGCTTACAGCTGCGTTGCATTTGTAAAGTAAACTACAAAAAACAAAGATTACATCTGAATTCCAGCAGACATGAGGCAAGCTGCCTCCAGCTAACTCTCCACAAACATCTCTGCTCCAGTCACGCAAACAAGTCGAAGTGAAAGCAGGAACGTCGTCTCACTGAATCACATCCACCTTTTTCTAGTCTGCTTGAACACTCTCTGCCTCGCCGTCTGTTATTTCTGCTCCGACTGTAACTTCGTCGTTTCCCTCTGGCCGATACAAACGCTCGTCTTCACCTGCTTCTTTCAGATCTTAAACTACATACTCACTTCCTGTCGTCACCCATTCTAAAATATTCACTTTAAGCATGAGGTTCTGCATAGAAGCTTCAGAAACAGCTTCAATATTTTTGATTACGGAGCAGAAGTTTCTCTTTCTGGCTGACGCAGAACCAATGTTCACAGCTGCTTTGTTTTCAGTTTTTGTTGTGGCTTAAACAAAAACCAAAGTCCAGCCCAGGAAAAGAGAACGAGAAAAAAAATAAATAAATCACATTTAAAACTGAACATTTTACTCTTTATAAATAAAGATCTTATTCAAATTCACAATTCCTCAAACCTTAAGATGATAATATTATACGCAAACCCACATTAGATGTTTCCTCAGCAAAGACAAAAAGCTTCAAAATGTGTAGAACATGTAAACGAAAACTGCATAAACAGATTAAATCAACTATTTGCTGTGCATCACAACAACATTAAGACACACAGACAAAAGAGTTGTTAAAGTCAGCTCTACCAAAGCTCAACTAGTGAATAAATCAATAAGCAAACATGAGCAGCACATATTTGTTGCTTACCTGGTCTTCATGTCTGGCTGTTGACCGTTGCGGTCCACATTGCGCTGCGAGTCAAACACACAAACACAGACGTATTTAAATAGATGCTAAATCCGCCTCGGCTTGAGCAGTTTATTCGCAGCAGGAGCTCAGGCCAAAGCCCATTCATCAAATCTCCATTTCAGGATAAACAAACCCCCTCGGATCCATAACAGGATAGAGGGAGCCGCTTACGTAAGGTGGAATTTGGGAAAAGTTCGGTACCTCGTCCAGACACTGAGACTTCTGGGAGGCCAGCTTCAGCTCCTTACTGAGGGGGAACAGACAGGAAACAGAAAGGAGGCGACACGTTCAGGCGCCGCGTCAAAGAAACAGGACAGCCAGGTTTATGTGGCATCTGTGTCTGTGTTACCAGGAGACAGATGCTCACATGTGTTCAGATATTTAACACACACACACACACACACACACAGTACGCAAATAAATACCTTCACAGGTTCTGTTACGTGAACAGTCAGCAAAATGTGATGACCCATCACATTTTCTGTTCACAATAAACACTCATCGATCGATGTTCAATAACTTTTTATTGAATAGTGAGGAAAAAAATATTTACCTGAACACAGCAAAAATAACTGTCTTGCAACGGATAACTATGTTTTCCACCTATCAAAAATGTCAGGGCACTTTGTGGTTCATATTTAGTTTTTGGTTGTGTTTTATTTTGGATATCTAAAATATTTTCCAGTTCCAGTGTGAAGTGTTGTTTACAATATTAAAATGTCAAGAGGGTGAACTGGCACTGCTATGACTTTATCACTTGAATGGTACAATAAATGATACCAATATTATAATTTATCACAATAATTACTGGGACAATTTAGAGTCTAGTAAAATTTATCACGACAGACCTAAGTGAATCTTTCCTTACAGTGATATTATTTTGAGACATCTTTAATACCTCCTACTAGCCTTTACACAGCTTTTTTTTTTTTACACAGTTCTGTTCAGACATTTCTTTAGGTCTCACCATGGTGTTCACTCTCACTTCAACAGTCAGGAGCATCAAACTACATGAGGTTTCAGCAGGAAAAACCTCCTTCAACCTACTGAATAATGATGTGGACCTCATTAATCTGCCTTTGTGTCAGTTTAGCCATTTTAAGTGGGAGTAAAGTAAGATTTCTACTTTGCATTTCACAGACAAATTTAAAATGTTTTTTCAGCTGAACTGTTTTAAACACTTGAATCTTCCAGAGTTGTTGGAATTATTATTAAATATTCATAAATCTAAATGTGTTAACTGTGCAGACATTCATCAGAGGCACCAAGTGGAGAGTCTGGATTGTTAACTACTAGGGTACCATAAGGACAGTGGTAGTTTTCATGGTGGCAACGTAACACAAACATTAACATAGGAGAATTACAGAGATGCAATTTCATAGAACTGATTAGAACAAATGATTGTAATTATTTTTTAATTAAGATTTTAAAAGCAGAATTACCCCCAACAAGAAGGCAGTGCTGTACATGCATTTAGTAAAAACTAAATACTGCACAACAAAAGAAACCAGAAAAAAAAATCCAATCAGAAAATGTAAAGCACTCGCTATATTCACATGATGTAATCTGCTTTAGACTGAGACGCAGCATGAAAGGGCCGTTTTGTCTGCGGGCATAAACACCCAGATATTTTTAGATACCGGAACCAAACGATTTCCTGCGCAAATTGAGATTTGTTCCCATGTGGGTCGCTCTATGGATTTGTGTCAGAGGCAGATCACTGGAGCTACGTGAGACTAATAACATGTTCTGGGTGCCATCTGGGTGAAGTATCTGGCTGCATGACGTTTAATCACATCCATCATGGCTCTCCACAATCCCAGCGCTGCACCACAGCAGGCAGCAGGCACAACTTGCAAGGGAGATGTGCACCGTGCTAAATATGCTTTTCCAGGTTCTGTACTGTGCTACCCGCCCTGCATACCAACTCACTGGGACGGATGAACAAAATTCAACCTAGTTTCTGTTGCACATCAATAACTGTGGTATCTTAAAGCCTGTATTTCTCCTTTTGAGGCTCCGTGAAGAATCTGTCTGTTCCATAAGACTCTTTGGAACAGCATTTAAAACAAAAACAACGATCAAAGTGAGGTTGTTGTGATCAATAACCAAACACATGAAAACTCAGCTGCCTCTCCTTGTTCCTGAAAGCACCAGTCAGTTCGAGATCAGATCATTTTAAGTTCCCTTACAAAAAACCTTTTCGTGACAACTCTTGAACACATCAACAGACATGCTGTCACAGCCAGACACTTGCCTACAAAAAGACATCGAACTAGTTGTAAATACTTTTTTTTATCTACACTTTTATTGTTATCTCTACAAACACTGTGACATTTTGTTAGGCCTACATCACCTGTCCCTACTTTGAACCTCTCAATGTTCATTAATGTGCCTCTATTGATAAAAAACAGCCGAAACATCCAGGAAAAACAAAATGTGTATGTTACATGCTGTCTTTCATTGTGTAGACGTTTAAACTTTTCAACTACAGCAGAACTAGTCACATACAAACACAAAGCTCACATGTGAGCTGCGATGCACACCGCCGCTTTTTCAGAAAGATGAAAGCCTCATTGTTTCAACACCAACAAACAAATGCATAGTAACACTCTCTCTCTCTCTCTCTCTCTCTCTCTCTCTCTCTCACACACACACTCTGATGGCACGGCGGGAGAAGCGACTATGCCGGAGCCAGGCGGTCCTAGGAGGACAAGAGCGGTTATGTAACATTAAAGAGAGGAAGGATGTGGAAAGGATGGAGGAGCACATTGTTGGGACAAGTCAAGACGGAGGAAGAAAAGCATGGAGAGATTCAAGACGATCTGTCCATTTAAACATTTTACTTCATCTGAAATATTTAGACCTACTAGAAGCTGACTAGACGACACCACCTTGTTACTGTGCTGGTTTTGTCGAATTGCTGTGTTTGTTTCAAAATTGATGGCTTTGAGTGAGCCAGTTGCATCAATCTGACGTCACAAGCTCGAGTTACTGATGACTAAGAGAGGGGGCCTAGAGAAGGGGGTGTGGCAGGATGGGGCACATGAGCACACACACACACACACACACACACACACACACGTGGGGCACATGACAGATTCACACGAGCAGAAAAATCTAAAAATAAACCTCTGCGTCAGGCTGGAGATCAACATAAACACGAAGCAGAGTAAAAATAAACGCAGTCCACGGACACTTCATAAGTGCTGTCAAATGATGACTTTTAAGGTTTTCTCTTATTTATCCACAGTTGTGTGGATAAATAAGGTTATGATTTAGGTTAGTTTATAAAATGTCATTGTATTACAAGGCCAATGTATAACCAACGATTTGACCAATAAAAATCAAATCTACCTGCAAAAATCAAAGAAAAAAAAAAAAGAAAAACAAAGAAAGAAAAAAGAAAGAGCAGAGGAAGGAAGCAAGGAAGGACTGATGGATGAACGGATACTTTTAGCAGATAACAGGAAGGTTGAATGGATCTGGGGAAAACGAATGCAGAATGCTTCTTATAATTTAGCTCAAACAAACCATAGGGGAGAAAAACTCGATGTTGACAGGATAAAATAAAACAGAATTCAGCTAAAATTCAGATTGTTGAATTTCTAGATGAGAGGACAACAAGACCTAAACGTTACAGCTGATGTCGATAAGACAAAACCTTTTTAAAATATAAAAAAAACAATAATAATTATGAAGCTTTTTATTAGTGATTTTAGTGAACATTTTTTACTTTCTTCCACTCTGTTTTTAAACAGAAATACATAATTAAAATGCATTTTTGACCAACTTTAACAGGTCTGGATGACCTAATATAATCAGTGCTACAAAACTAAATAAATGTAACTTGGACATGAACTAATCGAGACACACTCAAGAGAAGGGTGCCTGTAATTTCAGTCAGTTTCAGTGACAACACAGACTGGCAGTTAATAAAATCAAATATAAAGGTATGAGAGCTACGCTTTGTTATATTTCATTGCATTTATAATCACCTAATCATGTGCTCTAGCTTATTTTATAGCATTCAAGATGGATAATCTTCCTGGAGACATACAGCTACTGCTGGGGCTGCTTTATAAGACATTTGGCATTAGTAGAGCTAATAAAGTTTTTTTTATTTTTATTTTTAACTCCTAAAGTAGTTTGGTTGCATGGCATTAGCTGAATTCTTGGCGTAACATTAGTTAGCTTGAAAATCCAGACGGGTTTTTAATCTGCAGTTTAGACCCTGGAGGTAAATTGAACAGCTCCAGCATAATGAATTCGCAGGCACACACGCACACACACAAACACACACACCGACACAGAGGCAGGAAAAAACATCAACTATGCTGGGGACTCACATTTCCTTGCAGAGGATGTCAATACGGAGCCTGTCGGCGTCGCTGCGCTCCTGCGACAGGCTCAGCTCCTCCTGGTATTTGGAGCTCTGCTGTTTCAAAGTGCTGAGCTGAAGAGGAGGAGCAGAAGGAGAAACAATTCGTTAACTTCAGTGCCATCATTCCCGCTGACTTAGATTGCTTCCTATGGTGGGGAGGTGCATGATGCAACCGTTACACTTATGGGGCAAAGAAAGTTTGTACGACTGTTAACACCGCTGTGGAAGTAATGGACCGACTCACCTGATTAGAGAGAAAAGAGCAGCAAGTTAGTGTGAAACAAGCACATTTATCGGTTGGCACACTTTATTCACGCACTTTAACAATTTTCAAGGTAAGTTTTCAAACTTTTTCAGCACATCGCTTTGGAGTAAAAACAACACAAATGAGCTAAAGATGAGTTTCAGTTAACTATTTTATCATTTATTACTGTCATCAATAATGTCTTCAATGGGATTTGACATTCAACAGCAGGAACAAGGTAAACTAAAATATTTCAAAATTGTATATTTTGAAGTGACACAAAAAACACCAATTTAAATGTTTAACTAATAAAATACAAGCCACCCTGATTTCAGCTACACAGATCAATAAGTCATTGAGTCATTAGGGATAATAAATATTAATCACATTGAAACTAACTGTGTTAAGATAAACAGCCCGTGTGATCAAATTAAACTTTTAAACACAATATACAAAGAAAGTTACAAAAGAATCTGGGAGAAACCTGGATGTAGTGCTGAACTCTGACCTGAACCTTCAGAGCCACATAAAGACTGTTACAAATATGACCTTCCATCACCTGAAGAACATCCCCAATATTAAAGGACTAATGTCCCAGCAAGAGAAAATCATCCATGTGTTTATCTTTAGTCACACTGATTACTGTAACAGTGTCTTCACAGGTCAGCCTAAAAAAAAAAGAAAGAAAAGATATCAATCCTCCAGCTGCAGCTGTTCCAGAACGCTGCTGCTGATGCTCTGACTAAAACCAGGAAGATAGAGAACATCACCCCAGTTATAAAGTCCTAATGTTGCTGAAATGTGCAATATAAATAAACCCATAATGACTTCAAAACTGATATTCTGATGCTCTTCAGACACTCTGACTGAGCTTTAGACATTTTACAATAAAAATTGGTTAGTTGCAGCTGTAACTTCAGTGAAAGGTGATTTTTACAAAGTATAATCAACAAAGGTCAAAATGGTTTTCATTCACATTTTCCAACATGTTTGTAATGACTTTATGTTTTATTTTATTTTAATCTTGAAGTATTTTTGTGTTTGCTCGCTGGTAAAAGTGAGTTGACAGCAGGGAAATAAAAATAAAATCACCAGCAATATCCTCTCTTTTTAGACTTTTCTTTCTAAAGGAAAACATTCTGCTTCTCAACTGAGGCTCCAAACACATTAGGAGTCATTCCTGACGAGACACGTGCGGCGCAGCATCATCCACAGCGCTACAGGGGCATCAATAAGTAATTAAAAGCTTTAAAAATCAATGCTTCAAATTGTACAAAAAACCCAGAAACAAAACAAAAACACGCCAGACCTCTACTGTACGTTGCACTTCATCACACCATTAAGTGTGACATCAACTGTGCAAGGGGAGTTTCACGCTGCTCATTGATTCGGTGTTTATCTGCACAATCAACCTGACATCTGCTCAACACGCCGAACTCCTGAACATAAACGGCTACATGCAAACTTAGGGACAAGTATGCAGTAGAAGCAATCAGAGTTTGTGTTTGAAAATGAGGAGTTTGAGGCGACAACAACTCGTCCTACCTGGTAATGATTTGAGTAGATGTTGCTGGAGAAGCCCTGATGCAGAGCAGCAATGTCCATACCCAGACTGCTGGATTTTTAATTTTTAAATATTTTTTCCCAGCCAAGTCCGCCTACTAAGCAGCGGCTTGTTTCTTGTTGCCAGGTCGCCTCCGCTCTTGTTCTGCCCGTTTCACGCGCCGGCAAACAGAAGCTGAGCATCAACAAAGCATCGGTTCTCGTCTCCCCGCCGTGCGCGGCTGCAGGAGAGAAAAGGAGAGAGCGTGTTGCCTGCTCTGCCTCTCTGTCTCTCTGGTTGAACAAGCAGATCACTTACATAATGTAAGCCTGCAGAAGCTCCTCCCACTTCTCCGCCTCCTGGCAGCTCACTTTTAGATGCTCTTATTGTATGTACACACACACACACACACACACACACACTTCTTCAGAAAGCTTTGCTAACCATTCACGGGGCATCGCAGCGCCTAATGTCTGCATTTTCTGTGTATGCCTCTGTTTTCAAAAAAGGTGCTTTTGATTAATGACTTTTCAGCATATTTTCAATCTTTTTGTCTTCCAGAAAAAGTATAATAAATTTGTAGTTTGAGCTCAGGCCACAACCCAGAGCACATGGGGTAGGTGTTGATGCTTCAGTAAGGACATGACAGAAGCTTCGCGTTAGCCTGCTCTTGTTTTATAACCGTTTTAACATGAGCAGCTCATCAGCAGTCCCTGGACTGACTTTGTCTGGCCACAAACTGGAATTCACCTATGCTGAACAGATTAGGTTCAGCACAGCTGGTTGATACAAATGGAGATTTCAGGAAAAGTGAAAATGTTGTCACAATAATTTCAAGGTAAATGAGATCCAATATCTTGTAGACTTTGGTGCGCTCAACTTTATTTTTAACTACGGGATTGAACTTGGCTAAATACAGCGAAAGAAAGAGTGACCTGAAACCCATTGCTATTGCTAAGAGAAGAAAACAAACATTCTTCTAATAAAAAAAAGAAAAAGGTTAAGCACAAAGAAAGTGGAAACCTTTGTTTTAATTTTCCTAACTCTTTCTTTTGTATCTACAATGATTTATAATGTCTCTTTCCAACATAAAAACCAATTTAATTAATTAGTTAAAATATTGCATGCTTTGTTTACTGTTGAGCAAGTCAAATTTATTATTTATAATAATATCATGTTTTGTGATCAATCAATCAATCAAATTTTATTTGTATAGCACATTTCAGCAGCAAGGCATTTCAAAGTGCTTTAGACAACTTAAAATAAAAATGAAAACAGAAATAGACAGATTTTGAAAAAGATTAGAAGATAGAAACATTATTAAAAGTGAAAACATTTTAAAACATCTCAAACCTCGACATCATACAAGGATTCTCAAACCTCAGAGTTTTTGTATCTTACAAGGATTCAAGGCATTTCAAATTGCTTTACACAATTTGAAATAAAAATAAAAACAGAACAAGACAGAGTTTGAAAAAAATTTAAAGAGTTAAAATCATTATTAAAAGTAAAAACATTCAGTCTATCCATAAGCAACTCTAAACAGGTGGGTTTTAATTTGAGATTTAAAGGCACTCAGTGTTTCAGCTGTTTTACAGTGCTCTGGAAGTTTGTTCCAAATCTGTGGTGCGTAGAAGCTGAATGCTGCTTCTCCTCGTCTCGTTCTGGTTCTGGGGATGCAGAGCAGAACCAGAACCAGAAGATCTGAGGGGTCTAGGCGGTTGGTACGGCAATAGCAGATCTTTAAGGTATTGTGGTGCTAAACCGTTCAGTGATTTATAAACTAACAACAGTATTTTAAAGTCTATCCTTTGAGCTACAGGGAGCCAGTGTAGAGACTTTAAAACTGGTGTTATGTCTCTATTTTCCTGGTTTTAGTGAGAATGCGAGCAGCAGCTTCTGGATCAGCTGCAGCTGTTTGATTGATTTATTAGTCAGACCTGTGAAGACGCTGTTGCAGTAATCAAGGTGCTAAAGATAAACGCATGGATGAGCTTCTCTAGATCTCGCTGAGACATTAGTCCTCTAATCCTGGAGATGTTCTTCAGATGATAGAAAGCCGACTTTGTGACTGATTTGATGTGACTCTGAAGGTTCAGGTCAGAGTCCATCACTACTCCCAGGTTTCGGGCCTGATTGCTGGTTTGTAGTTGTAGTAACTGAAGCTGCGCATTGACTCTGGTTCGTTCCTCTTTCGGTCCAAAGATAATAACTTCGGTTTTGTTTCTGTTCAGCCGGAGAAAGTTTTGGCACATCCACACATTGATCTGTTTTAAGCATCTGTTCAGTGATTGGATGGGTTCAGAGTCACCTGGTGACATCATGACGTAGACCTGTGTATCATCCGCATAGTTGTGGTAGCTGATCTTATTTCCTGTTATAACTTCAGCCAGTGGGAGCATATAAATATTGAAGAGAAGGGGTCCTAGGATTGAACCTTGGGGTACCCCACATGTGACCTTTGACCTCTCCAATGAAAAATTTCCGATTGAAACAAAGAAGTCCCTGTTCTTTATGTAGGATTCAAACCAGTGGAGCACCGGACCGGAGAGTCCAACCCAAGTCTCCAGTCGATTCAGTAAAATGTCGTGGTCAACAGTATCGAAAGCTGCACTGAGGTCCAACAGAACCAGCACTGTGGTTCTCCCACAGTCTAATGTTTGTAACGCCGCACGTTATTAAGGTAACGTCCGGCGTTACCTTAATAATGACTAATAATGAAATAATAATAATAATAATAATGAAAATAAAGTCATTATTTTTTCAAATATACTAACTGCATGTTTTTGGTCTGCCAAAACTTTTGACCTGATCATTTTTGCCTATGTCCCAAAACGGTGGCGGTGGTATTATGCTGTGGGACTGGTTTTGTTGCAACTTCTACTGGTCCAGTAAACTTAACGGGTGAAAAAAAAAGTAAAATTCAAGACTACCTCTACTTTCTTCCACTTCACCTCAGATCTACAGCTAACTGGTTGAAACTCTGAACCAATTGAGCTTTCCTACAGGATCCCAAACACATCACAGCTTATTTAAGAATTGACAAAACAGGAAATCCAGTAGAACAGTAGAAACCTGGAGCCTGATATGAACTAAAAACACAGCTAAACTGACACGTCCTTCAAAAATAAACCAGCTTATCGGTTTAGGGGAAATGTTATTCATCAGATGGATCCTTCTCAGTCCAACATGACAGGTCAACCTCAAGTCAGCTTCCATTGACTACAGCAGTGTTCTGGCCAGCATCACAATCCACACACACACACCCACACACACACATAGCGCCGCTCACAGTGACATGTGCAGGATTACATCACAGCCTCATCAGGGCAGAGCAGAGCGAAGAGGCAGATGTAGAAGCATCCCTGCTGAATAATTGCTCGACAATATGCGCTTTTAGTTTCCCTCCATAACTTCAAAGTTCCTGCTCTCCCCTGCAGCATAATCAAAACATTTTCTGATTCCTCTATGGATGGGAAAAAAACAATTGTTTTTCATTTCCTGATCTACAACCTCGACAGATTTGTAGATCTGTCTACGTTGTTTCCAATTTTTGATTTGTCTCATTTAAATGTTTCAGATTGTTAAATAAATAAAAATATCATGCAAAATCCCTAAAATGGCAGCTTTATTCTTTGGTTCACTGCATATAGTCATTTAGAGAAAATAATAAAAACCTCTAAATAATAAGTGATTGTCCCAGCCTGGGTGGCAACAACTACCATTAACTACCAAACCGTCTTTCAGTTCGCTGTGGCTAATTTTGGACCACAGAATTAATTTAATCAGCCGCAATGGATTTCACGTCACATGCCATTAACTTATGAAACATTAATTTATAAACCTCTGGCAACGAAAGTGAGTACACCCCCATGTGAAAATGTTCAAATTGTGTCTAAAACATACATTGCATATGTATGTTTTAGACACAACAGATGCATCAACTTTGCAGACCACTCAAGTCTTTTTGCTCTGGTTCTGCTCTGCAGCCAGAACCAGAACCAAACACAGAGAAGCAGCATTCAGCTTCTATGCACCACGAATCTGGAAGAAACTTCCAAAAAACTGCAAAAACACAGATTTCCTTTAAATCAGGGATAAGACCCACGTTTGGAGCTGCCTTTAATTAATATGCTGATACACATGAAAATATCAACATTGTGATGATTTTGATGGTGGCATTTGACGAAATGTAAACTTTTGCTTGTTTCATAATTAGTTATTGTATTAATAACAAAGTATTGCATTAGTATCAAAGTGCTTTATGACGTAAAGCACTTTGAACCGCCTCGCTGCTGAAATGAGTTGCACAAATAAACGTGACTTAAAATCAAAATCATCACTAAAATGTGTAATATTAACATCATAAAGAACAACTCCAACTCTCATATTTGGTTATTAGGGTCAAATATTAAAAGATATTTGGTCAGTGGAAAAACTTATTTCAAATAGTCTAGAAATTACTAAGCCAATCATAAAACGAGTTGTTATGATTGGCTTAGTAAAGAGTGAATATGAATGCCCAGTAAGAAAGCAAGAGGGTGCCAGAGAGCTGCAGACAGACTGAGCAGCAGCACTCAGTTTAAAAAAAAATGATGATGATGAAAGAGGATGATAAAAATATAAAGTCAGAGATAGCAGAGGGAGTCAGCGGAGGCTGCAGGGTTTCATTCGTGGTTAATTAAATGTGAAGGCAGCGGCTGATTTTCCCCCAACATGAGCAGCTTGTGTAGCGATCCAGTCAGCGTGAATGTACAACAGAAACCCTGCAGGCTGCAGATGCTGAGCTCATGCACGTACATGTGCAAAACCTTTCAGAGCGCCATGGAACACACTATGTGAAACACATGCAGACATGCGGAAAAGGTCTCACTTGAAAATGTTACAGAGTTGCAATGAAAAAAAAAGTTCAGCAGGGGAAGAATGTTGAGGATTTAAAATGAGCTGTGATTGGCTGAGCTGCTTTAAAACCATGCAAAACTTCAAAGCCCAACACCTAGAACTGACTTCACTTTAGCTAAAGTTATCATAAAGGCTATCATTAGCAGGGTGTCCAATAGTAACATATTCTACTCAACATGCAAAAAGCATTAAACAAAAAAAGATTAGCTAAATTCCTCAGTTTTGATAAAATGCTAAATTTAGCATAAAGGCTATCATTAGCATGGTGACCAACAGTAACATGCTTTATTCAGCATGCAAAAAGCATTAAAAACGCAACCAAAATTAGCTAAAATGCTAATGTTACATAAGTGTAATTTTCAGTTGGTAATAGTAGGAAGTTAGCCAACAATGACTTACTCCATGCTTTATTTTAAAAAAAGTATTTACCCATCACCTGCAAAAGTCAGATATTGAAAAGTTGTTCTTGATGAAGAACAGGGATTGTTTTCTCCTGTCAGTGACGCACCATCACTCAGTAGCACATGGCAATGAGGAGGAATAAAGCCAATAAAGCCCTGCCTGCAGTATTTCTCCATCAGCCTCTCCTTACCTGTGACTCCAGAGTTTTCTTATCTATAGTCATCTGCACTAAAGACACGTTCGTCCTGTCCAGCTTCTCCATTGCCTGCAACACATAATGAGGAAACTTTGAAGAATCTACACCCGACTACAACTACAATGTTCAATGTATCTTATTGGGACTTTGTGCAATAATCAGCCAACAAATAGTGCAAAATTGTGAAGGAGAAGAATAATTATACAACGTGGCTTGAACTTGTTTCCAGAACTTCAAAGAACCCACAGAATTACACATCTAGAGACTGAAAGTTCTCCCCATTGTTCTTTGCAAAATTTCCCAATCTCATGCAAATTCAACGGTGAGCATAAGTATATATATTTTAAAGTATTTCCAAATCAGAAGCATGTATCATTTTGCTTCTACTTTCTAATTATAATTACTTTATGTTGATCCAAACCATAAAAATCCCAACAAAACATAATGCAATGTGTGGTTGTAGCGCGACGTGGAAAAACGTACGGCATTATAAATACTGTGAAACATAGAGGAGGATTAAATCTTCCTTCAAAAGTGATCGATATGATTTCAAAACATTTTTTTACCCAGACTGTATTTTTTTATAACAATCCAAAGAGAAGTTTTCATCAACCTGCACACATGTCTGCACTTCTATAACTGTTTTTTTTCTTTACTTAAAATAAATAACTTAAGTGGGCATAGAAAATAATGAGATGATAATATTGATGAAACCATAGTTAGATAAGATAATGTGTTATGCATAACCAAGAAAAAAATAAGAAAAAAGCCACACGGTTCTTAATTCATCCCTCAGCAGAGTACATATGTGTTTTTAATACACACTGAAAAAACTATAGAGTGCTCATGTAAGTGTGTATAAAAGTGCTTATTTGCACAGCAAACAGACACGTCCCCACATTTGCATCCATGTGAAGACAACAGTACTTCCTCTAGGGCTTTACAGTAAACTCATATGTGGCAGCCGTCATAAAATATACATAAAATATTGAAAAGAACCTGCACAACACAGACGACTAAACAAAGCAGAATTTGAATATGGAAGCTGAATTCGATTCCTCGCATATGTAAATCCTCGTTCTCCTCTTTGGGTTTTGGTCTTCACCAACAGAAATATCTGACTTTTAAAACGTTTTCCCACTTCCACCTGTGGTTGTTCTCACATGTATGTGCTGATCTGTAGAGACAAAGTCATGAAGACTCCAGAAAGATATTTCTGCAGCTTGGATCAAGAGTTGAACAGGGATTTTGCCTCAGGAAAAAAATATAAGTTTTGTACAACAAGCTACAAAACTGAAAGCCTTGGTCTTGTTCCGATTAAGGGTCAGAGCAGACGTTATTTCACTTCATCATCCAATTGGAATGAGTTTCATAAAGCGAAAGCCGGAGCATAAAAGCTCTGGCTTTAGGGAACAAGAACGCCTCGCTCTTTAATGCAACATTTTCTATGTAGAAACCGTAAAAGCAGAAACTTCATGTCCGCATGGCAACGGCAGCTCAGTGCCTCCACTTTCAGCTTGAACTGCTTTTGTTTATCGTCTCTCTCTCTCTGAACCTGCAGCAAGAATGTCTGCCATCTGCAGAAAGCCATGATAAAAGTCAAGATATAAATAGTAAATGAGCCAAACAAGAGCCAAACAATGCTCGCTACAGCTGATCTGAGTCTCTGTGCAGAAACGATCAAGGCAAACGCAAATTCTCTCCTCTTCGTTCTGGTTTTTAGATGTTGTGGAATACAGAACAAGTTTTGCTTTTAGGACCTTTACGCCAATTGCTTTCATCTGACCTTTTGACCTGAAATCAGCATAAAAAGATGTCAAGTGATTGGATGATTAGGCTCCTTCTGTCACATGTTGGTATACTGCTCTGACTGTGACGTGACGCAAACTGATCTAAATTCAGAGCCGATTCTAAAACATCATTTTCCCAAAGTGCCTTTACATAAAGCAGAAACAGACTGCCTCTGCAAACATGGACAGAAATGAGAGCAATGTGTGCATGTATGTGTTAGTAATGTTTTAATAACATCATAACAGCCTGGGATTACTCTTAGCCTAACATTGTAACGCTTTAATGCTGCTAAATGCGCCCAACTAGAAATTAGTATGAACGTAATATGGTTAAAGGTTAGCGGAACATCCAAATGAATTTAGTTCTGCCAATTTACATAAAGTATTATTTTTCCTAGTTAAGTTGTTTTTCTAACATATTTGGTGAAACTACCTTTATTAAGTTTTTTTTTGTGCCGACTTTGGATTTTTACTTCGTGTGCATTTGGATCCGCAAAGGTTCAGCGAATAAAATGTAACTTTCAGCAGCAGCACAAACCACATTTGTCATCAACCCTAGTATAAATGTAGCTTTTATTGCATTGACATGATCTCACAATTAACAAATCTAACTTTAAACTAAAACATATCCAGAGAGAAATAAAGAAATAAATATCTGCAAACTAACAATTCCTATAAATCAAATGTAACTGGAGCATTTCTCAGGTTTATACTCAAACTCTTAAATTGACCAGAGTCTATAGGAAACTTTAATTGTGGTATGTAAAACAGCAAAGGCCCATTTTTCAAATCAGGAAATGCATGAGAACTAGGAATGACCCAAGTCACTTTTTTCACTTCCGATACCAATACAGATATCTGAGATTTAGTATTGATCGATACCAATCCGATACAGGAAATCAGTGCTGAATTGACTTAAAATGTTTCTCCCTTTTTTACAGACATAAATGTACTGAATTACAAATGTATTTAATAACTCTGCACCAGTAAAGAAACAGAAACTGACGAAAACAATATGTTGACTATCTTGGTCAAACTTGTGAAAATAAACTGGATCAAACCTTCTTTGAAGTGGTTTAAAAAGGGCAATTAGTAATTCTAAATATGTCAAATAAATAATATAATTCTGAGCACAAAGCATAGAATCAGACATGGATATGAGAACATGCCATACAAGTCATGTGTTGTCTCTAGTAATGTAACACCAGAACCAAAAAGGATATTTTTTTCTTATAGTGGCTCATAAATTAGCAGCAAACAAATCAAACCCAGAAAAAAAATCACTTAAATTTTTTGTTTCTTTTAAATCCAGGATGTTGAGGAAAAGTAATCAATTTAATTTTTTCACCAAGTCCACGTGCGGCGTTACCTTAGTCAGCTGGGACTTCAGCTCTATTTCTCTGCACTGGGTTTGGAAGCCCTTCTTTGAGTGCTCCACAGTATTCTCCAGCTCTGTCAAGGAACAAAATCCACCATCAGACAAATGAGACAAAGAAGAAAATCAACAATTAATCACATACTACAAGCAGCAAACAATACAAGTACTATCTTTACCTTTCATGGTCTTTGCTCTGGCCCTGTTCTCCTCCTCAGCAACCTCCAGCTTGCATCTCTGAAACGCAGAACCATCAACAGTGATTACATGCTAATCACTTACATAGCAGCATTCCTGTACCTTGAGCTAACTGGGGGTAAATAATGACAAACACAAGCAAGATTGTGGATAAAATACCTCTGTTAATGAGGCTATTTTCACAATGCCCACAAGCAAAACACCTTATGGTAATAAACATAGGTGTAGGCAAAGACTCAATTTTTCGGCACAAAACGAAAAGGCAGTTCATTAACGTTTGCTTGCTAGCTAATCAAAGCAGAACAACTAGAGTCGTACTAAGTTTGTGGATCAGTTCTTATTTACTTTAACCATATGTTCGACATGTTCTGGCTTCTAATAGATTAAAATGTCAAACAAAATGTTAAAGCTGACTGGAAGGTGTGCAGATGACTACAAAAGAGGGCTGCATATTTTTAGGAGGCATCGAGAAGTCCAGCCTAACATTAAAGAGACTTAGAGCAGACGCCAAACTTTTTCCTTTTTTTTAAACTTTGCAAACTGTTTGTGTTTTTCTTCCACGGCTCAGTGGGGAGCACGCCTCATAATTGCTTGGTATGGAAACTGTTCAGCAGCAGCAGCAGTTGTCAAGGGAATCCAGAGAACCATCCACACGGAGAGTCCAGTAAGACAAAAGGATTACTGAGAAATGGAGACCACAGCATTGTTGAGCACTCCCATCTCCCCAATGTAATAAAGATTTTGGGATAGGAGAAACTCAGAGGGTTCAGTAACATCAAGTAGATTTAAAGGGGCAGTGTTCTGTGTTTTCCAGGCACATAGTTCCATTTTATAGCACAGTCAAGTAACTATGTTACCTTCAGTTGTTACAATAATTCTGTATATCAAATATAACTTAAAATGAATTTTACTTTGTAATGCAACACCTTGAAATTGGGCCTCTGTCTCTTTAAAAACTCCTGCTCTTTCTGAAACTCTGCCTTCAGGAAGGAGTCACAACATCATTCCTCTATTAACCCTTTAACAACGTTTTTACCAGCGTTGCACTGAGAAGTACCTCCTGTAATGAGCTCAGCAGATGTGCAGTCCCACCAGGTGTTGGCTAATTGCTGCTGGCTAGTCTGAAGGAGCTGAGTGGGGCAGTCACAGAGGGGAGGCGCTCTGTGAGGCAGAACCTTGGAGGCGGGGCTAGGTCTACCCAGGCTTTTTGCACATCTGAATGGTTGCCATGGGAGATTAAAGGATTTCTCAAACATGCATGAAAAAAATCAAGGCAACACTCCAGGAATGTTTTCGATGAAGAAATGGCATCATAACATGATGTAAAGCTTAAAAAATTCTAATTTGCACGTTAACATGGACACGTCTGAGTTACATCTGGGAGAGGCTGCTGTAAACTCTCCTTTTAATGAAAATAATCACACCAGTTTTCAACAATCATCAACATCTCCAGAGGTTCTTCACTACTTCTCCCTCTTCCTCTTCTTACCAGACTGCACAGCTGCTGCTGTAAAAACGTCCTGTCTTGCAGTGCAAACTGAAGCTCCTTCTGTTTGTGCTCCAGGTCGACGCTCAGCTCACTGATCTGCTTCTCCTGGCACTTAACCTGTGTGTTGAGACTGCCAACCTGCTTCTGCGACAGAGACACGGTGTCGTCCTTCTGCTGATACGACTGCAGTCTGAGCTTGAAGTCCTCCACCTCCCTCTCCAGCTCCATGATCCTGGAGCGCTCAGACACCGTGGCAACCTGCGTGGAGGTCGCACAGGACGCACAGCTGAAGAGATTAAAAGCACTACTGCCTCTTGACTCAAATATGTCTAAATGCTTGAGTCTTTTCGGGTTTTGCTGTCTCGTTTTGTTATTCTACAACATCTATGAAATAAAAATTTCGGTGCATAGCAACAGTCCTCATTAAACCAAGAGGTTAAAAGCAGGAGGCAATTAAAAACGTTCCCGTGTAAAAAAAAAAAAAAAAAAAATGAAAATGGGATCATACCTTCATTGAAGCTGGAGTATGTAATTTTCATTAAAAAAAATTTTTTTTCATATTGGTTTAAACTGTCACTATTTGGTGACAGTACGGCATGAGATTGGTGAAAAAATTGAGCTCCTTTGATTTTAATTTAAAATAGAAATTTCTGAAGTTTTAAATATATACAAGATGAACAGTACCAAAGAAAACTTGACAAAAACAAATCTGAGTTACTTGTTTTTCAGAATGAAATACCACCTTGTTCAGAGAACCAATCAGTAAGTAGCAACAGGTCAAAGGTTTCAAAGCATAAAAGATGTTGTCTACATTTGTCTTAAAGCCACCAAGTCCCACATAATTGTTTTGGAGATCTCCAGTGACCATTACAGCGTCATTGGAAAAACCTGATGTGACCAGTAGCCGGACAGATACAAACTTCCATCAGGCATTTGCTAATTGCTGCTGGCTAGTCTGAAGGTGATTAGTGGGAAAGTTTGGAAACTGCAGCTCTGAGGAGCAGATAGTCCATCCAGGCGTCTTACACAGCTGAATGGTTGCCATTGGGGAGACTAAAGGATTTCTCAAACATGCATGAAAGAATTAGAGCAACACTCCAGATATGTCTTTGATGAGGGAATAACATATAATACTCAAAAAAGTCAATTTTACATAACGCTGCCCCTTTAAAGGTTCTGAATTGCAGGTTAGAAAAATACTCTTTTTTTTCAATTTTTTTTTCTTTTTCATATATGATTTATTATTTATTTATTTTTGCATTGTTACATCAAAGCTATGTCCTGGCCTATGACCTTGTTTTCTGGAAATGGCAATAAAGTGATTCTGATTCCTATTTTATCTTCTTTTATTATGGTCCCTACAATGAATTCAGAATCCACCAAAATTATTATCAGCAGATCAAAGGTTCTCCAAAAGCTGGAGATCGGAAATCAGGCAAAATTCTCACCGGTGCATCTCTCCGTATACACTCTGGAGCTTTCATGTGAATTTGGTTAAAACGCAGACAATTATTTAACAGAAAATCGAGATAATTAATCATTTGTGGAGGACTTAAGCTCTTTTGTGGGATTTGCTGGCAAGAAGAAAATGTGTTTGCGCAGGTCATCTCCAAACAATATCAGTTTAGACTCATGCACACATGCATATTGTTCAGATAAACCTGGGTTATAGAGGCAAGCTACATGCAGATGAGTTGTTAATGTTTCTCTGCCACAGCGGTGGACAATATCCACAGGGCCTCGACGCTGCAGCTCTCCTAGCATACGCCGTGTATCATTAATAAACCCGGTGGGGAAAGGGCCGTGACTCAGCCCTGGTGTGGGACTGCGGGTGCCAGCATTACCCTAGTGTCCTCTAAATCCCTCTGGAGTTTTTCAGCTTTGGTCTTTTCAAAGAGCAGGTTCTGCTCAAGCTCCTTTATGTGGGCATGCTCCAGCCTGGCCTGCATCTGTTAGTAAGAGAGAGCAGGAAGAAAAAGAGAACAAACACCAATGCAGCACTGACATGCTAGCTTTGTGCGACACAGAGAAAAGTACGCTTTCAGAACAAAGAGCAGAAAGTGAAAAAGAAGATTGTCTTGCAGCATTTTGGATTTTATGTTCTTGATTAGAGTCACTTATCTGCTCGGTTTTATTCATTTTCTCTTGCATTCAGCATAGGAACCCAACTCAGTTAGGTACTAATTTATCTCTAGTGTTAAAACAAAAAGAATGCAAACAGCACAAGCACAGCTGAGGATGAAGGCAAACAGGAGTGGTGAAGGTAAAAACTTCTATGAACAGGCATGAAGATGAACAGATGGCAGAAGGACGACAACATCAGTGAAAGATGGCAGAGACATCTGAGAAGACGAGTAACCCAACTCCAGGATGAATAAATAAAAAGGATGGTGAGACTGAACAGGAGGGAAAGTGTAGGATTCAAAGTATAGAAAAAGGAGAAAAACTTCAGTTTTACTTTTTTTTTTTAAGGAAAGTGAAACGTCAGGTGGAGATCCATTAAAAATAATGTTTAAAGCAGAGCTAAATGACACAGACTTCTTAAAAACTCTGACATATTGTCCCACTCTGCCATGTGAAGAAGCATATTGTATACCTCGAGGTCTCCTTTGGTGATGAATGCCTCCTCTACACGAAACTGCAGGTCCTCCACTTTCCTGTTACAAATTACAATATTGTGTAAAAAAAAACATCATGCAATCAGAATTATTATTTCAACAACCTTAAACGGAAAAATAATTCTTATCTAAAATGTGTTTAAAGGAGTGACTGACATTCTCATCAATTTTTGCTTGTTTAATTTACAAAATGCTTTTCTTTTGTGCCAATGTTCTCCTCAAACTCAGATTACATCGGAATAGAAAATGAATTGTGACTGAGTTATACTAACTGTGGACTCAATTTTATTTAGGGTTTTTTTTGCACAGTAAAACTTCCAGGGCTGACATTTCTGATCAAGTTGTATTTATTACATAAATTAAAATGTGACTGAACTGTTGTGACTTTTTTACACTTATGTGTTGTTCAGTATATTTTGCATGATAAGTGGCTGATTTACAATTATATGTTAAGCATAATTTACATGATGATTATTATTAACTGAATTGAACATGATTGTATGTAATTACAAAGATGAAGTGAAATATATTTATGTGCAAGACATGATTTATTTGAATAGAGGAAGTCTTTTATATTGAAGAATGCTTAAGGATCTGGTTCTGTTTTGTCACTATCTTGCTTTGTTGACATTTGGGTTGCTAGGTTACAAACAGCTGTTGTCATATCAGCTGTTGCTGTTTTTCTCTTCAATAAAAACTGAACAAAAAGGTTCAGTAAAAGACATACGAGCCTCCGTCTTGTTTGAAGAAGCTTCACTCCATAACATGAACTTTAAACTAACTGAAGCACAGTTATCAAGCTAAAGAGTTAAAACAGTTTAATCACAGGATAACAAACACTGAGAAAAGATCGTTTGGCAAACTGAATACTTGTTGCTGCCTCTGTGGATTTAACATCGTACTTCTATAATAAAGTGACGAAGGAGGAAGGACCCACCTCTTCTCCTCCTCTAGTTGGTTGAGTAGCTCCACCTTGTCTCGATCAGCGGCCTCCATCATAGAACGCAACTGATCCAGCTTGGCCTCCATCTCCAGTGTGTACTGTAAAATACACAATAAGCTGGAAGAATGCCAGATATTGAACAGAGCACACTGAGAGACCACAGACAGCACATAGTGTGGGGGGAAAAAAGCCAGCTCTCCTCGAGGAGAACTGGGATTCCTCAAGGTCATGTACTCAGCCCATTGCTGTTCACCTGGTTAAAATATGATTGTAAATCCAAAAAAGTTACAAAAATCTGATACTTACATGAATCAGATGCCACAGTAGTGGGATTCATTCACTGTGATCTAAAATCACAGTGAATGAGTGTTTTGCGAGGAAGTCAAACACGAATCGGGTGCAGAGGCAACAACCCGGTGCTTAATAACATGAAGAAAACTAAGGAAATGATCATCAAATTCAAACTGGTCGTTGTCTACAGTTAGAGCAAGATAACAGATAGTAACTTTAAAGGCAACCACGACTGGATTCTAAAATGCACAAGACAAACATGGCTTAGTCAGGAGGAAGAACATGAGATTATATATTTAAAGCTGCTATAAGATGGTGAGTATTTGTGGTTTATTTTGAGCCAAAGAACAAGATACTGAAGACATTTTCTTTTTTATTTTAAAAAGAGTTTCACTTAAGGATTTTGACAGATAAAATATTTATTGTAGTTTGCCTTAAAGTAACCAATAATTTGGAGTTATTATGACGATTATGATAGTCTGGTATCCCTCTTTATCGATTTAGGGATAAAGAGGGATGATTACATATGAACATCTCACAAAACTTACTTTCCCTTGTCTGTCACATAAAGTCCCAGTACAATCCAATGAAGTTAGAGGTTTTCAATATGAAAAAAATGAAGGCACTAGAAAACTTGTACAAAGAACTGTATATTACTTGAGATATTAAATTAAATTGGATTAAGACATCCTTATTTTTACTGCCAGGTAAACAATTTCAGTATTTATATTGGGTTCAATATGTTTTTGTAATAAAATCTACAATGAATTATTTATTCTTTAGTAACAGTGCTAAAAAGCCATGTTTGCTCCATGCTCACTCATTGCATATAAGACCTCAAGAAATAAACATAATGGATGCTGTCTGCTTTTATAACTTCACAATTCAAGCCTGTAATACCAAGCATAGTAAACAGGCAAGAAAAGTGGTAAAGCTATTTGGTTGTTTTTTCAGGTTTTCTGAAAATTCTTTTGATCAAGTGCAGAGAGCTCACCTGATCCCGCCCTTTCCTCAGCATAGCCAGCTCCTGCACCATCTCTCCGGCGCGGCTGGTTGCCTTGGCGACCTCGCACCTCTCCAGGTCCCTTTCTGCCAGCAGCTGTTCAATGTGCTGCTGCTTCTCCTTCAGCGCCTCCTGCAGCGCCGTGGTGCTTGAAATCTTCCGAGCGTACCGCACAGATGTTTCTGTCAGCTGGAAGACAACCCAAAGGCGCTTCGTTTTGTGAGTTGGTAAACATTAGTGAAGTGAACTGAATAAAGTTTTCATTTTTTTGTTTTGGGTTTTTTTTTTAGTAAATATTACAATTTAAAGTCATAAAAGGGAAATAACTGCCGCCCAAGCCCAATTAAAGCAATTTCTCTGTGCATATTTTTTCAAACTCTAACAAGAAACTATTATCCATTAATGTTTTAGTTAGACAGATTTTTTTTTTAAATACCAGACATTTAAACTGTGTTCCATTTAATATTCAGCTATGACACATGGTGGACATGAAGTTCTACATTACACAGCAAAAACATAAAATCTTACAAAGTAGTTTTGGTCTAGTTCAGTGGTTCCCAAACTCTTTCTCCTGTGCCCCCCAGTGGTTTCGTTCATCATTGTTTTGTTGTTGTTTTTTTTCAATGGCAATGAAAAAAAAAGGCATGGCACCCCCCTAGGGGCGCACCCCACAGTTTGGGAACCTCTGGTCTAGTTTATTAAGAAAATATCTTAAGCTTAAAATAAGACAAAACAACTAACTTACAAGAAACTTTTCAGATGAATATAGGAGCTTGTTTTAAGTCAATAACTCCTTAATATTGATGAAAAAGTACCAGGCATATTATTTAACTTATAACATGGGAAAAATGTCTTGTTATGAGTGAAATAATCTGCCAATGGAACTAGAACTTTTTCATCGATATTAAGAAATTATTGACTTAAAACAAGCTCCTATTTCTTGATGAAAAGTTACTTGTAAGTTAGTAAACATACTTGGTAAATAAACTTAGACATTTGCACTGGAATCTAGACCAAAAATACTCAGTAAGATTTTGTGTTTTTTGCAGCATAGGTTTGTAATTCTGCTTTAATATCTGCGTGGATATTACCAGTCCCGCCCGGCTGGGTTTGCCGCTGATGGAGGAGGTTGCCGAGCTGAGGGAGCTGACGGAGGACGCACTCGGACTCCTCTTGAAAGTGGAACTCCTGAGGGAGTTCTTCGCCTTGGTGGGCGTGGTGCAGGGGAAGCCAATCCGTGTCACTTTGTGGATGGGAGCAAACAGGCCGTACTTGGGAGAGCACTGAAAATACCTGGGAGGGAAACAAGTAGCGCCTCGTCGTCAGTTTGGCTACACTGAACAAATTTGTTGAGTGTCGCTTGATTTTCTTTTATGTTTTTTTTGTGGGTAGATAGAAGCAGTTTGTTGGCTGATAAAGACTGTGTGAAGTCTTTAAATTAATTGCAATTAAATGCATATTAACAGACATTTACTAGAACTTCTTTGAAAAAAAATCCTTCTTTAGAAATGTGGCTGCTAACATTAGCTTTGGGGACGTCTGTGCTGCTGTAAAATGTTTAGCACTGAGATGCTATTTCAGGCTTGAATAGTTTCGCTGACAGGCTAACTCCTGTTAGCACAACTCGAACATGATAGCAGTCTTTTCCAATGTCCAATCAGGTCGTTTTTAATCAAAAAATTCACTCTGGGTGGGACAAGAGAAGCTGCTTAGTTATCCATTGTGGTTTGCATGTGTCATTTGTGTGTCAGACTAACAGGTGTACCAGAAATGCGTGAATTAAAAAAAATGCATTAATTTCATTTAAATAACTGCTTTAAAGTCCCAGTCCTACTTTAAATATAATTATATTTTAATACAGCACTGACAATGTAGGACAATTCCAACCTATTTAAATACTGGGGTTGAAGAATACTAAAAATATGTAAATACTAAAATCAAAGCACATATTTGCACAGTAATTTTTGTCCTAATTGTACCAATTTGCAAGAAAAATATTTTAGAACATATGACAGTGCTAAAATAAATATTTTTTCATTTCACAAAATCAAATGGACGACCTGTGCATCTGGGCCCCGTCTGTTTATCTGCATGTTCTAAACTTTGAAAACTTAAAATAAAAAACATAGAAAATCAAATGGACTTTTCATGCCTACTCCCTGAATGACTCATCAAACACACCAGTCATAAGCAGACAGAGTTTCCATGTGTCAGTGCTCCTCACCTAGTCCCAGCTACAGCTCCGTCATTCTTGCCCAGAGGTTCGTCCAGCTCCATGCCACACCACTCTCCCTTTGCAAAGTCGGTCTCTCCTAGAAACCGCACCACCCCTGCCTTTGTTCCACTGACCTGCGCACAGAAGTTGTAATAACCAAAGTTACTTTTAGAATGAAATTATACAAAACAGACATCTTTGTGTCAGGTTAGCTTAAGCAATACAGGGTTTCCCCCAGAAAACCGGCTTAGCCTGGCGGAAAGCGCAGATCAACTGCCTGCTTTCTGAGGGGAAATTACCGAGGGGAATCCCAAACAGCTGAAACGCTAGGCCTGGCGGCAGGGGTAGCTAAGCATGGCGGGCCGCCATGCCTATAATACACTGGGGGAAACCCTGCAATACATTGAGAGGAACGTCCATGCTGTTTGTGGTCAGGTCCGTTCAATATATTTCTTACCAAAACACGGTCACCCAGCCTCAGCTCCTGTCTGGTCTTCTTCAAGGAGTCGGGGTCAGACAGGTTGGACACAGACTCTGTGGACTTAACCCTTTGGTCCAGGACACCACTGGCCTTTTCACCGGTGACTGGAGCTGAAGGAGAGGAAATATTTTTCAGCGGTAGGGAAAGACAAAGAAAAGTACTAAAGATGGGATCTTATTAGCTACGTTTGGCTCTACATTTCCAGAAACTCTAAACATACAACTGTAATTAAAATGGAATGTTTTTTGTCAAAGTTTATTCAAAGTTAAGTTTAAAATCCAATTAAGGGCAAAGCTGTAAAATAAATGTTCAAAGAAGCTTGTTGTAATTGTAGCTTGTCAAAATGTGGCAAAAAACATTCAGTCTGTTACCACTAGAGGCAGCGACAGCCGGTGCAGCCTTGCTTTTTGTGTGGTCTGCTTGTACCAGGCTGGCCTTCTGTCCGTTGGCCTCCTTCGTTGGCAGCGGTGTCCTGTATACCTTGGATGATCGTGTGAAAATGCCCCGCCCATCCTCACACTGGAAGTAGCACACGCCCGCTACCGACCCGTCGTTCTTTCCAACGGACTCGTCCAGGGCGATGCCCACCCACTGTCCGGGAGCAAACTGGGTTCCTCCGAGAAATTGAATGTAGCCGGGCTCGTTACCGTTCACATAGACCCTGTCGCCAATCTTAAAGTCTGTGTGCACATCTTTTGTTGGGGAGGTCACATCTGACAAGGACTTTTGAGGAGGAACTGGCTTTGCAGCACCTGGAAGGAAAAAATGTAAGAAGGTTATAATTAAAACGGATGTTTTCCTCTTTTAAAGCACATTGAATAAACTTGTTGCATAACAACTAAAGCTTCAAAATGTTGGTTTTTTGGTTGATACCCAATCACACTCTGGCAGCAACAACCCAATAATAAGATTTCATGCAACATCACACAAACGCTTTGTCTGCACTGATGAAGATTCACCAACCACCTGATGCCTACATGTAGAAGTGAAACTAATGGCTTTTTGATTCATTTGACCAAGAAGTATCTAACAGTTAGATTCTTTTAATGCCAAGCATTAAAATATAATTTTCAGGTGAAAATTATTCCAATTAAATATGAAATAAACACAGTACAAGACTGTAACAGCAGGACAAAGTCATTTGATCATCTCTAAATGTCTTCTAAACTTGGTTTTGTAGTAACATACTTCTGAGCCTTTATGGCTGGAGAATTAGTTGAGTGTTATTTGATCAGCGTCACTGATATTCTGAAAAGCTCTTACCAGATGATGGGGATGTCTTTGATGGTATTGCGGATGGACGGGCTATTTTACTGGGAGGCCTTAGCCCACTTGATTTGCCTGGTGTAGTGACGGGGCCCTGTTTCTCCATAGTTGGGGGTTTTGATTAGGATGTGGGGACTCGGCCTTCCCCTACCATGAATGTCAACGAATGTCAATGTGACTGAAGAAATCTGGGAAAACACACAAACCCAAGCATGAAAATCAACCCAAAAAGTGAATAAAAACTTTCAATGTAACCCACTAATAATAATAATAGCAATAGCGAAAGTAATAATAACATCACTTTAATGATATTTGAAGTGTAAGTTTTTAATGTGCATGTTATGAATTAAGATTAGCATGAATCTGGTCTTTTAGCTAAAATACTATAAGGATGCAACTGTAATCGAATATTTTTATGATTAATCATATTAAAAAATGGCACTTTCTGCCATTTATATACTTAAGCCCTTATACGCAATATTAGAAATAAATTAAATGTTGCAAATAAGCAAATCAAATACATCTTTAAATAAGAAAACTAAAATTATGTTGCCTGAAATGCAATCACATAGCTGATAATTTTTTGGATTAATAATTGGATACGTAAATGTGCGTAATAGAATTTTTATTTAGTTATTTTTTTTACAGAATTTGAACCAGATGAAACTAAAACTATGCCACTTGACAAGTTCTGGGCAGAACATATTTACAGACAGACGTTTCTACATTGTAAATGCAAAAATGCATATATTTTTTGTACATTTGTACATTGTTGATATTTCAGTAAATGGCCTTTTTTAGAGTCTATGCACTCCAGTCGACAATGAATCAGTCACTGAAATAATCAACTAATTTAGTGTTTGATTAATCATAATTAACTTGATTAATCATATCAGCCCTACAATATTTACAGTACTCTGCCTGATGAACACTGAGCAAATATTTTTATCTTGACAATTTTACCCTTTGAAACAACCTTATTGCATGAAGACGGCATCAGCAGGTAAATGTTCACATTTTCCAAATTAACATTTTACTAAACCAATTAAAAACTATATTCTGACAGCGATGTGTTACTTTAAGTGCGGTAAACCAGATATGCTTTCGACTGTTCGACATCAAAAAGGTTTTATTGAATCTATTTGTATTCATTGCTGACAGATAATAATAAAACCTCTTTTACTATCCTCTCTTCACAGAGTGATAAATCATGCTAGTGTTTCGATGCTAGCTAATACACAACCCATAAATACTGTATGACAAAGTCTATTTGCAATAACCAGGGTAATAAATGTGAGGTCCTACAGGGCTCGTGCTCGGTGTTCAGCTTGTTGTTTATGTTGTTTTTTTTTTGCATACAGTAGGTGGTGAACAGAAGCCTTACCACACAGATGACTCACGCTGGCTGGAACAACACACACTCTGTTTCACGCACAAATGGTTTCAACATGAATTACATTTAAGTTCAAGGAAAATTCGACACTTTTTCACATACAAGTCTCTAAAGCCTTTGAATATGGAGAAATTGCAAAATATAAATGCCAAAGACAAATGGGAGTTTTAGTTTGTACACCACTGTAGCAAGCTTATCTTTCAAGTGTGAAAACGTTTTACTTCTGAATCGTAGTCATTGTATTTTAATGCCCAGGGAAATGAGTCACTGATTGTTTTCATTTACATTTGTTCATAACTTGTTAGAAATCTTCCGCAAGCAACAACAGAAAAGTCTGGAAAGCAGGAGCATTTCTTCCTTTAACTTCTTTACTGCGTTACCAACTTTCACTTCAGTGTGAATGTGTGTCTTCTGCCTATGTTTAGCTTTGTCATCAGAAAGTGAAATTAAACACCATTCAGTTGAACCTAGCAGACTGAAATGCTTAACTTCTCAGCTACCAAAAGTTCTTGAATCTTTAAGGTATAGTTTGGATTACATTTGCCTCTTGAAAAGCTGTCCAATTTTGTAGCAAATGTCTGAATTTGAGAGTGCATACATGTGTACGAGACATAATGAGACATGGTGGTGGCAGCGTCATTGTGCAGTTGGGGTGCTTTTCTTCAGCAGCAGCAGGAAAACCTAGTCAGTTTTTTTTTTTGGGGCAAGCTCAATGAAGCTTAATACAGGACAGCGCAGAAGCAGGAAGGAAGTCTAAGTAGAAGTGGCAAAATGCATGCAGACGTTCACCTTGCAAAAGTAAAACAACTGTAAACATACAGCAAGAGCTACAACAAAATGTTTCAGATAAATGCATGGGTTAGACTCTAAGAGAGCAGTTAGCAGATCTGTAGCTGTAACTGCAAGGATACCACACGTTTTTATTTGTTTTGTTTCAATTTCTTAAAAACAATGTACCCTTGCAATTCCATTCCTCATTTATGCCCAACTTTTTACTTGTTTATCATGTCAAACCTCAGTAAAAATTAAATACCATAAAGCTCACGTTGTGATGTGAAGTCTTCTCCTTTTAATTTGGGTTTCTCACGTCAAACACTCAGTATTTTCATGTTTCTCTTACAGGAAGATAGCTAGCTTTTTCACGGATTTATAGAAATTTTAGCCATATTTATGCAACACATTTTATTAATAATAATAATAATAACAATAACAATAATAATACATTTTATTTGTAGGCGCCTTTCTGGACACCCAAGGTCACCTTGACATAAAAACAAGTACATTATAAAATACATGCCAGCAATTAAAAAAAAAACAAAAAAAAAAACAAACATAAAAACACAAGATTTATAAAACAGTACAAAGATAATTAAAAGCTATATGCTAGTTCAAACAAATGGAAAAAAAAAATAATTTTAAATTTTTTTATTTTAATCCACAAATTTTGTGGATTAAAACCTTATTTTGAGTGATGCATCTGATTGTTGACTGAAGATGAACACCCAGTCCAGTCTGAAAGAAAGGAATGATTCAGTCACACAAACAAAACTAAACTCTATCCAATGAAAAGGGGCGACCCTCGGATGTAACATCACCAAGGCGGGTCTGTCTCCCCACCCAGCCAGCCGGTGCCGCCAGAACAAAACAACAAGCATACCTGCAGCTGTCAAACATCAGCACGAGACTCCCAGGTCTCACACGCCTACGCTCTTCCGTCTCCACGTTCACATTTGTACCATAAACCGTTAGCCAGTGGACACATAACGACGGTGGCCTGTGTTGCTATTGGTTACATCTGGGTTGGGCTCTGTCATTAAAGAGCTCCAGTGGGATAACTTTGACGCAAAGCGAAGCATCACTTCCAATAAACTCTCCACGTATTCACTGAAACGTTATTTAAACCGTACAGCGGTTTAAATACGTTTCTTGTCAGTTGACCCACAGCGCAAACTGTAGCGTTGTTAGGGTTACAGTAGCTTTGGAATTCCAGCCTTCTGGAATTGCAAAGCTACTAGCTAGCTTCAAATTAACCGCCGACTACTAGTTAATGTGAGACAACTAACCGCCCAGTGATAGGATGTTTCACAAAATTCAAGCAGACGACGACAGAAAAAGTTGCTGTGAAGACTTACTTGGTCTTTTTTTGTGTGTGAATTGTGTCTCTGTTAGGGTTTTGAAGGGAAGGTGCGGTGTACCTCGCACCGTTTCATGTTTTTCCAGCGGCTCCCGTTTCTTTGCCAATCCCGACAGTTACAGTCTGACGTCACCCTGAGAGATGACGCTGAGTTTGAGGACACGCGCAAAAAGCTCGAACACTTCAGTTTCAGACCATTTTCCAAGTAATAAATAAATGACCAATGAAGGCAGCATGAAGCTACATTTTTGGAATAAATTTGTTAAATTAAAAAGAATTTACTTCCGTCACCCCGTTATCACTCTATTTTAGTCCACTCCAACTTTTGTGTGTTTTGCAAACAATCATGTACTTTATATAAAACCTATATAACAGTGAGTTTAACTGATATTTTGGATTTTTTTATTTAAAAAAATGCAAGTTTTGGAAACATGAAGTTATAGTCATGTTCTTTGGGAACAACGTGTAGTTTATTGGGAAGGAAACGTAACCCAACTCTGAATTCATTAATACTTGCTGGTGTATCCTGTGAAGTTTGCCTGAAAGAAAACAGATGTTAGGAAAATAAATAAATAAAAGGTAAAACTCTGTTTTATAGGCATACACACTCTTAATTTAACTTTTGAGTATTTTTTGATCATACTTCAGCTTTCAGTGCCTGTCATCATTCCATATCTCATCAATAGTTTTCCAAATTTATCAGCTCTCTTCCAGATTTTCTGTCAGACTCAGTTCTTCACTTCCGATAGTCTATTTCAAACTTTAATTTCCCTCTCTTTTGCACCTCCTGGAATCAAAATTTCGTATGAAGTAGCTGCATATCACATGTGAAAAAAGATTTGATGGAGGATCAAATTCTCATGTTTTAACTTCACAAAATCCTGACATTTTAGGCAGATTAATTTAAGAACTTACTACTTTTTTCTTTTTTTTAACTTCTGCCAGGGATGTTGTTCTTTCTTCTTTAACAAAACTATAATAATACAAAATAATAATTACAATGAATACAATGATTCACTACTTCTGAGTTTTTGTATTTTCTGTATTTCAGCACAATTAAAAATTAAAATGGAAAAGTGAAACCTTTATTTCCTTCTCACATTTAAAATGTGTATCGAGTACAGCAGGCAGGGAAGGGAACAATTCACACTTCAAAATATAAAACTATGGATCTATTTCTTTAAAAATTGAGAAATGAAGGCTTAGTGGAAATAAATGGTAAAATTTAAAGCAGTGTAAAAATGAGTGGCGTTTATTTTAGGAACTGAAAAGAGGGAGAAAGTGAAAAAAATAACTTGTCAACAATTACTTTATTAACCCCAACCTAGAAGCCATAATGAATCTCAATGTTTTATAAAACTGACAAGCAATAAAAAAGCAATCATTTTTACCATAAATGTCATGTTTTACTCCCTCATACCACTTTCAAAAGGGATGTACCACAGGGAAATGAGCCATATTGTTTATATATATATTTACACATACACACACTTATACACTAATAAAGCACTTAACCTAAAAGCAAGGCAGAAAAAATTGTCAACATGAAGCCCTCATTTTTCAGCTATAGTGACTGAGTTTTAAACTACGGAGGTTGGAGATAATGCTTATTGTTGGATGAAATCATAGGTCTTTAACCTTTAGCAGATTTTTTTTTAATCAAATTGAAAAAAGTCAATTTATTAAAAGACAAAGTAGGAGACTTAATTTAAAAGAACATTTTATTAAACTTTTATAATGAGAATAAATCAATGAGATTTTGAAGACTTGATTTGAAATGTGTATATTTGAGACCTAAGGCATGTTAATTAAATTAAAAGAGACTTCATTTTTAGAAAGCCTAGCACAAAAGCTGAATAAAATGTTGAAGTTCGGAGGACATTTGATTCTTAATTTATCCATGATTCACGCAAAAGAAAAGTTACACTTCTAATGAGGTCAGTTGTAATTTATTGAGTACATCTCACTTGAGCTTCACTCATGCTGAATGGAGTCAATTACTTTCACCAAACAGAACCATCAGCATTTACTTCGAATCTTATTGTAAAACGCTCTATGAATTGCTTCATATTTCCATTTGCTATTAACGCTGCTTATCGAGTATTTAAACCTGTCAGTTCCTGAAACCACAAGAAGAAAAAAAGCTCAAAACCGCACGCGGGGTCAGGGCCGCGCGTAGGCAAGAAAGCTCACGCGGGGTCCGCTTAACGCCGCCTAAGGAAAAAACACACAAAAAAAAGACCGCAAATCTGATATGAAGTGCGCTACTTTGTTTATCTTTTCTACTTTTTATTGCAGCTATAAACTTATAAAACACGTTTTCACTCATTGCTGTTTCACCCATCAAGTGGTTTTAGATGCCGTCACCATAAACGGTGGAAATGTTGTCGGACGACTGCGTCGGCTCCTTGTCGTCGCTCCTTCCCAGCAGTTTGTTTAGCACCTTTCTGAAGGAGCCGCTGAACGCCGGACTGGAGAAGTAGTACACGACGGGGTTGAGGACGCTGTTGAAGTAGGTGAAACACACGGACGTGTAGAACGCCAGGTTGGCCTTTTCGAAATGTTCGCATTCGTCATACCACACCTTTAGGACCCACACGGAGATGCGAGATATGGTGCTGGGGAAGAAGCACGTGATGAAGATGAGAGCCACGGCCGCGACGAACTGAACGGCACGCTTGATCTTCCCCTGCTTGTCCAAAGTCCTGTTTCTCAGCTGCCAGGCGATTCTGATGGTGCAGAACGCCACGATGGCGGTCGGCAGGAAAAACTGGATGACATAGAAGGCATTGTGCCAGGTGGAGAGAGGCGTGAAGCCCATGCAGATGTTGAAACTCTCACACTGTGTGCGGTTGCTGTTGTAGAAAAAGTGTGCGTTGGCAAAAAGATACCCGGTTGCCAGAAAAATCAACCCCCACAGGCCGAGGGAGACCCACAAAGCGTAGCCCAAGCCCAGGCGGTTTATGGGGTTTCGCGGGTGGACGATCTTGAAGTATCGGTCAACAGCCACGGCCGTGAGGAAGAAGATCCCCGCCGCACGGTTGGCAGCCAGCAGGAAAAGCAGGATGCGGCACGGGATGTCACCATAGATCCAGTTCTTCCCACGCCGGTAGTAGTCCGCTCTAAAGGGAAGGCAGAACAGTACGATGGAGTCCGCAACCGCTAGATGAGTGAGGTACACGGAGTTGGGCTTCCATGTGTCCATGTAGAAGATGAACATCCCCAGAGCCAAGAAATTTCCCATTAATCCAAACATGAACTCCAGAATCAGAACTGGAGGCAGTACCCGGTCCAGGATGGGTGACTCAAAGGCACAACAGACCTCTGAACGGGAACTATTCATCTTCTGACCCACTGGAGATGAGCAACAACCAGCTCTGAGTGATTAAAGACGTGGTGCACCAGGTGTCTTTAGTTGAACAGCGAATCATGTTTGCACTTATGCAAAGGACTCGCGGACAAACATGTTAATTCCAAAGTGGAGCGAGCATCTGCGCACCGGCGTTATCTGTGGGGAAGTGGTGTTGACCCAAAGGAGCATTATAACAACTGTAAATGTTATCTGTCTGGGGATGGGAGCTTCATTAGAAAACTATTATACCTGGGAATAGGTTTACTCATGGGTGAGCAGTAGGTCGCAGGAAAAACAAGTAACCCGCGGCCATCTATGGGACTCATAAAGCAGGCGATGACGACAAAGCCCACTCTGGAAAAGAAAACACTTAACGCGTCGAAAACATTAACGGAAAACCAACCTAAAATGAAGAGCGGAACAGCAGAACGGACGGAGGAGAATGAAATTTATTAGCCTACAGCTTTGCTTGAGTGAAGAACATTTGTGAAGGAGTTAATTCATACCACACTTTGGCAAACAAGAGAAAGCAGCTATTGACTAACATGAAAAAAACTGCCGCCAAGTGAGTGGCCAAGTCCGCACCTTCTTATGTACAGTAAATAAAATAGGTATAAAATGACTTAATGTGTACATTTGGCCAGGTTGTTGTTGATGTTACAGGTCACATCCATCCCAGTGAAAATGCATATTTGGTCTTTACTTCTTGACTTCACCCAGATCGTCGATGCTGTCATCATCCACCTACAGAGGGAGAAAAAGGCTCAACTCAGAAACGGTGTGTTGTGTTTGCAGATTTGTACAGCAACAGTTTTCTGAAATCATAGTTTTGTTGTGTAAAAGTTTTTGCCTGAGCAAATCCTGCCTCTGGACTTACAAACTAATCACAAAGGCTCAAGTTTTCCAGATTTCTAATAGCAAGCCATCATTTTTTATCAAACATTAACCAAAAACAAAACCTTATTATTATTATTCACTAATCTTTTCTTAGCTTATTTAGGCCCTGCCCACACAGAGAGGATTTAAGGTGCATCAGCAAAAAGGCTTTCTTTTTTTTGTCGTTTAGTCTGATCCACAGAGATCTGGCGTTTTGGGAGACTAGAAACGATCATTCATTGAAACCGGGTTCCGCCATCTTGGTTAAATTTCTAAATGGCGGCTTTATGTATCCGTGTAGCCAAGTGAGCTGCGTCCTTTATGAAGCGATGATGTAGCTCCAGCTCTCTCCCACAAGCATTTCACTCTCACATGGCGCCTATAACAGCGTTTTCTGTGGTACTGCATCCCATCATGCTTTGTTTACCGTTTACAGAAATGTATCGTGTTCATTTCAGTGTGGATGGGGTCCAAAGTTGAAGGCAATTTGTTTCAATTTATTGTTTCTCTTCCAGTGCAGAACTGTACACTATAATGTGTTTATCACTTATAATACCAGTAAAATACATCAAATGTAATATAAAGTTAAGTTTTTGTATAACAGCATGTTTTACAAAAACTGTTTTCCATTTAAATTCTGTTTTACATTCAATTTTATATTTGCTTTAAGTCCTACCTTTATGTATCCTTTTCAAATTGAATATTTTAAAATACTGTTTTTAAGGGTTTACAATTTATTATTCAAGTATGTATGTTGGGTTTCTTTCCTGTATAACCACACATATTTATTATTTAAAAGGCTAAGTTCAAACAAATCTAAACACCAAACTAGCCCTTTATGAATTTTTTTGTTTGAAATCGCAGTGCTATAAGGTTTAAATTAACCAGATGTGTTTGAGTTTACAGATAATGATGGAAAAAAGTACATTTTACCAAACTTAACAGATATAAAAACTCATGAAACTTTTTTCCATGAAGACAGTTTTTTTGTTTTTTTTTTTTTTTACCTCAGGCCACTTTTCTTGAATGACGTCAATTATGTCGTCTGTAAAATCTCCCTGAATGATTATTTCATCCTCGGCTGTAACTGAGGCACCACAAGAGAACTTCTGAGCAAAGAATCGCTGAGCTTCTTTAAGATCAATGTCTGCAACAAAGAGATCGACATTTAGACAAACGTGCAAATAAACAAACATCGCCATGCGTCGATGGAGGGGAACGGCACAAGTCTCACCAAATGTTCCCAGGCCACACACTCGTGTGACATATTTCTTCTTCGCTCTTGGAATTTTGGCTATTGTGACTTTTTGAGGCACCGTCTTCTTTTTCTGTTTAATTTGGCCTCTCCCACCTGAAAAGAAAAGGAGATTAAAGCAAGATTTGAGTCATTGCAGACAGCAATGGTGCTGAGAGATCAGAAACTTTAGGAAAGATGAACCCACAGGTAGGGATGTGCCGATCAGGTTTTTTTTCTCCCGATACCGATACTGATCACCCGAGGGCCGATCGCCGATTCCGATCACATAGTTATGATTTATTTATTTTTTCATCATAAACACTACTAGAAAAAGGGACCATGAATTCACCTTAATTTAGACAAAAACGTGTTTTTAATAACTTTTCCAAGAACTAAACAAAACAGGCATTGTGCAAATTGAACTGCTATCAATAATACTATCTTTAACAGACTGATAACATGAGGCTCTGAAGAAGCTAAATAATGCAAAGAGCCAAAATAAAACCTCTCAACATTGACAAAAAAATTCAAGTATAAAACTTAACATTCAAAGGCAAAAACCGGATCCATTACAATAAACAATTCAGAGTTACTGAATGAAAACCTCCTATTAGCATGGCGGCTAGCTGGTTACTGCTAGTTCTGATTGGCTGTTTCTGACTGAGTGGAGTAATTATGCAGAACAGGGAGGAGATCGATTATTTTTTAGAGATTATCTGTCTCATGTTAAGACAGAGAAAGTTTCAATACGCATGTAAAATGTATTTTTTTTTAGATGCTGCAGCTTTAAACAGGTTCGGTGTGAGAGTCTCTACCAGGTGGAGCAGAAGCGGCTCCGTGTCAAATATTATTAAATATTACTACCTGTAGCGGAGCAGCGGTTCAATAGCAGAACCAGCGTCTTACATCGCAGCTCCAAGACTTAAATCATTTTACAGGTTATTAGTTTAGCTTTCTGACCGTCATGCTAATCCGGGTGAGTGTTTGTAGCTGTGTGCTGCTTTACCTGGTGTCTGATCCTCCATATGTCTTTTTTTACTGCAGTGAGCCTCAATGTAGTCAAACTCTGTGAAGTATGACATTGTTTTTATGTCTTTTAGCTTCGTCATGTTGATGCATTTTGACCTGCTTCTATTTTCCGCCGCAACATGCAAACGTCCTCATTCACTCAGTGCGTTATAGTTCCACATCTCTTAGGATTTGTTGCTGCTCGTTTTGCGCAGAGTGAAGGAAAGAGGAGACCAGCTGGACAGGCTGAGAAATGAGATGCAGGTGATCGGTATCGGCAACAAGAGCCAATGATCACCGATCATGCACTTTTTCACGAAAATTGGCCCGATTGTGATCGGTGACCGATAGATCGGCACAGCTCTAGTCTATATAGTCATATTTAATGTTTGTACGCTGTGAGCGCTTGCAACCGAAGTCAAATTTATTGTTTGTGTGCACAATCTTTCCCAATAAAGCTGATTCTGTTTTTGGATAATGTACCTGTGGGTAGAGGTGTGCCGATCGATCGGTCACCGATCATAATCGGCCGATTTCCGTGAAATCGGTGATTATCGGGATCGTCAGATCATTGGCTCTGTTACCGATATCGATCAGCTGCATCTCATTTCCCAGCCTGTCTGTTCAGCTGGTCTCGTCTTTCCTTCACTGCGCAAACGCGCAGCAACAAATCCTAAGCGATGTGTAACTATAACGTACTGAGTGAATGAGGACGTTTGCGTGTTGCGGCGGAAAATAGAAGCAGGTCAAAATGCATCAACACCACGAAGCTAATAGACATAAAAACAATGACGGAGTTTGGCTACATCGGGCCTCAGTGCAGTAAAAAGACATGGAGGATCAGACAGCAGGTAAAGCAGCACAGCTACAAACACTCACCCGGATTAGCATGACGGTCAGAAAGCTAAACAAATAACCTGTAAAATTATTCAAGTCTTGGAACTGTGATGTAAGACGCTGGTTCTGCTCTCGCTGTTGAACCGCTGCTCCGTTACAGGTAGTAATATTTAATATTTAGTAATATTTGACAGATGGAGCCGCTTCTGCTCCACCTGGTAGTGACTCTCACACCGAACCTGTTTAAAGCTGCAGCATCTAACTTAAAAAATACATTTTACATACGTATTAAAACTTTCACTGTCCTAACATGAGACAGATAATCTCTAAAAAAATAATCTCCTCCCTGCTCTGTACAGGTGCTGGTCATAAAATTAGAATATAATGAAAAAGTAGATTTATTTCAGTAATTCCATTTAAAAAGTGAAACTTGTATATTATATTCATACATTACATACAAACACATATTTCAAATGTTTATTTCGTTTAATTTTGATGATTACAAATGACAACAAATGAAAATCTCAAATTCAGCATATCAGAAAATTAGAATCTTGTGAAAAGGTTCAAAATTGATGGCACCTGGTACCACACTCTAATCAGCTAATTAACTCAAACCACCTGCAAAGGCCTTTAAATGGTCTTTCAGTCTAGTTCTATAGGCTACACAATCATGGGGAAGACTGCTGACTTGACAGTTGTCCAAAAGACGACCATCGACACCTTGCACAAGGAGGGCAAGACACAAAAGGTCATCGCTAAAGAGGCTGGCTGTTCACAGAGCTCTGTGTCCAAGCACATTAATAGAGAGGCGAAGGGAAGGAAAAGATGTGGTCGAAAAAAGTGTACAAGCAAGAGAGATAACCGCACCCTGGAGAGGATTGTGAAACAAAACCCATTCAAAAATGTGGGGGAGATTCACAAAGAGTGGACTGCAGCTGGAGTGAGTGCTTCAAGAACCACCACACACAGACGTATGAAAGACATGGGTTTCTGCTGTCGCATTCCTTGTGTCAAGCCACTCTTGAACCACAGACGGCGTCAGAAGCGTCTTGCCTGGGCTAAAGAGAAACAGGACTGGACTGCTGGTGAGTGGTCCAAAGTCATGTTCTCTGATGAAAGTAAATTTTGCATTTCCTTTGGAAATCAAGGTCCCAGAGTCTGGAGGAAAAGAAGAGAGGCACTTCATCCACGTTGCTTGAAGTCCAGTGTAAAGTTTCCACAGTCAGTGATGGTTTGGGGTGCCATGTCATCTGCTGGTGTTGGTCCATTGTGTTTTCTGAGGTCCAGGGTCAACGCAGCCACATACAGGAAGTTTTAGAGCACTTCATGCTTCCTGCTGCTGACCAACTTTTTGGAGATGCAGATTTCATTTTCCAACAGGACTTGGCACCTGCACACAGTGCCAAAGCTACCAGTACCTGGTTGAAGGACAATGGACCTTACCACAGCAGAGCCTTTTCATTGGCTAATGCCCATTTGACGTCACAACGCAGCTATCAGTGGGCTACCGTCTCACAAACTCAAGCCAATATACATTGTGGAATACCGGTCCGACAGAAAGTTTTTGCGTCAGGACTCTAAAACAATGGTTCTCCGTCAGTGGAGTATCTGTACAGGCGATGTCAGGTATCCTGATCATGTTTGTGGAACTAAAATTCACAGATTTCCAAAATCTGAAACGGAAAGCCTCGCTTGGATTAAACTTTTTCACTGCATCTGCAGCTCAACTGTCATAGGACCAATAAGAACAAAGGAGTGTCTGCTGCGTAAGTATTACTTTGCTTTCTTTGTGTTTAGTGAATAAAAATAAGTCAATAATAAACGTCCATTATGAAAACCTTTTAGCCACGTACAGCCTAATGGCAGCACCGATACAACATCTACATCCTGAAGTCCGTTACAGTCTTACGTTAGCTGAACAGATCAATATGCAATGTGTACCGTATCTGACATACATTAAAGATTTTATTTCACCTGAAAAGGCTTTTTACTAAACTATAATCGTGTTAGCCACATTAATCGTGTTAGCCACAGAGTACCGAGTGCTAGCTGCTGCTCTGCACTGTCCTATCAGAGCAGACCGAGGCACATTCAACATTTGCAAACAACAAAAATCACTCATTTCAAAATCACCCTCAAAACCATGAATGTCTGACTTACCCAGCCTTGCAAGAACAATAAGCGTCAGTGATCTTGTCCACAGCTGTATTTATGCTGAGGGTCTGAGGATCTGCTGTTTTCCTCATTGACCAATAGCATTTAGCTGCGACGCACACAATGTTGGAGGCTAAAACACTTTGACATCGTCCAAAAAAGATGACATGAACTTGTTGGTTCCCCTGTCTATTGTCGTGGCTGATATTTTTTGAAAATCCGGCAGAAATAAAACACTAATTAATTCAGAAAAACTCTGTAGAGAGTCAGTCGACACCATGTTAAGTAAGCCTGACTTAGCTTGCATGTGAGACATGTAGTCCGTGGGACTGTCGAGGGGCGTTTCTGGGCGGAGCTTGGTAAGGTCCATGGTATCCCTGTTCTTAATTGGCCAGCAAACTCTCCTGACCTTAACCCCATAGAAAATCTATGGGGTATTGTGAAGAAGAAGATGCAATACACCAGACCCAAAAATTCAGAAGAGCTAAAAGCCACTATTAGAGCAACCTGGGCTATCATAACACCTGAGCAGTGCCACAGACTGATCGACTCCATGCCACGCCGCATTGCTGCAGTAATACAGGCCAAAGGAGCCCCAACTAAATACTGAGTGCTGTACATGCTCATACTTTTCATGTTCATACTTTTCAGTTGGCCGACATTTCTATAAATCCTTTGTTTTTATTGGTCTTCAGTAATATTCTAATTTTCTGATATGCTGAATTTGAGATTTTCATTTGTTGTCATTTGTAATCATCAAAATTAAACAAAATAAACATTTGAAATATATGAGTTTGTATGTAATGTATGAATATAATATACAAGTTTCACTTTTTAAATGGAATTACTGAAATAAATCTACTTTTTCATTATATTCTAATTATATGACCAGCACCTGTATAATTACTCTGCTCAGCCAGAAACAGCCAATCAGAACCAGCAGTAATCAGCTAGCCGCCATGCTAACAGGAAGTTTTCATTCAGTAACTCAGGATTGTTTATTTTAATGGATCCTGTTTTTGCCTTTGAATGTTAAGTTTTATACTTGAACTTTTTGTCAATGTTGAGAGGTTTTATTTTGGCTCTTTACATTATTTAGCCTCTTCAGAGCCTCATATGTTATCAGTCTGTTAAAGATAGTATTATTGATAGCAGTACAATTTGCACAATGCCTTTTTTGTTTAGTCTTCTTCTTGGAAAAAGTTATTAAAAACAGGTTTTTGTCTAAATTAAGGTGAATTCACGGTTCCTTGTTCCAGATAATGTAACGGTAGTGTTTATGATAAAAAATAAATTAATAATAATTATATGATCGGTATCGGCAATCAGCCCTCAGGGGTGATAGGCATCGGTAGAAAAAAACCTGATCAGCACATCCCTAATATAGACTAATATGTGAAGCTATACCTCGTTTTTGCTTCTTCTTCTCCTCCTCTTCGCCTGTAGGGGGAGCTTCTCCAGTGCCGGATTCCTGTTTGGGAGCATCTCCAGACGGACCAGAGGGGCCAAAGAAGCAAAAAGAAGAATTACAATCAGTTTGGCAAAAATTATATTTGTCTACTCGAGTAAATATTAGCTTGCTTACTTACTTACTTACAAACAAGGTTTTTTACTTTGCTACTCTAATTGGAGTGGAATAATAATGAATATTTGTTTGTCTATTATCAGGGGTGCACAAATAGCCTTAAAGGGGACCTTTATGCAAAATGTACATATTTTTGTACTTCCATTCAGGTGTCAAAAGAACAACAAAATAATCTCTGTTTATTTTGACAAGAAGTTAAAAAATTTTGGTGTTTGGAAAATTGGCCGTTTCAAAAACCTGAATGTTAGGTCAAAAATCGACATGCACCGTTACCTAGCAACCCAAGTGGAGCTCCAGCATGTTTTGTCACTGTATGTGCTGTACAATGGCTGCTGGAAAAGGCAAATGCTTTGTTGTTGACTTACCCTCCCAAAATCACTTGCTGCGTGCTTGTTGGTTGTGCAAGAGGCTCCACTAATGCTTTTCAAAAATGTAGTTGCGCATCCGTTAGCAGCCATTTTCATATACGAGTGTAAACATTCAGTTGTGGGGGGCGTGGCCGGCAGCAAGTTTTTTGGATTTAAAGTGACAAGAGGCCCTAAGAAAGCTCAACCTAAGCAGAACTGAGCAGACTAAAAGATCTAAAAGTGATTCTTGCAAAAAAATGTAATTGGCTTGTTTTGTGTAGATCTATCCTAATTTGTCCAGAGAAACATAATAGGTCACCTTTAATTTGGAGTGACCAGCCAATACAAGAAACAAATCGTACCCATCTCCACCAAGGTCTGACAAAACAGCCACTGTCCAGTTTTGCTTCTGCTGTGGGAGAGCTCTGAGTGACAGACTCACCCACCAGGACATGTCTGCATGTGCATACTTCAACTTGGAATTAGATTTGCCATCCAGCTGTATCTAAAAACACCATCTTGCTCTGTATGCATTGGCTCTGTACCCTAAAAAGTATCCAATGACAGAACGCCATTCCTATCACTGCCATCCTTTACTGTAGTGTAGCCCATAAAGGCAATAGATCCTATACAGAACAAGCCAATAATGTAGCTTTTAAAACTACTGAAAATAGTTTTTTTAATTACACAGACTTCTAATCTATCCAACTACTATTAATAAAGCTCTTTAAATTGTAGGGGAGTGGAGCAAAAAATCCACAGAAAACCTCGAAGATGCTCACCTACAATCATCTTGGCAAACTCATCTGGAAAGTTCTTCTCAAGCCACTGCCTACATTTGGCTGGCTCGGGCATGTACTCACAGTACTGCGGAGACACCACCAGTTTTTACAACTCTCGAAAGAAATAATCTGCAGGCGCTCGTTTATAGTCCAAATAATGCGAGTGTAATGTCTGTCTAATGATGAAACTCACCTCTGTAGGTAGGGAGCACACTGTAGGAAAAACAAGAAAAACTCGGGTTAGAGGCCGTCGAAATGCACCGCGATTTTACGCGACAGATTGAGTTTATTGATTGTACCTCCGCAGTAAAGAACTTTGAGTGGGTATTTCGAATCGGGGTCCAACGGTCCTTGCTCAGACCTGGTTTCTGTAGACCCAGATTCCATTTCAGTAGTAGCCATCAGAAATTATCTGGGCAAGGTGAAGAGAAGCAATAAGAAGGTTTAAGAAACAAGAAAACAATGTAGCTTTGGAATGGCAGCTGATGTTTCACGTTGTGTTTTTGTCCCTTCTCTTTCCCTGATGTCACAATTTTGTCATTTTGTTTGAGTGTAAAGCCTCCATGTATGAGAAGACTACAATAAGGCTGTTGAAATAGCATCACCGTTTCACTGATTGAAATGAAGCCTGAAATTAGCTAAAAAAATTAACCGTTACTGGTCAGTGAACGCACCACAGTTTCATAGTCAGATATGAAGGAAAATGTGAATGGTAGTGATTTTATGAGATTTTAGGTCATTTCTTGCATATTTCGATGTAAATTGAGACTCTGCCACACGGCTTACAGAGCCTTCCTTCATTTTTAACCCATCATATCAAAGTTCATTTAAGACAATATCAAGCTGAAATGGACAAACAACTCTTGAACATGTTGCTAAAATACACACTTTTACATGCAGGCATGATAATGTTACGTGTGTAAGGTCATGTGTCTCTTATTTAAATGTTACAGCTCGTAAAAAACCGGTAAGAAATATCCGATGTCCTCCCTAGACACTAGACCGGTCAGAATGAAGTCTATATATCATTTTAACCAAACAGTTCAACTTTTTTCTTCCTGACACTGCTGCTTTATGTGCAGATTTTTTTTATTATATTTATTTACTTCTCACTTTAATCTAATTTGCTACACAGCTGAAGTAGCCTTAGCCGGCTAACACATGCGGCTGTTTTATAGGCTGAAAGCGCTGCTCAACAGAGCAGTGTGCCAACATATTCAACATCAAATTGCACAATTAAAATCAGAAATAATATTGCCACTCCGGTCACTGCATAAATCGAAACGCTACATTTCGCTTTCAGTGCTTTCATTCATCAGGTTACGTGAACTCACCAGCTGTCACGGTTAGCACCTCGACGGAGTTTAGCAAGCTAGCTAAGCTAATGCAACGACTCACTGGAGCTGAAAAAAGTGAATCAAGAAGCGGGAAACGGGGCCGCTCCCTACCTCGCACAGTAAACTCTTAAAACTGCTGGTTCAGTAAAACATCCGCTCGCATTATTAGGGTCAGTTCCACTTTTAGAACATCTTTTTCTCTGAATAAGGTTTAGTTGGCATACTTCGAGCACGCCTTGTTACGCCTCTTGTGAGAGGAGTCTAGCCAATAATATATAGCTGCAGCCTTTCTCACCACCCTCAGACCCAACACCGCTCCCAGGCTCCGGTAGCTGAAAACCCCTCCCGGTTCACGCGAGAATTTGCTTCCGGCTGGCACATGCGTAAAAGCCAATTGGTGTTAGGGTTCACGATTGCTGACACGATGACAAACCATTATTCACTCAATGTGTCAGTGTGGTTGTGTTTAAAGTGGGATTTAAAATATGTAGGTTAAAGGTTTATATGGCAGCGTGTTAAGTTCATGAGAGAATTTGCGTCTGGTTGGCGCATGCGTAAAACCCCACTGGCGTTTATTATGATTCACGATTACAGACACGATATCAAACAATACTTTAACCCAATGTGTCTGTGCAGTTCGAAGGTGGAATTTAAAAGATGCAGGATAAAGGTTAAGTCTATGTGGTAGGAAGTTAAGAGCAAACATAATGAAATCCAAGGACATCAACTTGTAGCATTCAAAAGCATGTAGATAAAATTTGACATTTAGCTAAAAAGTAAAATCCCAAAGATGTTCTAGAAGTGGAGGACTTTTCACAAGTTTCCAACAGACTGACACAGACAAAGCATTTGTATGACTTTTATTAAGAAAACAAAACCATTGGACATAATAAAAACAAAACCAAGCACTACTGATGGAATAAATAAGTCAAACCAAACCATAAATCTGTACACAACCTAAAGAAAAAAATGGTCCCAAGGGAAAAAAAAGGTTTTTTTTCATCTCACAGCTCTTTTTTTCTCATTTTTTCTTTTTACACACAGTTATGAGCAAACTATAAATCAATCGGCTCAATCAAGTGAACGCTACAACATAAGTGAGAATTTGTTTTTCTTAAACTGAGTGTATATGTAATGCTGTTTATAACTGTTAATGTCAATACAATAGCATTTTTAAAGTTCCAGCTCTGCTGGACTGGGAATGAGGTATATGCTAATCCACCCTCTGAACCAAGACAATGTTTTAACTCCTTCCTCTCCATCCGTGTGAATGCTGATTTGCTGAAAATCTGATTCTGGGTTGTAAAATGCATCGTAGCCCCAATCCCATCCCGAATTGCAGTTGATCTAAATTCATTCAGGACTGATTAAAGAAAGTAAATCTCAACACGAGTGAGGTTTTTTTTTTTTCATTAGAGGTCATAGGTCTGAATCCGTACTTTAAAGTTCAAGTAAATTGCACTAATCAGCACACAGTCAGGGGGCACTATGCCACGTGTGTATGGATTCAGCCGACAGACAGCACCTTGAAGGAGGATTACAACCAAATCTTTGAGCGAAAAAAAAAAAAAAAACAGAGAGAGAGGGACTGGACCTTTAGTGGCGAACGGCACCAGCATGTCTAGGTTGGAGACGAGTAGTGACACGTAACCAGTACAGGGAAATAAAACGATTAGATGCGAGTCGACGGTGATGTGGAAAGAAACCAGAAGTTCAGATGGATGAGGTTTGCAGGTGCTTAAAGGAATGAATATGATCAACTTCTGGGTAGTGTTAAAACCTAATTGTGACGCGTTTTATAGGAGTAGTATGCGTTTACTTCCTTGCCGGGAGGAAAGCGAGCGGGCGGATGCTAACACATAATGCTACCTTACTTCTCAAATAACTGCCTGGATTTACGTACAGCTGACTTGGTGTTGCTCTAAATCACATTAAGTTGTTGCTTTTTTTTTTTTACTCGCAGCAAGGAAGCAAAGATCTCCCAAATCTTTTTCCTCAGAGAAAACATCCTATCAGGTGGAGTTAAATATAAATAATTGGAAAAACTAATTAGTGACAGTTATAAGGCAAAAACAAAACGAACCGAAACAAAGCATGGCACCAAAACTTAAGTCCAAACCTGCTTGAACTAAAACTTGTATTAGTCGTAACAACTCAAGGCACACACCTCCGGGACGCGCTCTAACCATGTCTGTACTCACTACTTATCCAATAGTCCGTCTCGGCGTGTACCGTTGCCCTCTTCCTCTACAAACCGCGAGCTAATTCACTTTAGGAGGAAAATAAAACACAAACATGGAGAACTTTTCATGGATAGAGATAAAAGACATCCACTACAGCAGCAAATCTATCTGTGATCGATTGTGACATACCATAACAGTGCATTGACCCTCCTGAGGGAGAAAAGAAAGAAATAACTAAACATTCCCTAAACAAAAGAGAACATTAGTCTAGCAGGAGGCGAATCGGGAGGACTGAAAGCAAGACGTGGCCTACGGGGTTGGTGGTGGGGGCTGCCACAGCCACTGATCTGAGACCAGGTTAGCCCCTTGACTTATCCTGAGCTAAACCGTTAGCAGTGAAACAAAAGAATGATCTCAGAGCAGCGTCTGCGATCGGCCTCATCCTAATCTCAGAGCTCTTTAAGTCACAGAAGCGGGTCGGGGTTTGTGTTCTGGTCTGGCGGTGGCTGGGCTGAGCTGCCGGCGCTGTCCCGAAGCTTGGGTCTGGCGCTTCTCTTGGCAAAACAAAATGTGGAGGACTGGAAGGAAGCACAGAGGGGAAACCACTGAACAAGAGGTAATATCCATCCTCCCTCGGTGGCAGGGGGGAGTGTTTGGGTAAAGGTGGCAAAACGAGAAGTGGGAAACAGCGATAAGGAAGAGAAACGTCTGTTCTCCCCTTGGTTTTGAAGAGCAGGGAGGGAAAATTAAAAAAAACCAATCTAAGAGGAGAGCCGGTGTGTCCATTAGCCCTAAATCATCTAGAGTTAATGGGAGGAGGTACAGAGGAAGGGAGACAGGAAGGTGAAGGAGAGAATGACTCAGCCCAAAACATTTAGCTCTCCTCAAAGTCCTGAGATGAGGACTCCAGTTTGCTTTTCTTGCTGGGCGGGGTCTCCTCCTGTAGATCCTGTAAGCAAGAAACAAAAAACACACAAAAAAAAACAAAGCATGATTACATCTGATGAGCAAAGATGCACCAAGAAGTTAGGATCAGGCAGGCAGTTTTCACCTTGTTCTGCCCCGACCAGTGACTAGCTGTGGTTCCATTATCACTGTGTGCAAAACTCTAATGTCAAAAAACTACTTTGCAATTGCAGTGCTTATATTAAATAGGAAAGGCAATTAAAAACACACGTGAATAAGCCTGTTCATTAACAAACATGACTCCTCCGGCTACTTCCTGTCTTCTTCCGGCTGCTGATCATGTGACTTGTGTGACGCAAAAAGAGTGTTTCCATTGCAATTTTGCAAAGTAAGCCAAATTTGATAATAAAAAATAAATCACTTCATACTAGTGTCAAACCATTTTCTAAAAAAAAAAAATACAAGTGTTTTTCAAAATTGGCGTCTTTCCATTAAGCAAACTTATTTTCAAAATATCAAATTGTGTAATTATATGATAAAAAGAAACAACTAGTGAAAATTGCAGAAACATTTGTAGTCAACTGCAGAAGACATAAAATTGGGTGCAAGCGGCATTGTGTAAGCTAAAATGCAACAACTAGCTAAAATACTAAATAACTGCCTGGATTTACGTACAGCTGACTTGGTGTTACTGGAGTACCAGTAGCAGGTTGACCTGTGACCTCACTATGACAAAAACCCATTTAAAAGCTAAAATTAGTTAAACTCCTAATGATAGCTAAAATGTTCTCAATATCATGTGGACCATCACAATGCTTTTTTTCAGCTGTTTTATTTTTTCATTAAAAAAAAAAAACAACTGAAAATGCCGTTTGTTTGTTTTTTAACTCACTCCATTCAGTCAATTAGATTTAGTTTTTAAATTAAAATGAGCTAAAATGCTAGCTAGGATTAGCATTTTAGCTCATTTTAGTTAGCTTTTAACAGCAGCTGCTGGAGGTCAAAACCCCCACAGGGGTCGTTTAATGACTGAGTGAGAATGTTACAGATGGACTTCTAAAGGGACACACATGCCTCAAGGGCAGCATGTCCACACTAGAGCTCTTTAAATATTCAGTAACCATTCAGTGTGTGCCGAAGGAAATCATTGTTCAGGAGGACTGTGATCTGAAACCTGAGTGAAACAGAAAATGTTGCGTCTGTTTTTTTAGGCTTTTACTCTTTCAGTGATTTATTCTTAAAGAACTTTTGCTTTATTAGCCATGTTGTTCCTAGAAAGCAGGTAGAAGGGAGATCCGGACCAGCGTGTGAAAACTCAAACACTTTGTTTCCTGCATGGGTTACTGCTCCTCTGAGGTTTGCAGACAGACGTGCGGACGTGTTCATACCTGAGTGGCTTTGCTGTCTGAGGAATCCTTGTCCCCTGAGGACAGACCGTCTCTCTTGGCACTTTGTGCTCGCTCTGAGGTTTCTGATGTAGGGATGCTCTTCCCTGAAATCACAACACAGTAAAAAAAATAAATAAAAAATCTCAGACAAACTTCTAACTTCTTCATCAGGCAGCAAATACAGGCAAGAACTCTTCAGTGTGTGTTTGGCTCTTTTCAACACTCTAGTGACCCCAAGTGGTTCTTTGGGGTAAATGCAAACAACCCAAAGAGCTGAAACTAAAATTATATTAAAGTCGACCCCCCCCCCCACCCGTTGTTTATTAATTAAGTTTGAACAAAGCCAGCAGAGACGCAGATGTTCTGATAAAAAGGGGAACAAATACATTCTGCAGTGCTAGATTTCTTGCACAGACTGCATAAGTTTGAACTTAAATTTGTACTGCAGCCCTTTTTTGATCTGGTTCTTATTCTATGTCATTCTTTTATTCTACATTTTACATTATGCTTGACATTTTGCTCTGCACCTAGCGTTTCGAGCATTTGGTTTACATTCAAAGACTATGTGGAGGCGCGTCAAAAATCATGGAAAACAACGGCAATGGATTTGTCCTTGAATCGGTTGCTGATTGTGCATCTTGACCCACGAAATGTGTCACAGTGAGCGTCCAGTGCGCCTCTACGTAGCCTTCAAATGTGTACCAGATGTACGAAACGCATTTGGTACTTCAAGGATGACATCATCAGTTGTTGGTCATTTGCTGCGGCTCTTTGGTCCTGCTCTGCATCCATAAAGTCTCCTTTTCAAATCTTCTGGAAGTTGGGGTCAGAGTTCATGAATTATTTTAGTTTTTGAGTTGCAAAAACAATAATAAGTTGCTGTCACAGTTATGAACCATAAATGTCTTAAGGCTCAAAAAAAGCAAAAATCCTTCCAGCATTGTGGCATCCAAAACCAGAGTGAATAATTGTCCAAATGAGGAACACCCCAAGCAAAAAATGACAAACATAAATCAGAACTGCTCAACTATGTTCTATGAATATATGTTTAGAAATGATAAATGTATATATGTTTCAGGAGATTTGTTCTCAGACTCTTGAAATGACTTTCTTAAAGGGGCAGTATAATGTAATTTTTTTTTTTAGCGTTCCATGATACTATATTTTTCCCCACATCAAATACATACCTAAAGTGTTGCTTTGATTCTTTTATGCATATTTGAGAAATCCTTTCTCTGCCTTCGAGGACAAAGCTCCTCATCAGAACTGCAGATTCTAAACTTCCAAGATGTCACCTCACAGACCAGCCCTCCCTCACCACACACACACTCAGCCCCTTCAGACTAGCCAGCTCCAATTAGCAAACACCTGGTGGAACTGAACATGGCAAAAACGTTAAAAATGTTAACGTTTTTACCAGCGTAAAAACAGAGCGATGGTGTGATGACATCCTAGTCATATTTGATATATATAACATTTTATAACAACTGAAAGTTAGCATAGTTATTTGATTGCGCAATAAAATGGCACTATGTGCCTGGAAAAACATAGTACTGCCCGTTTAACCTGGTTATATAGAGCGGCAGATTAAATAAGGCTAACAAGTTGAAACTATTTCTCTGTTTTTGTTGAGATCCAAGAAGTGAGACACAAAAGTCGACGGTTAAATTCCCGGGAGGTTGGATCAGGGCCAAACAGGTGTGCAGTGGTTTAATCAAAGGGGAAGTGGTTGTTTTAAATTGAGGATGAAGACAAAAACATCAGATGGCATATACTGGTACATACTGGTGTGTACTGGTATACAATGTGTCTGTGACGGTCTGACCTCTCTTGCTGTCTGGGCTCTGGTCAGTCTTGGCCTCGCCGTTGTCGCGGTGAGACGCGGCGTTAGACTCCGGGGCGGGGCTGGTGCTGCAGCTGTTTTCCTGCTTCACTGAGGACGAGTCGGCGATGGAGCTCTGGTTACTGTTGTCATCTGGGAGAGGGCAGACCGAGTCAGAAAACACACGACCAACAAGCACAAGACAAAAGAAACGTGTAGAAGCCCCACCATGCATGTCCATCATCCCTGGAGAGGAGCTGTTCTCCGGAGTCGTCACCTCGGAGCCGTACTTGTCGTCCTTACCCTTCTTCTTATTTTTGTTCTTCTGCACCACAGGAGACACAGTGAGCTACAGTCTGCGCTTCGCTTGTATGCGACATTTTCAGCAAACGGCCTGCTAATAATCATGAACTCACGTCGTCCGATTTCGGCTCCGTCACCGGGACCCACTTGTAGATGCGAAGGGACGTGTCTCCGACCGTCACCCATTTCTTCTCCCTGATTGGACAGACAGACAAGCCGATTCAAAGTGACCTCTGGTGGAAAGGCGCTCTGAAACGTGGCAACCTAACCACTCCCTAGTTTACTTATACAAAGTTATACTAGAAAAACAAACAAGGTGATTTATTATGAATGTCCTGTGAATATTTTGACCTGTGCATTGAGAGTTTTCTGAGGTTCTCTGACATGATATTGCATGTTAAGTGGAAAAAAATCTAAAATGTTTTCATTTATTGCTGCTATTTGAAACAGTTAAATGGTACTTTAGCTGTTTAGGTTACTTTTAGAAATCAATATGAGATTTTTTTAGTGTGCATTAAAGATTTTCTTTATTTTAGTCACACAAAGTCAGTTAAGTCATTATTAAAATATTTTAATATCAATCATGCTTATTCTAATCATTGTAGCTCACCTAAAACCCTTAAACATTAATTCAGTGATTTATTAGTAAATCTAGATTAAAAAAGGATAGTAATTGACCACTGCAAACAATTCTATTATATAAATGTCTATATTATGTGGATGTGTTTTCTGAATTGAAATCAAAACTACCACAAAGTAAAATCTGCATAATAGTTGTCAAGACAACAACACAAACAATAACCCAGTGCACACACATTATTTTATTATTAACTAATGTACAATATTTTCCCCCAGGTTACTATTTCTGTAAACCTAAAAAAATGTAAATAAAACATCTCTGAAGGTTTCATCTGTGATTAGAATAATTTTGATTGAACATGTCATTGGTTTACCACAAATATGAAAGAAAAATGTTAAGAAAGAAAGAAAGGAACAAAGCAAGAGGTGAGAAAAGAAACACATTAAAACACCTCCTTCATTTGGTTATAGTTTATTTTTCTAGCAACCTTCTGGTGTTCAATCGAAAAATAAGTTCAACATGTCAATATTGGTCGAGTAACTAGTCGATCTAAGCTTTTAAACCTGTCAGCTAAAAGAAACACAGTTTCCCTTTAGTGTTCATCTTTATTGCAAAATTACATATTTAGTAAAATTTCTTTAAAGTAAGGGAAAAGCGTAGAAACCTTCTTAATATTTCTGGTTTAATATTCACGTAGTTAGAAATTATTGCGGTAGAAATGGATAATGAGAAAACATTGTTAAAGAAAAACCTGATATAAAAACCGCAATTAATAAAGTAATTTTTTTTAAAAAAAACTTGTATTTCCAACTTATTCAATCTTCTGAGGTTTACCTAGCCGATTCAAAAGAAGTTTTTACAAGACTGAAAAGGACATAAAAATGAACAATATCCGAAAATATAAACGTCTTTATATTCATTTCACATTACACCATCATATTTTATGTTGCTTTTATTTTGCGAAACAAAAAACGCTAAAGTTTCAACCAAACCAAACTTCTGCCTTTGACCCGGGGACGTTTGATTAATCCGCCGGAATAAACGCAGATCAGATTAAATTGTGACACCGAGCGGAGTTGAACAGCTACATCCACTAATGTCATGTCCTCCGAACAAACATGAGCTTCTGCTGTTTAAAGAGAACAGAATGTGATTTTCTGCTTTAAAAAGATAAGACTGAGTCACTACGTGTTCAGCCATGCACTACTGTAGCCTACTTCCCTCTCCCAACCCCCACCGTGTCTTATTCTCCGGCAGACCTAAAGGGCGACTCAAAGCGCTTAATTTAAAACTCCACACGGACTAAAGTGCTCCGACTCAAGAGCGCCGTCGTCAAAATGTGTCTGAACGTCCAGACTTATCGGCCGTTTCGCCGCTAAAACCCCGCCGCCTGCGCTCGCAGCTCGGCAGCGGGCAGCAATGGCTTCATGTGACTACATCGAAATGGCTTCTGGGTTCAACCCTTTTTTTTTTTTTTTTCGCCGTTAAAAATCAACGGAAAAACAACAGTTATACGTTGTACGTTTCCCCCCCACCCCACACCCCCCGCGCGAGCTGCCTCGCGAACGGCGCTGTTCGCTGAAGCGCCCCGGTCGCACCTGAGCCGCAAGTACATCTGCTGAGAACGCCGTTCAAAAAGCTGCCCTTTATCTTTCTATTTCATCCCTCTCTCCGTCTCGCTCCTTCCCTCTCCTCCCCCAACAAGCAAGCCTTTCTCGTGTTAGATAACGAAGCCTGCTTTTTGTATCTTGTTCCTCTTACCATTTTCGTACTTTCTCAATAGCGGCCATAACCCTCTTGATGTCATCTTTCGCCCTGCTCCGGGTCTCAGCTCGGACCGACCTGCCCGACATTGCCGCGGTGGGTATAATATTTTTAAAGCTCGCCGGCAGTTCAGACACAATGCAAACAGTAGAGCGCACAGAGGAGCCAATGCGCCTGCGCGGCCCGTTGGAGCAGCGGGGGGAGGAGGGCCTGCCGGCTGCAGCTGCACACTGAACAGAGATGTTTGCCTGCTGAGCTGAGAGAGCAGCAGAACAAAGAGTACAGCCCGAAAACTCCGGGCCGGACAGAGACCGCTGAGGGGGAGAGGAGGAGAATTAAACTTTACTGTGAGGGAATCTGTAGATTTTGACAATAATATTCGCAATTATAAGTCGTTAGGAGATCGTAAGATTTGATTTTAGGTCAGCTTAACACCTCACAACCAGGCTGAGGCAGGCAAAGAAGCGCAATAAAACCATTTTTACTCTGTCTGCTTTTCATTTGTTTTCTGATGTTTTTCTTTCTTTTTAGATATTTTGAAGTTACTCTGTAACTCTTCGCTGGTATTAGAGTTTCGCTACAACACGGACTGACTTAAATATGACATCTTTTTTTCCATTCATTTGTCTTTTCTTCCTTTCTCTCTTTCTTTGCGTATATTCTTGTAGTTATTTCATGATTGTATGTGACAGATCAGTGCCTTTTAGAAGTCATATAATTTGTTATGAAAACCCAGAAACAAAACGACCAAGAAGCCAAATACATGGCAATCCTGAAAGAAAACTCGTTAAGAGGCTGTGGAAGACATGAGGACAGGATGGAGGTTCACTGTTTCAGCAGGACACCAACACTAAACATACTTGAAAGGTGATTAAGCAAAGCATTGATTTAGGAAGGTTTAATATAAATCCAAAACACTCCTTTCACGTTTTTCTTGTAAATAATTTAGAGTCCTGTCATTCCTGCTTTACAGATGTGCACTACTTTGTATCAGCCTATTAGACAAAATCAGCAACTTTTGGGGCAAAATGTGAAGAAAAAGAAATTCTAAGGAGTGTTGCTTTGAAAAACTTCATCTTGATTGGTTACTTTTCTCATTGGTTTGTATCTTTTATCCATCTGTTTACTTTTGATTGCCTTCATTATCATTTCACAAGTAAGGTTTTTTTCAAGGCCCTTGTTTTGTTCATTTTGAAACTTTTGAAACTTTGAAGCATGAATTGGATTTAATCTGCTGCTCAGCAGTTACAGCCACTGACTGTAAAGCGGATTCCCTGCCATTCTCAGATTATTTCTTTTTATCATTTGGAATTAATATTTCACTTTCTAAATCTAACGCCCCACGTAACATAACCTTCCATAAAATCAAGGACATTGACCTGGATAATTTATCACATTGTATTAATAGACTACCTACTGCTGATCATTTTTCTTCCACAGATGAACTATTGACTCTACAACAAAAATCTTCACAGCGTCCTCAACAATCTCGCTCCACTTAAAACCAGATCTCTTTTATTCATACGGCACCTTGGTTTAATTCCACTCTTCAACAGTTAAAAACAAAAGGACGTCGCCTTGAAAGACTGTACCGGAAAACTGGTGTCACTGTTCACAGACATGTATTCCAGTCACATTCTTTTATACAAAGATGCAATTTCTTCAGCCAAATCAACATATTATTCCACTTTAATCAGTTCTAACAAGTATAACTCCAAAACTTTATTTTCTGTACTTGCAAACATTACCAAACCATTAGATTCCCTTCCTCCCCAACTGTATACCTCTGATTTTTGTCACACTTTGGTATCATTTTTTACTTCTAAGATAGAAATTATCCATCAGGATCTTATACCCAGTCTTGCCTTAATATTATCTGTCCCAGTTTCAGTTGTTCCTACTAATTCATTCTCAGTCTTCAGCCTCCCTTCTGTTGACGATGTCATCAAATTATTTCAAAAATCTAAATCTTCAACCTGTTATTTAGATTCTTTTTCCACTGTTCTTGTTAAAGTCACCCTCCCCTCTCTGTCCCCTCTCATCACTAAAATTATACATTCTTCCCTTACTACTGCTGTTGTTCCCTTGGCTCTCAAAACTGCAGCAATAACCCCAATACTTAAGAAACCTGGTTTAGATCCCAATGAACTCAATAATTTTCGCCCTATCTCAAATCTTCCATTTATTTCAAATATTCTAGACAGTTGCTGCTCAACTCCATTCTCATCTTTCCAGCAATAATCTATATGAACAATCCCAATCTGGCTTCCGTCCACTCCACAGTACAGAAACAGCTCTTCTTAAAATTACAAATGATCTCCTCCTTGCTGCTGACTCTGGTTTATTATCCATACTCCTTCTCCTTGATCTGACCATGGCTTTTGATACAACTTCACATAACATCCTTATTGACAGATTATCCTCTCTTGGTATTGTAAACACACCTCTCAACTGGTTTCGTTCATATCTCTCAGGCCGCTCTCAGTTTGTTCAGTTAAAATCATTTACCTCTCGCCCAGTTCCCGTCTCCTCAGGTGTTCCCCAGGGCTCTGTCCTGGGACCCTTGTTGTTTATCATTTACTTCCTCCCCCTTGGCAATATTTTTCGCAAACATAACATCCAGTTTCACTGCTACGCGGATGACATCCAACTCAATGTTTCAAACCCAGTTCCACTCTTCCATTTTCCTCCCTCACTGATTGTCTTCTTGAAATAAAACAGTGGTTTACTCTTAACTTCCTCAAATGAAATTCCAGTAAAACTGAACTTCTCTTAATTGGTACTAAGTCAATACTAAGTAAACTTGATAATTTCTCCATTTCAGTTGATAACTCCTCCATTTTTCCCTCCCCTCAGGTTGTCACCCTCTCTTTTGCCTCCCATGTCAATAATGTAACTCGGTCAGCTTATTTTCATCTCCGAAATATTCTCAGTCTCCGTCCTTCTCTGACTCCGCACTCCACTGCTGTTCTGGTCCACAGTTTGGTCACATCTCGTTTAGACTATTGTAATTCTCTACTTTTTGGGTTGCCACAGAAAACTCTGCATAAATTACAATTGGTTCAAAATTCAGCTGCTCGTATCATTACACAGACCCTTTAATTCATCACATCACACCTATTTTACAACAGCTTCATTGGCTTCTAATCACATATCGCATCGACTATAAAATACTTCTTCTAACTTTTAAAGTAGTTCACAATCTCACACCTTCATATCTCTCGGACCTCCTTCACATTGCCACTCCCACCCGTCCCCTCAGATCCTTCTTCTGTCCATCTCACCGTCCTCCCTGCTCGTCTTGTCACTATGGGAACAGATCATTCAGCTGCTCTGCTCCCCAACTCTGAACTCACTCCCACCTGATCTCCGTAACATCGAGTCTTTGCAATATTTTAAGTCCAAACTCAAAACCCATTTGTTTGAACCAGCGTACAACCCTTAATTATTTGTACTGTCTTACAAATCTTGTTTGTGTTTTTTTGTTTTTGTTTTTTATTACCGGTATTTATTTTATAATCTGCTTGCTTTTATATCAAGGTAACCTTGGGTGTCCAGAAAGGCGGCTACAAATAAAATGTATTATTATTATCATTATTATTTGTTCATATACTTGTAGATAATCATATGTTCAGATTTAGTGCATTCATACTTCCATTTCTCAAATTTAAAAATACCTTATTAATTTGAAAAGTAAAGTAAATGTAACTCATAATATCCAAATTCTTTAAAGAGTTGTTTTAAATGCTGAGGTCTGGGGAGGAAGTGTCGCCTCTGGAAGTCTGAAGAAACCTCCGACCTTTGAACTCAAGATTTATATTTACTGTATCAAATCTTCTTTCTGTTGCTATTGAGTATGTTATTATTTTACATCTATATTATGCAGATTAGGAACAAGTCAAATTAACAATGGAGAAAATTCTTGTCGGTAAGATAAAGGAGGGGTTGAAGATGGTAAAAAAATAAGACAATGTAATTAAATATGTAATTCTTGTTTCTTTATTTAATCCAACAACTTTGACGGTTATTATTGTATTATTTTATTTGCTATCCTGTCTAATTTTATTTTGTGTCACTGAAGTTAGAAATGATACAATTTAAGAAAAATAAAGAGAAAAAAAACAACCTAAAGGAAACTGAAAACGGAAAACATCGCCCTCTGGTGATGGAAAAATAGAACTACAGGATGTACCTGCTTTGTGAGAAACCTAAGAAAGAATCGCCATGTATTTACATTAAACAGAGAAAATAATCCTAAGAACGCATCTTAAAAGCTATTCTGTGTACCTAAAATAATAAAGTCTTTTTTAAAATGCCGATTCCCAATTGATGTTTCTCTCCTTTGTGCTGTTTTTAAACGTTTTTCTTTAGATAGCTTTTCACCGTTGTCAGGTCAGATTAACGTATTCTTCATGTTGCGCTTTTCCTGAGGCGCTCCGCGTATTGTTTGGTATTGTTTGGTATTGTTTTGGTATTGAGCAGCTTTGTTGGTCTAAACTAGGCAGCTTTCTCTGTCCACATTTTATTTGCCCACCACCTACATTAAAATGTGTCTTCCTTTAACTCCCAAGTTTTATCTTTCCGAACTGTCCGTGAAGCTGACAGGAGGCTTACGTCATCACTCTGCGACTCGTCAACGGGCTGAACCTTGTATGAGCTAACAGTGTGTAAAAGCGAGTGGCAGGTATTTCTTGTCAAAATCTGGGCATTTTAAACTACCAATTTTTATTATAATTTTATTATACTATTTTATACTACTAAAGGCTTAATATATATAAATGTAAAACATTTATAGGTCATTTGAGTCAGTCGTCGCGTTTACGTGGTTTTGGCAGGTGTCAGACATCTGCGAACTGACCTGCTCCTGCAAAACAATATCTACAGTAAATATTGATAAAAGTTTCGGAGTTTGTTTTGACCTTAAAGAGTTTTTGGCTCCATTTTGGATTTGAAAATGAATGAAGAAGGTGAGTTTCTCCTGGACTTCTGTCCCCTGCTCCGTGATTCTCGGTGATGCTGAGTCTGTGTCTGGTCAGAACTGGTGCAGTACTTCAGGGCCCAGATGAGGAAAGACCCGGACATGGCCTCTGCCGTGGCAGCCATCCGCACCCTGCTGGAGTTCCTCAAGAGAGACACAGGTGGGTTTTCAGATGATCCCTGGGAAAGTACATTTAAATAGTCACTCGACGAACCAAAGGAGAGAAGGTTTGCTCTCTGGTTTGGCTTATTATTTTGTTTGCAATTCCTTCTAATTCATGTAAAATACTTTGAATTGGATTGTCGCTGAAAATGTGCCATAGAAATAAAATGACCTTATGTAATCATAAAAAAAAAAAAAACTTAATGGAATCAACATGTTCAGGTTAGTTTAAGTCAGTTTGTTTCACTTTAACAACAGTGATTATTATTAATGGGGAACTATTGTGCAAAATTCACTCTTTGCATGTTTTATACTTCCATTTTGGGTTTCTAAAAAACAAGTTCTTAAAAAATCCACCCAGCCGTTTTCTGGCAGTAAATTAATGTATTTTGATGTCTGGAAAAAGAGCCGTTCCAAAAACCTTCAGATAATTAAGTCATAATCTGAGGGTACTGCAGTGTTACCTAGCAACCCCAGCAATTTTAGCTTTCATTGGCTTAAAGTCTATTAAAAAAAATTAAGCACCCTTTGCTAACCATTTATTAATCCCCCAAAATAAGGAACAGATTACTACAGTATTTATTTATTTTTTTTTAGCTGCAGATGCAACCTTTGGTACAAATGATCAAGATTTCATGCCACGTTACTGCAATTTAAGCAATATATATATATATTTTTTCAATTTAAAAACTTTCACTTATATTGAATTGTTTTTGTGCATATTTTGTTGTATTTCTGTCCGATTAATCAGTGGTCAAAATCACAGTTAGCTGCAGCTCTAATCATGATGTGAATGTGTTTGGCTCAGTCTGAATGTCCGTCCGTCCGTCCAGGTGAAACCATCCTGGGTCTGAGGGAGAGCCTGACGGGGGCCACAGACTGCCTGAAGGGAGAGGACTCCTCTGTGGCCGTGTCCTCTGGAGGAGAGCTGTTCCTGCGCTTCATAAGCCTCACATCCCTGGAGCATGAGGTGACGCTTGTTTTGCATCACCAGCAAATCTGATCCAATTGCCATCAGAGTGCTGTAGAAATAAACCGAAGTCAAAAATTTTACAGCGTTGTAAAATGACCTGCTTGCAGATTTCTCCTATTTTTGCTCTTAATGTTGATGCTCTTAATTTAGATTTCATAAAAGATAATCCCAGTTAATACAAACCTTAGTTTGAGAGTGATGATTTTACTTATTAAGGCATAAATATAACTAGGCAGTAACGATGGGCATTAAGTGTCTGTGATAACTGACAGCATGAAGCAGGTTTTTACGTCACTGGAATCATTTTGAGCCACATTTTGGAGCAGGCCCACTTAAGCATCTTAGTCCATGGGCCAGGCCATTTTTTGTCCATTTCAGGGTGGCAAAGTCTATCAATATTTTTTGAAAAGATACATGTCTCTAGTTAATATTTTGGTATGATAGCCCTTCCAAAATGGTAGCTGAGTCATAGTCATCATCTCATGAAGTAAACAACCCCTTTGGAAAAATTCTGTTTTTTGAGACTGGTGTATCTCTGGTTTAGGGTCATGGTATGGACATTTGTCAAAGGTCTATAATGTAATATTTAGTATCATCTTAAAGCGGACACTCTTGGCTTTCATTTAAGCCATGTTTTGAGTTTCTCTGACCAACACAGAGGTCATTACAGCTCAGCTTTTAACTCCATCAACTCCTGACAGGTTGGTGGAGAGGCTAGAGTCCCTGGTTCTAGGAGCAGGACTGCACTGGTGGATCAGGGATTTTTAAACCAACAAACTCCAGCATGTCCAAATCAACTCCCTTACCTTCTCCACAGTCACACTCAGCACAGGTATGCCCCAAGGCTGTGTTCTCAGCCCCGTCCTTTACTTCCATTTTACCCATGGCTGTAAAACCAAATACCTCTTTTAAATAAGCCCAGCAGGGCCTCATTTTTTCTGAGAACCCTCAGGCATTGTCGTCTGTCCAAGAAGCTGATAACAGATTCTGTCACTGACTTACTGCTGTACTGTGTAGGTACTCGGACTGTACAGCAGCAGACAAAATCACTGCTCTATTTTAATAATTTTAATTAAGTAAAAAATATATTTTTTAACAAACAAACATTTTAACATTACATACTGCAGTTTTATGTAGAGAGCAGGAAACAGTCATGCTGAAGATCCAAAGGGACTATTATGTATTAAAAACGGAACTGCCTGGACATAAAATTAATTGACTTAAAGTTACACATTTACATATTTTTTTCTTTTAAATATTTTTGACTATAAACTTTTAAGCAATTTTTCACTTTTTTATTGGCAATTATTTTACTTGAGGCAATAAATTTTAATGTCAGCATATTACACATTAAGTTATCTGTCTTTCTGTCTGCCTATGGTCTGTCTGTCCATACAGGCAGCTTGCTGGTAGAGGTTTATGTCCTCACATCTAATAGTCTAATAGCCTACTATCTTGCTATGAATTTCTCCATCTATTAGACTGTATGTGAGGACCTCCAGCATCAGGAACAGTTGGGCAGCATGCAAGCTACCTGATGTGCAAACAGGCTGAAGAGCTCAGAAATGCCTCAGAAAAGCTCTAATGTTGCACCAAGACTGCTTTGAAATATAAGAGTATATGCTGGTAAGGAAGTTTAGCCAATGAATTTAGGTGTGTATAACAAGGGACACATCTAAAAGTTGCAGGACTCTGGCCCTTGAGGAATGCAGTTTGAGACCACTGCCTTAGTCGGTTGAGTATTGCAGTAACTTCCTCCCAGGTACAGCTGGGTTAAAAGAAATGTGGTAGTAAATGAATAACAAAGGCTGTGCAATGCTGCTGGTCACCTGAAGCTTTCTGTAGCTTTGTGTTCTTCTAAATCTGCTCCTTAGTCGCATCTTTTCGGGCTTGCTACTACCTCTAGTGGCGTGGGGGTGGTAACACAACTAATATAATTACATTACTAAATCAGAATACCGCAGTCTTTATTATTTATTATTAATTTTTCATTCTCTTAAGAATGTAGAGCTAATTAAATGATATAAACCTTAAAGTGGTTCTAGTTTCTCTCGATGGCCAACCTGTTGAAACTGTGGTAAATTTTAAATACCTTGGGTCGTTCCTGGACAGTCAGCTCAACTTTGCTGAAAACACTGACTAGATTTTGAAGAACTGTTCTCAGAGACTCGACCTTTTAAGAAGACTTAGTGATCTTGGGGTGAATTTGGAAAAAAAAAATTTTATCACAAAAGAAGGGTTCGGTAAATGCGCATATGAATCTGATGGGTTCGGTACCTCAAAAAAGGTTAAGAACCACTGGCCTAAGGTTATCATCTGTTGGAAGAAATGTAATACAATAATCTGAATTATGCTGTCAATAAGCATCTGAAAATAATATATATTTTTTTATTTTTACCTCAGAATTAGTCATTTAATGAGGTTGTTTTCCTCCCTCATTCTGCTATGTCTCTATGTGGCCATCATGGGCTACTATTGTGTAGCCCATGATGGAAAAGCTCACAAAATCTGATAAATATGCCAATACAGCATCCTAAAGTCTATGTAAGTGTACATTTCTACTATAACTGATTAACTTTTAAATAACGAGTGACACGCTAAACAAACCCCCACTAAATCTCCAACATGTACACTAGTTAAGGTTATAGCCCAAGTCTATAACTTAAAATTACAGCTCATAATCGCCTCCCATAGGCAGACAGTGTAGGCATATCCATCCATCCATCCATCCATTTTCTTACACCCTTGTCCCTTGATGGGGTCGGGAGGTGCTGGTGTCTATCTCCAGCTGGCGTTCTGGGCGAGAGGTGGGGTCACCCTGGACAGGTCGCCAGTCTGTCGCGGTGACTTACGGTGTGGAAAAAAGTGTAATAATTTTGGTTTAACAACCATGTTATGTTGTTAAATGACCTCTGTGTTGGTCAGAGAAACTCAAAACATGGCTTAAATGAAAGCCAAGAGTGTCCCCTTTAAGATGATATCAAATATTGCATTATAGACCTTTGACAAATGTCCATACCATGATCCTACACCAGTCTCAAAAAACAGAATTTTTCCAAAGGGGTTGTTTTACTTCATGAGATCTTAACTATGACTCAGCTACCATTTTGGAAGGGCTATCATACCAAAATATTAACTAGTGACCTGCATCTTTTCAAAAAATATTGATAGACTTTGCCACCCTGAAATGGACAAAAATATCAAATTGTCGCCTCTGGCCCATAGACTATCTGAATTGGAAACAAATTCAGACTTTGATTAGGCCACTTCAAAACCTTTACATTAGTTGTGGGACTCAATTGAAATTTTTAATGGAGTTAATTGCAGGATCTGTAATTAATCACATTTTAATCTAAAACCATGTTGACAAAATAAGCAACACTTTAAATTCAAAACCCCACTTTGCTGCTAAATTATTAAATATATGGACATGAGCTCAACAGATATTTGTTTTTAATCTGTTATTTGGATTATTCAACCACCATAGTATTATACCCCTTCATCAACAAGCTGAATGGATATATAATAGCGAGGTGCTATTATACCCATTCAGCTGTCAGAATGATCATCTATGGAACTTCTTTGAAAAAAATCCTTCTTTAGAAAATGTGGCTGTGAACGCAACGTGTTTAGCATTGAGATGCTATTTTAGGCTTGGGTAGCTTCACTGACATGCTAACTCCTTTTAGCACATCAAGTGTTTTCCAGCGTCCAATCAGATCATTTTGAAGCAGAAATAACCCCCCAAGTGAGCCGAGAGAAGCAGCTGTTTCATCCATCGCTGTTACTTGCGGCTGTGCGTCAGATATATGGGTCGTTCCAGAAACATGAAAAATATAAAGATTCCAGATAGAATATTTGTATGTTTAATATTTTTAAGACATTATAATCTGTCATTAAATAATCCAAATTTATGAGTTAAAGTCCCAGACCAACTTCATGATTTTTTTTGGTTTGTTTTTTAGCCACTTGATCATGCTAGCCTCTAGGAATAACAGAAGGTTGTGACTACCTGCACCATGTCTGCTGTCTGCATAATGTTATTTTTCTAAAATACTGTTTTATCATCTCATCTAATTGGAGGACATCTTCCAAGAAGTTTTGCCTTTGACTCATCAAGATGTTTTATAGAAAATGTGAGATGGGTTTTGTGGTTTTTCCTTGCTAATTTCCAGTAAAGGTCATATTTGCCAGTCGCCATTTGCTTCCGTGTTGTTTTGGTGTGATTTTAAAAGGCCAATAATTCCTTATATGGGTCACCACTGATCCATGTTTTTCTAAAATAAAAACTCTTAACCAGGACCAGTCTCTGCACTCTGTAACAGAAGTTTCTGTCTCCAGGATTTGTCTCTCTGTAAGAAGGTGATGGAGGAAAGAGGAGAACTATTTCTAGAGAAGATCTCCATGTCCAGGAACAAAGTCGCTAAGCTCTGTCACACCTTCATCAAAGATGGAGCTGTAAGTACCGGTCCGGTCTCGTCTCCTTGCTCTTTGCGCTTGCTTCACCTCGTGCCTTTTCCCCCCTGCAAATTTTCTCAGAAAATCCTGACTCACTCGTACTCCAGAGTGGTCCTGCGGGTGCTGGAGAAAGCTGCTGCGGAGAAGAAGCGCTTCTCTGTCTACGTTACCGAATCGCAGCCTGACGCCGCAGGGTGAGCGAGTGGAGCGGAGCGGAGCAGGGACTAGCTTCTTTCTCAGAGGACACTAAATGATTGTGTTTTTCTCCTTTTGTTAAAGACGGCAGATGGCAGAGGCCCTGAAGAAACTCAACGTTCCAGTAACAGTAGTGCTGGATGCAGCTGTAGGGTAGGCTACTCTGGGGCTCTGAGGAAACACAAATGGTTTATTTAGTCATCCTTACATCTGTGGTTGAGGGTTTTTTTATTGGAAATATACAAGTGGAAAATAAATTTCTAAGATAAAATAAACTACTTTAGTTCCATTATGGACAAAAAAAGAAAATAAAGCTGTTAAAAAAAAATGAGCAGATTGTTGCTGGTCAGTTGAGTTGGTAACAGTGTGGTGATGTCCAGATATGGGCGGGTCAGTCAGTCAGGACAGTGGCCGAGTTCCAGACCTTTGCAGAGAGATACAATCAGTTTCCCCAAGTAATTATTGGCCCTTTGGCCAAAAAGAAGAAAATCTGAGCCGATTTATTGATGCATCACTAGATAATAAACTTTGTTTCCATATTTAATATTGTAGGTTCAGAAAGAGAACGAGCAAAAGTTGAGGAAAAATGCTTATTATTTACGTTCACACTGTTTTAATTAACCTGTTTTTAAAAGCTGCTTAGTTTCCATTTTCCGTCTTCCAGGTATGTGTTGGAGAAGGTGGACCTGGTCATTGTTGGAGCAGAGGGAGTCGTCGAGAGCGGAGGCATCATCAACAAGGTGCGTTTCCTTCATGGCCCCGGATAAAACTGAACGGATTTCAGTTTTATCAAGGGAGCTGAACACAGATCAGATCTGTGTGTGTTTCCAACAGAATCTAGAGTCTGTGTGTGTTTTTCCCCAGATCGGCACCTATCAGGTGGCTCTGTGCTCCAAGGCTCACAACAAACACTTCTACGTCGTTGCAGAAAGTTTTAAATTTGTCCGTCTGTATCCGCTGAACCAACAGGACGTCCCCGATAAGTTTAAGGTGCGGCTTACTTATTTCGTGTGTTTTTATTTTAGTGATTTTTCATCCCTTTATCCAGATTTATTGACTTATGCTTCCTGTCCCGCTCAGTACAAAGCCGACACCTTGAAGAGCATCCGGAACCTTTCGGAGGAACACCCGGTCATCGACTACACGCCCCCCTCCCTCATCACCCTGCTCTTCACAGACCTGGGGGTCCTCACCCCGTCGGCCGTCAGCGATGAACTCATCAAACTTTATTTATAACCGCGTCCTTTCGCTAAACAATAAAACTGACGTCTATGGTCCACCTGCTTCCTGCTTTGAGTTTGTGAGCTGCTGTTCGAAGTCTTCCTCACTGATTTGGCCTTTTTTTAGCTTCTTAAGGAGGCGAGTGTCTTCTAAAAGCTCCTTCATGTATTCTTCGTCCATGTCAGAGTCCTGCAAAAGTAGAATAGAAGCCATGAGAACGTCCCGTCTTAAAGCTGCAGTACGTAACTTTTGTAAAGAGGGTTTTTTTTTTTTTTTTTTACATATTTTCTAAAACTGTAACTGAGGTAAGATCAATCTCGTCCACTTTGCTGAGCTATTATGGCCGTCTGAAGAAGTGAAACGCCTCCCGGTCAAAAACAACCAATCAGAGCCAGGAGGAGGGTCTTAGCGCTGTCAATCAACCATGTGAATCCGCTGCTAAATAAGCTAATGGTGGAGAAACAACTTACTGTTAAAGGAAAACTGTTCATCTATTAGCCATGTTAACTAGCCTTAGCATTCACCACAGACTGTCCTCCGTCCAGATGTGGCAGGTCCAACAAATATGTAAAAGAAATCTATTTTTTAAATAAAAGTTGCACACTGCAGCTTTAATGCTTCATTTATCCCCCAGACAGTGTTTACCTCATCGTGTTTCCTTTTGGCGGCGCGTTTTTTCCGGCGGTCCTTCTTGGTCTTCTGCTTGGACCAGGCCTTGTTCTTGACGAAGTTCTTCTTGGGAAGCTCCGTCTTCTCCTTGACTTTCAGCTCGGCCAGCATCTTCTGCCTCTGCTTCTGTCTGTTTTTGTCCTTGTAGCGGATGCTGTCCGTGTCCACAGTCGTCTCCACGAAGTCGGGAAACGTTTTCCCCTTCAGCTCAGGCATCTTCGGCAGGCGGAGCAGCGCGAAGCCGTTGGCCAGGGACACGAAATTCAGATCTAAACCAAAAAACAATATGAGAAGGTTTCATTTTTGGGGGGATAATAAAAAAATACAGTTGCCTTTGAGGATTTCTGACCTTTTACTCTGAAGATGAGGCTGCATTCGTGTTTGGCGTAAGCCTGGACGTACGACACAAAGGCCCTCATGCCTTTGTCGAACATGGCGCGGTCGGCCAGCGCCATGGCCTTCACCTTGGGCAGCACGTCCACCACGTCCTTTATAGGAGACATCTTCTGCAGCGGGCACTGGTCACAAAAAAAAATACCGTTAGCCAAAACACATCCTGACCAATGTCCTGTGGAGATGCGCCGATTATCAACCAGTTCTGGTTTCTTTTAAAGAACTTCAATAAAATACAAAAGGAATAAAACATCTTTGCTCGCTTTCCGTTGCAGTTTTAAATAGGGTGAATTTGCTAATTTATTGCAAAAGAATGCAATACTTTTTTGAGGTAATGCAAAAGAAAAAAATTTCCCCATGATCGCCTCTGTAAAAAAAGAAAGAAAGAAAAAAAAACCCTGCTAAAATCTCACTCAGAATTTGAATGCGTGCCATTTTCTGAGCTCTGATCCTCCTTCGAGTGACTTTATGCTGAGTCAAAAAATCTTTGAGTGAGTTCTAGACAATTATTTTAAACCATCAATTATCAGATGAAGTGCTGATCATGAAAGTCTTGTTGCCGACGGCTACGACAACTGCTGAAGGACCCAGTACAACTGATGCCGTCACTTAAAACGACTTCCCACTCACTTTCTGGTTGATGGACAAGAAGTCGACATACGGTTCCTCCATTGGCAGCAGGAAGACGAGGGCGTTGCCGTGGTTACCGATACGTGCCGTTCTCCCGCATCGATGCACAAAAGCGCTGACGGAAAAAAGAAAGAACGGCTGAGCAGACAGGAAAAATGGTTGCAGCCTCGTAGGTAGAAAACTAATAGTGTTTTAATGTTTAAGCTAACAGGACAATTCATTCCGCCAAAACAAATAGTCCCTAACCTTAAAGCACAACTTTTTGTTCGTATTTTTTTAAACTAATTGCACCAACCTGGCGCTGCTGGGGGGATCGTACTGCAGAACCCAGTTCACGTCGGGGATGTCGATGCCTCTGGCCATGACGTCGGTGCACACCAAGATCCCGCTGCAACGTCACAACACTGTTACAAACAAACATGTGATGGTACAGGTTTACTGTAGGGGAGTGCTTTACCTCTTTAAGGCCCTGAAGTCTGAAAAAATACTGCTGCGCTTATTTTTCATCTTGCCGTGGATACAGTGGATCGTGACCTTCTTGACCAGCGACTCCAGGGCTCGGCCGAAGAACTCCACACAGGCACAGGTGCTTTAAAAAGACAAAGAAAACGAGTAAGAGAAAATATGTGCAAACATAACCAGGAACAAAACAAACTAAAGAAGTGAACCCTTATTGAATCCTACTAAATATGTCACCTGCAGACGTGGTAATTATCAGAAATTGGTAATTAAAAACATGTTATGGTATTAATACACAGTCCAGTCACATTAATGTGACCACCACGTACTTTCCACTTCAGAGTTAAATAACCAATCACAGAAGGCAGGTGGCAGCACAGTGCAGTTGAGCGTATATAAAGGGTGTGTGTGGGCTTCGGAAAACATTTCAATCGTTGGCGTAATGCAGAAACGAAGCCATTTATCCGACGTCCAAAAGGGCATGATCATTGGCTTTCGGGCCAAGGGTGGAAGCATTTCCGAAACGGCTGAGTTTGTGAACTGTTCGCGTGCCGCCGTGGTAAAAGTGTACCGTGCATGGCAAAATGGGACTGTCCAAAATCAACGACGTGGCAAATGTGGTGCACCACGGGCCATAGATGACAGAGGCGAACGACGGTTGCGGAGATGCGTTCGGGCAGATAGACGGGCTACCGTTGAGCAACTGACCACTAAAATGAACCAAGGGGCTACCACAAGTGTCTCCCAAACCACTATTCAGCGAACATTGCTGCGTCTGGGCCTCCGAAGCAGACGCCTGGTTCGTGCACCTATGCTGACTGGTGTTCATCGACGACGAAGGCTAGAATTTGCACGCCAGTACAGCAGCTGGACGTCCACTGAGTGGCGACAGGTAGCGTTTTCAGATGAATCGCGTTTTATGCTCCATCGGACAGATGGACGTTGGCGTATAAGGCGTGAAACCTCTGAAAGGAACCACCCTGCAACCATTGCAGGAACGGTCCAAGCTGGAGGCGGGAGCATTATGGTCTGGGGAATGTTTTCCTGGCATTCTCTGGGTTCACTGATTATTGTGGAAGGCACGATGGATCAATACAAGTACGCATCTGTCCTTGCGGACCATGTCCACCCCTACATGCGCATTGTTTTTCCTCAGGATGATGGCATCTTCCAGCAGGACAATGCGAGGTGCCATACAGCTGCCAGTGTACGTGCGTGGTTCGAAGAGCACCAGGATGAGTTTACCGTCCTCCCCTGGCCAGCAAACTCACCTGACTTAAACCCAATCGAGCATCTGTGGGACCATCTCGATCGAGTTGTTCGCGCCATGGATCCTCAACCGCGTAATCTAGCGCAGCTGGCCACGGCATTAGAGTCGGCATGGCTCAACATCCCAGAGAAGACCTTCAGGGACCTAAGTGACTCTCTTCCTGCACGTCTCGTAGCAGTTCGCTCTGCGAAAGGTGGTTATTCTGGCTTTTGACAGATGGTCACATTAATGTGACTGGACTGTGTATGTAAAACAGAAGGAAGGAAGAAGACTTCTGCTAAGTAGTGCATTAATATCAAGTGGTTTCTCAAGGTTTCTTATAATTCAAAAACTGATTAAACTGTGTAACTGTACGACGGCTGCAACTAACAACTGTTTTAGTTACCGATTAAGCATACAAAATAAAACACTACAACCAGAAATAATTAATTAATTAAACGGAAACAAAAACCACAAATAACTATGAACTCAATCAAACCTGAAGAAGACCAGCTGCTTCTCATGCTTGTGTTGCCTTAGAAACGCCACCAGGTTGTTGAACTTGTCCTCTGCTCTGCAAATCTGAAAGGACAGCACACACACGTCTTTGGTCGTTGCCGTCTTTGCTTTGTCGGCTGAACGACGGGCTGTTCGCTCCGTCACTCACGGTGTAGTAGTTGGAGAGGCGGGCCGGGGTCTTCTGGGTGGCCGAGGCAGCCTGACCCTTCTCTTTGACGGTGATGCGGACGGGGTTCCTGAGGCCGGCCCTCACCAGCTTCTCCAGCTCCTGAGTCTGGGTGGCTGAGAACAGGCCTGTCCGTCTCTGCTTGGGCAGGTAGCTCAGGATGCTGTTCAGGCTGCACACAGGGGAGAGAGTGGGGTGAAATACAGAACATCTAAACCTGGAGCAGCCCGATGGGCTACGAGCAGATTTAGTCCAAAACCAAGAGAATATGATCCAACAAAACTACATCCATGCTGTATTTGAGAGTACCTGGCCTCAAAGCCCATGTCAAGCAGCCTGTCGGCCTCATCCAGAACCAGAACATCCAGGCTCCGGACCGCGCTGGCCAGTTCCAGCCCCTCTGACTTCCTCCTGAACATGTCCTCCAGGCGGCCGGGCGTCGCAATCACAATGTTGCCGCTGAAAAGAAACGCAAAACGGACGTAACAGCACAATGATCACTTCCTAACATGTTCCCACCCAATACTGAGGACTACAGCACTAATCATAAGCTAACACTAAAGAGCTATAGCAAGATGGTATTTAGCAAAGGTTAATGCTAAAGTTGCAACAGGACGATATTTAGCAGAAGCTATTGCTAAAGATGTATAACAAAATTTAGCAAAAGCTAATGCTGAAGCAGTATAACAAGATGATATTTAGCACAAGCCAATGTTAAGGAGGTACAACAAGACGGTATCTAGCAGAAGCTAGTGCTATGACAGCATGGTATTTAGAAGAAGCTAATGCTAAAGCACTACAATAAGATGGCATTTAGTGGAAGCTAATGCAGGAAAGGCTGTTACAACACAGACTATCGCTCTCAACACCGTCAGCAGGTACAGGTAGGTGTGTATCAGGACACACACCTACCTGTATGGTCGCTGTGGTGAAAGTGATTCTTTGGAACAAATGTTTTCAATGTTAGCAAAAAACTCTAAAGAGCTGAACAAAAAATCAGCTCGCTATTAATGGATTAATGGTGTTGCCAACACTGGAATACAGCTTTCATTTTTTATAAAAACAAAAAAAATATTTGCCCTGGGTTATTTATTAAAATGAAAACTTTACTCAGATGCATTTTGTGCAAATGATGAAGTCGAACAGAAGAAAGTGATAAACCTGTTCAACCCGTTAGAAACAGAGGAAGTCTATTTGCTGCCAGCTCTTCATCCGTCACATACCCATGCTCTTTAAACCTCTCCACGTCTTCTGCTGGGTTGCTGCCACCAATCAGCAAAATCTGCCTGAGAATCAAAAGGTGAAATTGATTATCGAGTGTAAATTGATTTTAAAAAAATGCTTGTACTTAAATCTGCCTGCTCAGTTTGAAACAATTCCAATCATTTTCTTTATACTCACGTGAACTCTGGAAACTTCTGGGTAAACCTTCCCATCACCTCACTGATCTGCAGGGCCAGTTCTCGTGTGGGAGTGATCACCAGAGCACCGACCTGCACAAGACACATGAATGTTTCCGCAGATCCTGCACCACAGCAAATCTCTCAGCATCCAAAAAAATAATGATAATAATACTGCAAAGACTAAAGCGGCCATGTTTTTTGCTTTGGTGTCACGGTTACCTGCTTCTTCTTGAGTTTCTCCTCACGCTTCAGCAGCAGCTCTATAATAGGAATGACAAAAGCCAAAGTCTTCCCACTGCCGGTGACCTGAAGCAAAACAGCAAACACCTTAAGAAACGATCGGTTGTCATGACAGCACAACTTCCTGATCTTTTCCGAATAACTCTTTTTGCATAATTTTGTTAATTACAACCTCTCTTTATCCTCAGTTTTGAGCATCTATCATATTTAATATCTGCTGTTGGAGCCAAGCTGTATTTTCATTCAGCCTCCAGCAGAGGGAGCCAAATAAATATGTTAAATATAGCTACTCAAAAGCCTTTATACCTCTTGAACTGAATTCATCTGATTGGATACAGAGCTTCTACAAGCTAATGTTAATGTTCTGCATGTTAATGGCGCCCCCTATGCGGCTTGTTTTAAACTACACACAAAACTTTTATCTGTTTCATTCAGAAGTGACTTTCTCCTTGCCACTCTTTCACAAAAGCTAAAAATGTGCACAAACTAATATTTTATGTGATGAAAGTTTCTCCCACCTGAGCTATAAATATTTGCAGTTCTTCCAGAGTTACCCTGTAGGTCTGAGGTCTTTAAACAACAGAATTGATTTATTACTGTAATTACTGCTGAACTCTATTCAATAACTACATTACTTGCTATCACTGTAAATGTATGAGTAAATCACATGATTGTTCCAAGTGTTTGTTCTAATGAAAATGTGATTAAACTGACCGCCACTGCTGTAACCATTATCATCACGGTGTTCCCATCATCAGATATATTTCTATTCATGACAGATATCCAGATTGTTTTTGTGCCTTGAACTTATTCTTTTGTCATTCTTGTAACTAGTTCAACTCAAGATAAACACATTTGACCGTTCGACGTTTCCTGGATCACATTAGTTTGGATTTCTTCGTGACCCAGAATCACTTTGTCACCAAATCCTACTAGTCCAGAGTTCTACGTGTTGCTCCGTTTCAGCTTTTTTAAGCAACTTGTTGCAGAGACACTCACCGCCTCAGCAGCCACGTCTTTATTGTTCATGAACAGTGGAATACAAGCAGACTGTAATGAGAAGAGATCCATCAGTCAGACAGGTGGCGTTTATGGGTTGAAACAAGGACTTAAGGTTTAAAAGTTACCTGTACAGGAGTCATGTAAGTAAATTTCATTTCCTCAAGTGTTTGTAAAATCTTCTGGTTTAGTTGAACAGGTAAGCTGTCCCATGTCCCGTCTGTAATGTTTTCCATGTTGGAAAGTAGCAGCAGAACGCTAACGCTGTTAGCACATGGTCAGCCTTTCTGCACGATGGACCTTCTTCCGCTGCGTTCCGTAGTTGTTTACACGCCGGCGGGAAACTGAAGCCGACTCGCATGTTTTGGTTCCGCTTTCCGTTCCGTGTGTTCTTTCTTCTTCTTTTGTGTTTTATTGGCGAATGGAAACCAACTTAAAGTGCATTTACCGCCACCTACTGGATTGGAGTGTGGTCATAAACACATAAATGTATGCACGTGCATACACACATACACACACACATACTTTTAAAAACGATTAAATAACTTAGTAGTTTTTAAAAATCTGATTAATTGATTTCAGATCAATTTTGATTCATTTCTTGAAAGATTTATCAGAGATTTTCCTCTCTGTTTTGTATTGACTTTAAATGCTGACGTCCCTATGAATATCTATTGCATTCTAATGACATGTTCCACTGTTTACATCTGATTCCAATAACTTCAAGTCCCCGTTTCATGTTTGCCTTTATGAAAAAGAGAACTATTAAGTCCTATATGGCCAATTCTAAGTTGTGATATGATTACTTCTTCTTTCCGGCTTCCCTATTTGTTCTTCATTTGCATTCTAACTTTTATTTGGGTTTTACGCAAGCACTTAACTTCTACATCTAGTCTGCTCTAAAAGGATAAAATTATTCTGTGTCTTTCTATGCCGTGTCTTTGCTGCATGCTTACTTAACCAAATCACATCAGACTGACAGTGACACATAAACAAAATGGAACTGATTAGGATGAGGACCCAATGCAGATTGTATCTCTACTACATGTTTCCAGCTAAATCACATAAAATAAATCCAGAAATCTAAAAATAAATGTACAGCTTTGAAGTCAAATGTGACGGGTGGATTTCTGCGTTGTGTGGTAATCAGACAAACCACAAGACATGAAGTCTGGGTTTGGAGGCGGTCCGTTTATGTAATCTGTCAATCGTGAGATATTAGCATTAGCACCTAGCATGTGCTCCAGTTCTCCAACCCGATCTATACAAAATAATAGTTAGCATGCATCAAATGATGATGATGATGATTAAACTCCTCCACATGAGGCAGGATGACCCCTGACCCGGAGAAGGCACTCTACCCTTTTCCAGCTTGTCATTAATACAGAAGGAAAAATAAACATTTGAACAATATAAATGAGTAAAATCTGGAAAAGTTGAACTGCCTGAAGGAGGGTAGATGTGCGGCAAAGCTAAAGATGTATGAGAGCCGCACTGGGATAACTCTAGAATTTTAAACTGTCCGACGCATGCTTTAAAAAACTCCAGGCCGCTTCTAGTTGCAATCATCTATTTATTCCACTTTGATTGTCTTACTTCAGATCTTACAGATTTACACTGCAGGCCAAACCATCCAATTGTGCCAACAATAAACGGCATTAAACACGGTCAACAGAAATTATGACCACCCTGGTGCACCCGCTTCCTCAAACATAAGCCAGTATGGCTCCCATTCATACCTTCAGTGACAGCCACCTCGACACACCCACCACCCAAGTGTCAAAGGCCTGTGCTCCCATCACCTCAATAATCCTAAATTTCATTCATATGGCTCTTACAGAGGGAACATTAAAACATTTTACTTTATGTTCTATTTTATTAAACCAAATGTAAGAAAACGTCTTTCCTTACATTATAAGAAGCATTACGTGACACATTTATTGTTTAAAAGTAATTTCATGTTTGAAACTAATATTGAAGTTTTCATATAATGTTGAATAACAAATATTATGAATGCACTGTGGTGATTTAAGTTGCTTTTGAATATTAAACAAGTACTTTTTCACTTTGAGTTTCTGGATGAATTTAATATGCTTGTTTTAATTTAATAAGTTATGATGGATGTGTTTTTTAAATCATTTATTTCCAGTTGTCTTCACTGATTGCACGGGCCGCACACAGTTTCTCCTCAGCACAGATGACAGCCATTTTGTTGTAGAGCCTGATGGAATAATAACTGTGAGTAACGATGAGAACATGAATGAATTACATTTCTCTGAACATTGTTTACAGGTTCTTCTGCTCTTCTCTCTGAGATGTTCCATGAATTTTCTCTATACCTGCTTATCAACGGGGGCTTGGACCATCTCCAGAGTTAAAGGCTAATGATCTTTGTTATCCTTGTCCAGGTAAATAGACAGGCTGTCCTTCATGAGGGGAACCAGAACTTCTCGGTCCATGCCTGGGAGTCACAAGGTCAGAAAATGACTCTTCTGGTCAGGTTGCTGTATCAGGAGCATCACTATATGAACAACCATCTGGATGCTGAATTTTGTCATGAGGCTCATAAACTTCATGATCAGCTGGACTCTGATAGGAATCAGCAGGTAAGTTAAGACCTGATATTAAGTGGGACGTAAAGAAAGTTGTTCTACAAAATAAACACACACACACTTACACACATACCAGATGTAGCACAGCATGTAAAATAAACTTCCTGGTTGAAGATTTAGTTGTTACTCAAAACTCAGCTGGCAATGAGAGAAATATTTAACTCAAATAAAGCGATAAATTCAGATGATTAGGACAGTACCATATTGTCTCCATCATTTCTCTGTGTGTTATCTTTTAGAAAAAGAGTAGTCACTATAATACTTAGATCGATTGATTCTCCTCTAAGTTACATTTATTGCAGGTACATCCAGACTGAACTGTGAAAAAGAACATTTTGCTTTCATGATGTTGTCTCAGTTCTGGTAATTAGGAAATGCTTTTTTTTTTACATCATATGAACACTTTGAATGTAATAAACTTGAATATTAATCAAACAAAGCCACTATATAGTGGACTAAAAAGCACCCTGGTAACCTGTTTGTCATAGTAACAGGATTATGAGAGATTATTTTGATTCTTGTCTTTTGAGGCCCATTGCAGCCAGATTCCACCCTGACTTCATCGTTCATCAGACCTTCACAGTTCAGACATTTACAGACAGAATATTTGTTTCTTTAGGATCCAGCTGGTCCTCAGATCCCCGTCCTGGATTTGATCAAATCCAGTCCACGACTGAAGAGAAGGAAGAGAGAATGGTTTATCCCTTCTCTTTCTATTGCTGAAAATTTCAGAGGACCTTTTCCCATGCTTATTACTCAGGTAATAGGAACAAAAATGTCCTACAGTTTTTGATGTCAGAAAAATGTCATCCAGTGTATTTTTCTCTTTATTTACATCATGTGTTTGTAACATGTGTTTTACATCTGCCACAAACTTTCTACATTTCTTGTTGTGTTTAGGAAAACTGAATTCTGGCTCAAAGTGGAAAAAATATATTTGTTTCTGGCCTGCATGTCTCTTATACCTATAGTAACATAGAATAAATGCTTTAACTAAAACATCTCCTAGGTTTAAGTTAATCAAAAGACATTTGTTACCCACAATAATTTTCTTTTTGCTGATTGTTGTCTCTATTCAACCCTGATCTATGTTGTCCAGATCCGCTCTGATGGAGATAAGGTGAAGAGGATCTATTACAGCATCACTGGTCCTGGAGCAGATCAGCCTCCTGTTGGTCTTTTCACCATGGACAGAGACACTGGTCGTCTGTATGTCACACAGGGACTGGACAGAGAGAAACAGGACAAGTACTGGGTCAGTGTTTTCTCTACTATCTGTAAGGTGCCAGCCCTGTTTAGCTGCTTTAATAGAACTAGAAAGTCCAGTTGGTTTGGGGAAGTGTGAATGTGTAATCAAACTCTGATGGAGACCAAAACAGAGAAATCTAGAGCCCAAAGACCTCAGACTCAGTTCTGATTTAGTGAACTCTGGTACAGTTTGAATGCATATGTGAATGACAAGCAGACCGGAGACCTCTCAAAAAGTAGGAAGCAGAGTGTAGTGCAGAGCATTCTGGGTAAACACAGCTAAAATAGTTGAAACTAGCAATAGTTTCATTAAATCATCATGAAATAGTTTCATTATTTGATTCATGTCTAGTATTAGAGGGTCTTTTGCCAAAAACAAAAGAGAAATCCTCCAACTGTGAAGAAGGAAGTTGAGTTCAGCTTCTTCTTCTGACGTTTTTATTTTTCTTCCTTCAGTGGTTCTTGGTGCAGCGCCACCACAGGTGAGGAGGTAAATAGATATTTTGAATGCTTAAGTTTGATAGTGTCGTGTGAAAAAGAACCACAGCAGCTGGAAACGTAACAAATGTTGCAACTTTGGTCTCCAGTCAAACTGAGTCTATTGGACTATCAGGTGTGACTGTCAGGACTCTGGGTTCTTGGGTTGGGTTTTGTTTATTTCTGCGATTTTCTGTTTGTCTTCAAGTTTTATCAGTTATGTTCTAGTTCACTTTAGTTCAGCCTTTCATGGTCATCCTAGTTTCATTATTTGATGTTATTTTGGTTAGATTTGTCTTGTTTTCCTATATGTCGGTCCCTTGTTGTGAATTTAGTCATGTTTATTTCTTAGTTATTTCGTTCCTCTAGATCTAGTTGTTCTTTAGTGTCAGTCATTTTCTGTTTTTCAGGTTTCTTTACTGTTACTATTATTTCCTGCTCTCCTTTGTCCTCCTGTGCCACAGTCTCCCTCCTCTCAGCCTGGTTCCTGCTCCAATCCCTCACACCTGGAACCTATTAGCTCATCAGCTCAGGTCTTTGTTTGCCTCTCAGCAAACAAAGACCTGTTTGCTGAGAGCAAACAAGTCTCCAGTATTTTAGCCTCTCATTCTCCTCCACAACTTGCTGAGTCCTCAGTTCTACTCATTTCAGGCCGTTGTGCCTCCCTGTATTTTTCTCATGCCTCCTGGCTGGATGTTCTTTTGGACTTATTTTTTTTGTTGTTTCCCTGGTTCATATATTTTTGCAAGTGTTGAGAGCATTTTTTCATCGTCTTCCCATTAAATCACCAAACTCAGCTGCTGCCTCTGCCTCTCTGCATTTGGGTCCAACACTTTACCAACATCATGACAGAGATAACAGCCTTAAACTTGATGCTTTTCTGTCTAATTACTTTTGTTACATTTGCAGTTGGCAGCATGTAAATCTTTAAGTTCTCAGACGATTGCACAGATTTGATCAACATATTCCCATGTGTTCACGGGAATATTTTCAGCAACTCAGTCTGTTACAGAATACATAATTGTAATTATTGAAAACTTAAAAAAAAAAAGTAATTTTTAATACCTGCACAAAAAATACACAGTAAAAATCAAATGATTTTTCATCAAATGAAAATAGGAAGACACAATATAATTGTTTTGGTGCAGGCACATGCAGAAGGAACTATCAAACTATTTAATCATTTTTTTCAACATACACTTGTTTGTGAACAAAAAGGTAGGTCTGATGTTGAAGTTAGAAAAACTGTTTCTATTTTATTTTTCTAATTGTTCTCGGAATAGCAGGAGAAAAAGACATCTCGCCCCTAAACACAGAAGTGCTTCGGCTGCAGAGAAAACTTCTATCTTTAATTTTATCAGGCTGCTAAAAGCCCGGTTTGCTACAGACAGCCTTCGTTGGTCCCACTGACAGATATAAAGAATCTATGTCTTCATATCAGACATCCTGATGTAAAGAAACCACCTGCTCACTATTTGCTCTCTGCTCCCCCTTAACGTTCCTGCCAGGCGGGTTAGAGCTGCTGCTGACGGGATCTGGGCTGGAGGTCAGCAGCTGTGAATGGAAGTTATTGCAGAACCTCAAGTGTTAAAAAATACTGTACCAATAATTTAAACCGCAGCAAAAGCCAAAACATGCAACAATTAAAAAATGTCCCCAAAGCATTGGGGACTGACATGGGGCTACCGGGAGATTCCAGGTAGATTCCAGAGATGCAGCACAGTGGCTCTTCATGCAGGGCCGGCCCAAGGTAATATGGGGCCTTAGACAGAATCATAATTTAGGCTGCCAGGCCCCTACTACTAAGAACATCAGCATCTCTGATGATTATGATTATGTCATTATTGACATAATCATGGTCTGTGTTACAATTCAACCATTTCTAAATGTCTGAAGGGCCCCTGAATGGGCCCTACCTGCAGCTACTGACTTTTCTTTGCCTTGATATCTCTCAACCTTACAATTCTAGATCTCAGAGGTGCTAACATCACAAAATGATATAGTTAACCCCTTTGAGCTTTTTTGATCTTTAGAGCAATATGCACCCAACTTGTAATAGAGCTTAAATAGATATTATTAGGGCTTAATTAGTAAAATAGCAGCAGTTTTGCTTATTTCATAATTTCATAACCAGCGACCTTCTCTCCTCTGGTCTGTTTAAGCTACAGCCTCAGATCAGCAGAAACAGCAACATACCTGTTGAGGAAAATAGACTATTGCTTTGCACTGTCTCCATATGATGACAGTGATACAGTATGAGCTGATTAACTATTAAATTCTTAATATAGGTTGTTGCTATATTGGTGTACAGTGATCCCTCGTTTTTCGCGGGGATTGTGTTCTGAAAATAACTCGTAATAAGTGAAATCCGCGTAGTAGTTACCTTTAGCTTTTACATTTACACAGCATAATTAAATACTCTACATTGAAACCAAAGAACAAAACCTGTTCATCAATCGGACCTTAATGTGTCATTAAAGCGTCTCCTCCAACCTGCCCAGAGACTCACAGCTGTATCTACGGCAGAGCCATGGATCTCGTCAACCGAGCCTCCTGTCAGGTTTTGCGCTGATTCTGGCCACAGTTTTTTCCAGCAGGCATTCAAAGTTTTCAGTTTTCATCTCCTGGATGGCCAATCTGTATATTTAAATACCGTAACGTTATTGGTACACAGGTAGAGAAGGAGCTTGGGGACTGTTTAGCCAATCAGGATGCAGAACACAATGCACTGTGAAAATAACTGCACACAAAAAAATCTGCAAAGCAGCAAGACCGCGAAATGTGAACCACGTTATAGCGAAGGATCACTGTACGACGTTTTAAGATCTTGTTCAATGTGCCCCTTTTTAACTTTGAGCCCCTGCCCCTCCAAAGGTCTCTGCACGGCCCTGTTCTGGTGATTAAACATTTTTGATCATTTTACAGTTTAAAGCCCATGCTGCTGCAGCAGGGTCAGCTACAAGTGCAGAGGAGTCTATGGATATCATAATCAATGTAATTGACCAGAATGACAACAAACCTGTTTTCAATCAGTCTACCTATGTGGGAGAAGTTCCAGAGGCTGCAGAAAAAGGTAAAGTCAAACAAATAATGTCTTGATTTACATATGTAGATATAAGTGCAAGAATATAATCTTTTTTAAAATGACAAATATTTGCAACTTTTAGCATTTGCAACCTGAATTAGCTGAATTACCTCCTCAGTCTACAATCAAATTCTTAGTCTTTGTTCTGCTGATGAACTCCTTGTGACTAAGTCACAAGGAGAGCATTTCAGATTCATCCATAAACAGGTGGAGGGGTTTGTGTGTCCCAATGATCCTAGGAGCTATGCTGTCTGGGCCTTTATGCCCCTGGTAGGGTCACTCAAGGCAGACAGGTCCTAGGTGAGGAACCAGACAAAGTGCAGCCTGAAGACCCTTATGATGGAAACGAACTTTGAATCTGGCGTTCACCGGGGTCCCACTCTGGAGCCAGGCCTGGAGGTGGGGCACGATGGCGCGCGCCTGGTGGCCGGGCTTTTAACCACGGAGCCCAGCCGGGCTCAGCCCGAAGAGGAGACGTGGATTCCCCTACCAATGGGCTCACCACCTGTTGGAGGGGCCAAAGGGGTCGGGTGCAATGCGTCATGGGCGGCGGCCGAGGGAGGGGACCCTGGCGGTCTGATCCTCGGCTGCAGAAGCTCTTGGGACGTGGAACGTCACCTCTCTGGTGGGGAAGGAACCGGAGCTAGTGTGCGAGGCTGAGAGGTTTCGGCTAGAAATAGTCGGCCTCATCTTGACACATGGCTCTGGTTCCGGAACCAGTCTCCTTGAGAGGGGCTGGACGTACTTCCACTCTGGAGTTGCCCACGGCGAGCGGCGCCGGGCAGGAGTGGGCATACTTGTTGCCCCCCATCTTGGCGCCTGCACGTTGGGGTTTACCCCGGTGAACGAGAGGGTAGCCTCCCTCCGCCTACGGGTGAGGGGACGGGTTCTGACTGTTGTCTGTACTTACGGGCCGAACAACAGTTCAGATTACCCACCCTTCTTGGAGTCCTTAGAGGGGGTACTGGAGAGTGCCCCTCCTGGGGACTCCCTTGTTCTGCTGGGGGACTTCAACGTTCACGTGGGCAATGACAGTGAGACCTGGAGGGGCGTGGTTGGGAGGAACGGCCACCCTGATCTGAACTCGAGTGGTGTTCTGTTGTTGGACTTCTGTGCTCGTCACGGTCTGTCCATCACGAACACCATGTTCAAGCATAAGGGTGTCCATACGTGCACTTGGCACCAGGACACCCTAGGCCGCAGTTCGATGATCGATTTTGTCGTCGTTTCATCGGATCTGCGGCCGTATGTCTTGGACACTCGGGTGAAGAGAGGGGCGGAGCTGTCCACTGACCACTACCTGGTGGTGAGTTGGCTCCGGTGGTGGGAGAGGAAGCCGGTCAGACCGGGCAGGCCCAAACGTGTATTGAGGGTCTGCTGGGAACGTCTGGCGGAGTCCCCTGTGAGACGGAGCTTCAACTCCCACCTCCGGCAGAACTTCGAACACGTTCCGGGGGAGGTGGGGGACATTGAGTCTGAGTGGACCATGTTCCGTGCCTCCATCGCCGAAGCGGCTTATCGGAGCTGTGGCCGCAAGGTCGTGGGTGCCTGTCGCCATGGCAACCCTTGAACCCGTTGGTGGACACCTTCGGTGAGGGATGCTGTCAAGCTGAAGAAGGAGTCCTATCGGGCCTTTTTGGGCTGTGGGACTCCAGAAGCAGCTGATGGGTACCAGTGGGCGAAGCGGCATGCGGCTCGGGTCGTCGCTGAGGCAAAAACTCGGGCGTGGGAGGAGTTTGGAGAGGCCATGGAGAAAGACTTCCGTACGGCTTCGAGGCGATTCTGGTCCACCATCCGACCTCTCAGGAGGGGGAAGCAGTGCAGCACCAACACTGTTTACAGTGGGGATGGTGTGCTGCTGACCTCAACTCGGGACGTTGTGGGCCGGTGGGCGGAATACTTCGAAGACCTCCTCAATCCCACCAACATGCCTTCTGTTGAGGAAGCTGAGCCTGTGGACTCTGGGTTGGGCTCTCCAATCTCTGGGGACGAGGTCACCGAGGTGGTCAAAAAGCTCCTCGGTGGCCTCAGGGCCCCGGGGGTGGATGAGATCCGCCCGGAGTTCCTTAGGGCTCTTGATGTTGTAGGGATGTGTTGGCTCACGTGATTCTGCAATATCTCATGGACATCGGGGGCAGTTCCTCTGGATTGGCAGACCGGGGTGGTGGTCCCCCTGTTTAAAAAGGGGTGCCGGAGGGTGTGCTCCAATTACAGGGGGGGTCACACTCTTAAGCCTCCCTGGTAAGGTCTATTCAGGGGTCCTGGAGAGGAGGGTCCATCGGATAGTCGAACCTCGGATTCAGGAAGAGCAGTGTGGTTTTCGTCCTGGTCGTGGAACACTGGACCAGCTCTACACCCTCAGCAGGGTCCTGGAGGGTGCATGGGAGTTCGCCCAACCAGTCTACATGTGTTTTGTGGACTTGGAGAAGGCGTTCGACCGTGTCCCTCGTGGGGCCTTGTGGTGGTTCTCCGGGAGTATGGGGTACCGGGCCCTTTGATACGGGCTGTCAGGTCCCTGTATGACCGGTGTCAGAGTCTGGTCCGCATTGCCGGCAGTAAGTTGGGCTCGTTCCCGGTGAGAGTTGGACTCCGCCAAGGCTGCCCTTTGTCACCGATTCTGTTCATCACTTTCATGGACAGAATTTCTAGGCGCAGCCAAGTTGTTTGATCCGTTTTGGTGGCCTTAGGATCTCATCTCTGCTTTTTGCGGATGATGTGGTCCTGTTGGCTTCATCAGATCGTGGTCTGCGGCTCTCGCTGGAGCGTTTTGCGGCCGAGTGTGAAGCGGCCGGGATGAGGCTCAGTGCCTCCAAATCCGAGGCCATGGTCTTGAGCCGGAAAAGGGTAGAGTGCCTTCTCCGGGTCAGGGGGGTCGTCCTGCCTCAAGTGGAGGAGTTTAAGTATCTGGGGATCTTGTTCACGAATGAGGGAAGAGGGGAGCGGGAGGTCGACAGGCGGATTGGGGCAGCATCTGCCGTGAAGCGGGCGCTGTATCGGTCCGTCGTGGTGAAGAGAGAGCTGAGTCAAAAAGCAAAGCTCTCGATTTACCGGTCGATCTACGTTCCCACCCTCATCTATGGTCATGAGCTTTGGGTCATGACCGAAAGAACGAGATCACGGATACAAGCGGCCGAAATGGGCTCTCCCTTAGAGATAGGGTGAGAAGCTCGGTCATCCGGGAGGGACTCAGAGTAGAGCCGCTGCTCCTCCACGTCGAGAGGAGCCAGTTGAGGCTCAGGCATCTGGTCAGGATGCCTCCTGGACGCCTCCCTGTTGAGGAGTTCTGGGCACGTCCCACCGGGAGGAGGGGAGACCCAGGACACGCTGGAGGGACTATGTCTCTCGGCTGGCCTGGGAACGCCTTGGGGTTCCTGGAGGAACTGGAAGACGTGGCTTCAGAGAGGGAAGTCTGGGCCTCCCTTCTGTAGCTGCTGCCCCCGCGACCCGACCCCGGATAAGCGGAAGAAAATGGATGGATGGATGGGTGTTATGTCGACAACATGAAATATATATGAATTTATCACTTCAGTGATGAATTTTAACGGAAGTGAAATTTATCACTTCAGTTGAGAAACCAGAAGTGATCATTTCTGAACAAGGGACCCAAAGTGGATACATTTAAAAACATCAGTTTCATGTTTCAGTTTATACATGTGAGTGGAGTCTTATTTTTTTTAAGTGTAACTGCTGTAGCTCTCTTTAGATCCCACATTCACTTCACTTTTATAAAGAACATGGTGACATTCGGCGCTCCTTTCTTTGTCGTTCTGTGGCGTGTTAGAACGCCACCGACCCTCTACGGTGTTTTCAGTGGTGCTACACATTTTTTCTCAAGCTGTATTTATTTTTTTACAAATATGCACACTGATGGTGGCAAGCAACTAGATAGTTGGCAGAACCCTGTGGCAGTCAGACATAGGTTCTGGTTCTGCTCAGCAAACCCAGAACCAAACATGGAGAGGCAGCATTCAGTTTCTATGCCCCACAAATAGGTAGAGAATTGCAAAACAGCTGAAACACTGATTTCCTTTAAATCAAGGACAAGAAACTATTTAGAGATAAATATTCATTAGATGTTTAAGTTTAGTCTAACTTTTCTCTGCTTTCTTACATGATACCACTGCAGTTTATTTTTATTTAAACCATGAAAAGCTCTTTGAATTGTCTTGTAGCTGAATTGTGCTATAAAGCTAATCCTGCCTCACCTATCAAACTCAGTGACAAATCAAATACAAATTAAAAATGTCCCACAGATTGCAGCGTTTGTTATCGACATAGAAAGGTCACTGTGATGACTTTTAGTAATTTGTCCAAATGTAGAAGAACCTTTGACCTGAATGACCTGTCTAATGGAACCTGGAATCATCAGCTGGACATGAAGAGCTTCTCAGTTCAGCTCAGCCTCTCTGTTAAATCTCTGTTGATAAACTGATGTCTCTGCTCTCACTGACCTGCTTCATGTTTCCTCTTGATTAGGTCTTGAGGTGATTCAGGTTGTGGCCACAGATCCGGATGAGCCAAATACTGGTAACTCTGATCTTAGGTACCGTATACTGAGTCAGAGGGCAGAGCAGCCCAGTCCCAACATGTTTACCATCAACCCAAGAACTGGAGTCATCAGAGTTAATGAAGCTGGACTGGATAGAGAGGTGAGGATTCTGACAATAGTTAATCAATGAATTATTCAACTTTATTTCTTTAGCACATTTCAATGACAGGGTCAAAGTGTCTCACTAAAACCTCATGGTCAGATTTCCTGTTGATATGTAGCTTTACATTTTGGTCAAAATTCAATTCATGTATACATGAAGGTTGAATTATAACTACAGAGCCTGAGAATAACTTAATTATTATTATTTGTTTATTTATTAATAATCTAATTCACTAAGAAAGTTTAAAGCAAGTTTTATAAAACTGAGTTCAGATTATTTTTCCAACATATGATGCAGTGATCATCAATCGATCCATCAGTGTAAAGTTTTACACTGCAGTTAACAATTTGTATCCATCAGTAGACAAAGTTGTTGATTCAAGTCCATGTTTGTTACAACAGAAAATCCCTCAGTATGAACTGGAAGTACAGGCAGCTGACATGCAGGGAGAAGGTTTCACTGGACGTACCAGAGTGATCATCAAGGTGACGGACAGCAAAAATCACGCTCTGGTCTTTGCAGAACCTTTTGTAAGTAGAACACATGACTGCTTTTATTAATCTGCCCCTCTTTTTGTAGTTGGTGGTCATATTCTACAGTCTGATAGTTATTACTTAGAATGTTTTATTCAATTTTGTTCAATCAATCAAATTTTATTTGTATAGCACATTTCGGCAGCAAGGCATTTCAAAGTGCTTTAGACAACTTAAAATAAAAATAAAAACAGAAATAGACAGATTTTGAAAAAGATTAGAAGATTAACAAGAGAAACATTATTAAAAGTAAAAATTAAATGTGAAAACATTTTAAAACATCTCAAACCTCGACATCATACAAGGATTCAAATCTCAGAGTTTTAGCAGAGCGACATCATACAAGGATTCTCAAACCTCAGAGATTTTGCATCTTACAAGGATTCAAGGCATTTCAATGTGCTTTACACAATTTGAAATAAAAATAAAAACAGAACAAGACAGAGTTTGAAAAAGATTTAAAGAGTTAAAATCATTATTAAAACTAGAAAGAAAGAATAAAAACATTCAGTTTATCCATAAGCAACTCTAAACAGCATGGTTTTAATTTACAGTGCTCTGGAAGTTTGTTCCAGATTCGTGGTGCATAGAAACTGAATGCTGCTTCTCGTTTTATTCTGGTTCTGGGGATGCAGAGCAGAACCAGAACCAGAAGATCTGAGGGGTCTAGGCGGTTGGTACGGCACTAGCAGATCTTTAAGGTATTGTGGTGCTAAACCGTTCAGTGATTTATAAACTAACAACAGTATTTTAAAGTCTATCCTTTGAGCTACAGGGAGCCAGTGTAGGGACTTTAAAACTGGTGTTATGTCTCTATTTTCCTGGTTTTAGTGAGAATGCGAGCAGCAGCTTCTGGATCAGCTGCAGCTGTTTGATTGATTTATTGGTCAAACCTGTGAAGACGCTGTTGCAGTAATCAAGGTGCTAAAGATAAATGCATGGATGAGCTTCTCTAGATCTCGCTGAGACATTAGTCCTCTAATCCTGGAGATGTTCTTCAGATGATAGAAAGCCGACTTTGTGACTGATTTGATGCGACTCTGAAGGTTCAGGTCAGAGTCCATCACTACTCCCAAGTTTCGGGCCTGATTGCTGGTTTGTAGTTGTAGTAACTGAAGCTGTGCATTGACTCTGGTTCGTTCCTCTTTCGGTCCAAAGATAATAACTTCAGTTTTGTTTCTGTTCAGTTGGAGGAAGTTTTGACACATCCACACATTGATCTGTTCTAAGCATCTGTTCAGTGATTGGATGGGTTCAGAGTCACCTGGTGACATCATGATGTAGAGCTGTGTATCATCCGCATAATTGTGGTAGCTGATCTTATTTCCTGTTATAACTTCAGCCAGTGGGAGCATATAAATATTGAAGAGAAGGGGTCCTAGGATTGAACCTTGGGGTACCCCACATGTGACCTTTGACCTCTCCGATGAAAAATTTCCGATTGAAACAAAGAAGTCCCTGTTCTTTATGTAGGATTCAAACCAGTGTTCATCCCAGTTGATTTGTGCAGCAGATGGTCAGTAAAGCAGCAGATCACTCTGAATGCTATTAGTGAATTGTTAAAGTACAAAACATATGATATAAACAGAGATGATTATAAAATGATCATGTGGAGCTTTTTCTGTTTGCCGTCTGACATCTTCTCTTCCACATCATCTGTCTCAGTATTCGGCCACAGTTGAAGAGAATAAAGTCGACGCTCTGGTTGTTAAGATGTTGGTGACAGACGGTGATGATCCTCATACTGCAGCCTGGAATGCAAAGTTCAGCATTATTGATGGAGATCCAGGAAATCTGTTTACTGTGAAAACAGGGGCAAACAAACAGGAAGGAATAATCACTACTGCTAAGGTAGGAGGAACAGCAGGTTTTACTGCTAGAACATAAATATTAAATGTGTTTCTTTATTACACTGTTTTTAATAAAGGAACATTTTTATAAACATAGCATAGTTAAGTGATTGTACTATTAATGTCTGATCAGTTGATCTATGATCTTTCTTCCATTAAACCAGGGTCTGGACTTTGAGAGGACCAGTAAGCACACTCTACTGGTTACGGTGGTGAATGAGGCTCCTTTTGTTCCTTCTGTTTCATTGGTCACTTCCACTGCTACAGTGGTGGTGACTGTGGAGGATGTCGATGAACCTCCCATCTTTGAATCAGAAGAGAAGCTTGTGTCTAAAAGTGAGAATCTTACTGTGAACAGCCTTGTGGTGCTGTACACAGCTTCTGATCCAGACACTTCAGCCAAACAGAAAGTCATGTAAGGAACCTGGAAATCCTCCAACCTGAAGAGGCACAGCATACACATTTAAATTAGGTTTCATTTGTGTTGTACATCTGAACCAATCTTGTTTTCCAGTGGTAATTTATCAGGCAGGAAACGTTACTATAGCAACACTGATAGATGGATGTTTTTTTTCTTATCATACTGCTTATAAAGTCTCACTTTGTTGTATCATTTACATCATTTTTGTCCTTGATGTCCAGGTATAAAATAATCAGTGACCCAGCCGGCTGGCTTGGCATTGATAAGGAGACTGGTGTGATAACAGTGAGAAACCAAATGGACAGAGAATCCAGCTTTGTGAAGGAGGACAAATACACAGCCCTGATTGGTGCATATGATGATGGTGGGTGTGAGGGTTAGCTGTCTTAATGGTTTTGGGGGAACTCTTTATAAATCATGGTGTAAGTTAAAAGGAATTTAATTTAATGGTTTGAGCTAAATTTCAATTCAGTTCAAATTCAAAAATTAGAGAGATGTTGGAGTTGGGGATATGACCCTGCAGCCATATCTCAGTAAAACACATTACACTGTATTACCTACACCCTCCCTGAGTCCTTGTCAGGGCTTGAAGCTCATCCATCTTATTATCTAATGATCTCATGATGTCCATTACGATGGATGGTAGAGATGTTTTGAACTTCCTCCTCCTGTCTCTCCTCTTCACTCCTGCTCTGAATCCACAACGTCTCCTTTTCAACTCCTCTGGGATTTCTGGCTTCAGTTATGGTATTTCAGCTTTTCAGACGTTAATCACTTGCTCCCTGTTGTAAACCCTATTACTATGGTTGTGAATCATAACAAAATAATAAAGTATAAAAAATTCTGCCAAAAATCAGTTCAACTACGCAGCAACCAAAACAACGATGGAACTGTTGTCCAAAAAAAGCAGTTTTTCCCCAAAAGGCAGGATTGAAAGTTTGAAAAGGGAAAAAAATCTCAAAGTACAAAACTACCCCAACATGCTGCCACCCTGAGCAGCGCGATTCTAGAATCTACACAAAAATTAAATTCTAGAATTGACTTGCCTTCTTTAGAATATTATCTCTAAAGAAGACAATATTCTTCTTTAGAGATAATAGAAGGAGTTGAAAAATCTTGAAGAGATTTTTAACTCCTTCCTCAGAGGATCATTGAAGGCGTCAACATGCTTCACTGCTTCACTGCTGTTTGCCTTTCATGTCTCCAGATCAGATCTCAGCTACAGGAACAGCTACTCTGATCATTAAACTTGAGGATGTCAACGACAACGCCCCCATTATTGACAAAGGTTTTATTAAAGTATGTAACCCCCACGTTAGAAGATGAACATTTCCGGGTTGTTGTGTAGAGTTGTCTTTGTTTCAAAATATTGTTAGTATCGAGCTGAATTTTTATGTTAAGATACTTAACATAAAAATTAAGATGACAAAAGCGAAAACTACAAATATAATGTAACATAATCATTAGAGTTTTAAATTCATTTGTTTTGTTCAGGTGTGTAACAAGAAACCAGCTCCTCAGCTGCTGACTGTAACAGATAAAGATGGACCAGGCTTTACTTCTCCATACAGCGTGAGCTTACATGACCCTACGGCCAACTGGATCGCTAGAATGAACGACAATAGTATGTATGCCAGATAAACCCAACTGATCATGATTCAGTCTGCAAGCAACACCAACAAATGAATCAATAAATCACAGTTCCTTTGACAAAGTACAATTAAGTGGAACTAGTTTTACTTGCACTAGAGACTAACCATTATATTTATATTTGCAGAAACTACAGTGTAATCTAAGCTGAAAAGGATGATTAAACATTTTTGTTTATCAGCTCTCATCCTTGGATGTTACCCAGTTTGCTGCTGTTCTTGTCAGAACTTGAAGAGTCACCTAAGTAGTTCATGTAAAGAAGAATGATAAATTTGAAACTGATTGAATTCCTGATAAATTATTGTTTTTTCTCTTGCTGGCAGGAACAGCGATTATCCTGACTTTGAACCGTGAGTTGGAGAACGGAAATTACGCTGTAGCCATGAGTGTTTCAGACAACCAGGGTCTGTCTCAGGTCAGCACAGTCAAAGCTACAGTGTGTGACTGCACTGGAGAACAAGTAACCTGCCAGAAGGAAGATGATGGTGACTCCAACCAGTCAGTCATCCTGGCTATACTGAAGGGCATCCTAATGCTGCTGTTCAGTGAGTTTGAATCTTAAGCTTTGAGATGAATAGAGCCTTCTTCAATTTGAAGACGCAGCTTGGAATTCAAGAGACCAAGAAGTATTTTAAACTCAGAATCTGTAAACTAGTAAATTGCATTATTATTATGGAAATACAAGACAAACACTGATTCCCATGAAGTTGGACATTTAATAATTTACAATCAACAAAGTTCACCAAACAATTATGCATACTTCAGATAAAACTAATGTTACAATGATTTTATTAATATTCAACACTACATTTTACTGTCAATGATTCCAGCAACCTCTAAATTATCCAACCTCTAATATATAATTCTTCATTAGTGTACACATTAGTCTGGTGTGGAATGAAAAATGACAAAAACAGCACCAGTCACAACCAGCTGCCTACCTTACTTTGCTGTTTGTCCGTTTCTTGTTTCCTCTTGGCTCAATGTCTCTGCTTTACTCATTTCCAATTGTAAGGGATTTCTTCTATAAATATCAACACTTTGTTCACATCTGACCAATGGAGCTGACTGTCCGTCCCACAGAGACTCAAGGAAAACAGAAATGTGCTTGTGAAAATCAAGGTTTGCGTCAGGCTGACCTGCTGGTTTTGAGGTGTGTGATTCACAAATCAGTGACAGTCTTCTTTCAGAACGTCTTCTTGTGTTGGCTAAGATTCCTGTCCTGAGTTCTTGGGAATTAAAGCAGATTCTCCGTGTACTGCAGGTGACTGATCTGTGCTGCTTGCAGTCTAGCTCTCAAACTGTGTTGCATCTACTTCATGACATTCTGCCTCTTGTTGTTCCTAAAACCAAACGCACCACATCACCATTCTGGCTCTGGTTAAATGAAATATTTTGCTCTCAAACCAGAGTTCAGATGTACAGAGAGAAAATAGAATAAAGGAGGCGCACCAAAACACATGAAGACTGTTAAAAAATGACAACAGCACACGACAGAAGCATGTGACAATGAATATAAAAACACTGAGAAAACTCGCATCAAACTATGATTGAAAAGCACAAAGAGCTGTACTTCTGTGCTTGGTAGAAGTAATTTGACTCTTTTTAACAAGATTAACACGAGGAACTTGTGTGACCATAGGATGTGGCTTTAGGAGATGAGAATCTGCTTGCTCCATTATTTAGGCTATAAAATTTATCGGCAGCTGAAACCATCATCCACGCAGTAATTAATGATTAAAGTCTTCTCTTTATTTAGTGCTGGGCCTGCCGTTCTTTCTGTTTGTGAGGAGAAGGAGAGCAGCGGAGAAACCTGTTGAATTCAACAATGTGAACGTCAAAGACATGTTTGAGGAAGAGAAGATGGACGACAGAACATTCAGGTGAACAGGGACAAAGGCTTATTCTGCTCATATGTTTCAGCTAAACTTCAGACAATATAGTGTTTTACTGAAATGTAACTTTCTAGTGAAAATATATATTAAATATCTAATTCTAAAGCAAACTGAACATGAATGGGTACATTAATTAACCCAGGGGGGTTGAGAGGGGCAAATTAGGGTAAGTGGGTACCCTAAGGCCGACTGGGGCCTTACTATTGAATAATTTATTTTCAATGAATAACTCAAAGAATACAATTTGTGCACTTGTACTTAAGAATTCAAAGAGCTATTGACCCTTTGCAACTACTTAACGTAATCATTCGAAGCGCCATGATGGACGTCAGAGTTGAGCTAATTTGTTTCTGAGCCTAACAGACCTGGTTAGGGTTCACAGACGGAGGTATTTACTGAATCTTGAAATGGCTAGCTTAGAAACCCACCCATACCCCCTCCCTCCTGACGTGTTGATCAAATTACTGACTTTACCTAAATTCACACCACATGGTTTGTGTCACTGTCATAAACAAACTTTCCCCTTAAACCAGAGCAACAACATACGGAAGATGAGATGCTAACCAGGTTTTACCGGGTTGTACGTGCTAGGCTACATGACAGTGGAGCATTGTTTCAATTTTTTCTGATGGTTAGTACCTTTGCCATCATACAACATGTGATATCTTCCTAATCACACTTGCTTATAAAGTTAAGTTATACAATAACTAAGTTTGGTTTCCATCCTTACCTGTTTGTGCTGCAGATCGCTCAGCATCCTGTGATCATTTTTACTGCGAAATCAACTAAATAAAAGCGGTATAAGGCTAAAAGATGTACGTTTTTAGACAGGCTTTACAGGAGCGCTTAGGTTGGGATGCTGTGGTGGATCAGGGGTTAAGTACAACCCACATATGGAGGCCTTAGTCCTCAACAGCGCTGTCGCTTGTTAGATTCCCGACTGGTGACCTTTGCTGCATGTCTTCCCCCTTCTCTCATTATCCACTTTCCTGTCAATTCACTATCATATAAAGGCAGGGCTTAAAGAGCTCCAGCCGGGGGCTGGATTTCATAGGGGATGCAATTTTGGGCAGGCATGCGTTTCTGGGCATAACACCGGAGCTACCTCTCTGGCTGCAATGCGCGCTCCCGACACTGGGGGAACAGATTTTCATGGGGGAACAGAATTTCGCACAACTTTAGTCTCCCGGCTTAAATAGCTCTGTCTACAAAGATGTCTGCCAATCAGAATTCTAGCTCCCGTGTTCTTGACCAATGACTGTAAAACGGTCGAACGAACTAGATGTGAATTATGGCATTGAAACAGAAAACCCGACGCTAAACAGGGAAAAATCAACACATGACGTGAAACACATGACGATTAGGCAGCGCAGCAGGTGATGAGTGAAGATTACTAGTGGTGAGCGTCAATAAACGATAAAATAAATCTATAGCAACAGGAAAGAAACTAAAGTGAACATAGCAATAAACCAAGAGAGTATAATACTAATCAAAAGAAACTAAATTAAGAAACTAAAGTAAATTCAGAGAAGGTATGCAAGACCTTTCGAGCAATACTTAATACAGATGACTGTATGGCAAGAATAAACAGACACACAAAAATAATTATTTTTCATGTCAGTGTTAATGTCATGAGGCTGATGACTCCATGACACTTTCAATTTGACTCATTAGGATTTGATTAAGAACCAGATTTGTTCTTTGTAATTTCTGTCCAGTAAAACTATTAACCTATAAATCAATAGACAGGTCTATGTAAAGATATAATCCATGTTCCTGTCTCATATTTGTATGGTATTAAAAGGATCTGGAACTTTGTTTTTCCACTGAAAGCTCTTGTTTGCACAATAAATACCATGTGGGTGAAGTTTTATGGATGATACTCTGATGTCCCATTCTGCTGAAGGCAGCACAGAGCTGCACAGTTACAGTTACAGTTCTATCCATGTTTTAATGTTGCAGAGCTCAGTCATTTTGAAAATATATCAAAGTTTAAACTGGCATATTGAACGTCTTTTATCTGGTTATTTTGTGGAATATTTAACAACTGGAAAATGGCAAAGAACAAGAATATTTTTTCCACTCTGATTGGCTGCTGTTTGGCCTACAAATTTTAAGTGGAATGTTCATTAAATTTTTCATAGACACCTGTGAAAAAAAATTCTATTCCCATGACTTTTTTGTTCTCTGGAAAATTATCTTGATGATAGATACAGAAACAAGCATAAAAATCAAAACATCTACAATAGTGATAGTAATATTAATAATAAAATAATAGTCAGTATAAAGTAGCCTACAAATTCTTTGGTGGGGCGCGGTGAGGGACCTGGATAAAGGCTGGGGGGGCACTGGGCCAAAAAGGTTGAGAAACACTGATTTAGTTGGTAATGTTGCTGTTGTGATCTGTGTTTTCTGTGTAGTTATTTTGAGATTTTCTGTGTTTAGTCCCGTTTCCCTGTGAGTCTCTGTCCTGTCCTCCCTGTTGATTGATCCCAGCTGTGTCTAGTTTTCTGATTACCCTTCTCGTGTATTAAAGTCCACCTGTTGTTGGATCTTTGTCGTGTGTCACCCTCGTGTTATGTTGTCAGTCTGCTTCCCTGTGTCGTCTCTGTTCTATCATCATTAGAATAAATCATCTTATCTTCATCCTGGCCTGCCTGCGTCTTACCTCACCTCATCAAAAAAAAACACGAATCATGACAGTTGCATGTTCTGAATTACTTGCAAGAACATTGACTGAAAGGACTCTTATTTAATGTTGAGGGATTTTTGCCTGTAAGGCAAACCTTTATGGCACGGACATTTTACATTTTGTTTTGAATTGAAATGCACTGAAGTCTTTAAGTTTGAGTGTTTAGCTTGTTAATTGTATTGTTAGAAGCAATTGTTTGCACTGTTCAAGGACACTTTTTATTAAACTGTGGCAATAGCAACGGTATAGTTAATTTCTATCATAAGTTTCAGGCTCAGGATTTTTTTTTTACTTTAAGCCCTGTATAAAGGCCACTAGAGTCAATAATAAAAAAAAATGCGCATAGGCTTGTCTTGACGTCCATCATGGTGGAGCAGGCCGAGTTTTGAAAAGAGTGATGTCACGTGCAAAAGGTCAATAAGTGGTGTTCTGGATTCCATTTATTTTTCTATAAATTCAATTTCACAATTACAATCAAAATATGGTGCATAAATGCTTTGAATGCTTTAATAAATAACTTGTTTACATGTTTATTTTTCTTGTACTAATTTTTCCCTGCTTTTCTTCCTGACTGCGTCCCAGCCTGGAATATCTGAATGAAGAGGTTCCCCTCTAAGAAACTACCTGATAATGAAGGATGAGAACAGAATGAAGACATATTGTACATGCTTGATGCATTTGAAGATTGAGATTTTTTTAAATGATTACTTTTAGTTTAGTCACATTAGTTATACATTAGCTGTTGCTGAAAAATAAAATAATTTTTTTTTCCCTTTTGGACAGAGAGCTGTGTTTTGCAGGCGTTTTAAAGGTAACATTTATTTTTCTGTTTAGAAATGACAGAACTTACTGTATTTACTGAACACACAGCCTCACTGGCATCTAGATTCATTGGTAAAGTCTGTGCAAAACTATAACATTTTGTATACATCTTTGATATTTAGCCCAAAATTATTTATACCTCTTTCAGATTTAGCTTGAGTAATCTTGAAAATTCACTGAAATGATTATATGTTTGTTTTGGTAGTAATTTTACTTATAAAAATAAAAAATTCCCTTCTCACCCTCTGCGGGTGGTCTCTTTCATCCTCTGAGCTCGGGTCCTCTACCAGAGGCCTGGGAGCTTGAGGGTTCTGCGCAGTATCTTGGCTGTGCCTAGTACTGCACATTTCTGGACTGAGATATCTGATGTTGTTCCTGGGATCCGTTTTAGCCACTGCTCCAGTTTGGGGGTTTCTGCCCCGAGGGCCCCGATGACCACAGGCACCACTGTGGTCTTCACCTTCCAGTTCTTTTCCAGTTCCTCCCTGAGGCCCTGGTATTTCTCCAGTTTCTCATGCTCCTTTTTCCTGATGTTGTAGTCACTTGGTATAGCTACATCCACCACAACGGCTTTCCTCTGTTCTTTATCCACCACCACAATGTCCGGTTGGTTCTCCATTACCATCTTGTCTGTCTGGATCTGGAAGTCCCACAGGATCTTAGCTCAGTCATTCTCCACCACCTTTGGGGGTGTTTCTCACTTCAATCTCGGGGCTTCCAGTCCATATTCTGCACAGATGTTCCTGTACACTATGCCCGCCACCTGGTTATGTCGTTCCATGTACGCTTTCCCTGCCAGCATCTTGCACCCTGCTGTTATGTGCTGGACTGTCTCAGGGGCCTCCTTGCACAACCTACACCTTGGGTCTTGTCTGGTGTGGTAGATCTGAGCCTCTATTGCTCTGGTGTTTAGGGCCTGTTCCTGTGCAGCCAGGATGAGAGCCTCTGTGCTGTCCTTGAGTCCAGCTTTGTCCAGCCATTGGTAGGATTTCCTGATATCAGCCACTTCAGTTATTTGTCGGTGGTACATCCCATGTAGGGGCTTGTTCTCCCATGATGGAACCTCTAGCCCCTCATTCTGTGTTCCCCATTGCCTGAGACATTCCCTGAGCATATCGTCTGTTGAGGCTTTGTCCTTGATGTATTTATGAATCTTGGATGTTTCATCCTGGACAGTGGCTCTCACACTTGCTAGTCCTCTGCCTCCTTCCTTACGGCTCGTGTACAGTCTCAGGGTGCTGGATTTGGGGTGGAACCCTCCATGCATGGTTAGTAACATATATATATATTAACGTTATATTGTCCATTCAGTATTTTAACAAGAATCTATGAGAGAATCTCAGAGATTTTGTGAACAGAGCAAAAATTTGGGTGATGGTAAGGAGGCCTTTTATCCTGTAAGGCATGGAGTTCATTACAATAAAACAAAATACAGTAAAAAAAATGCAAAAGCTGATCAGCAATATAGTAAGGGTTTGATTGCTGTAATCATAAAAATGTATTAACTGATTACTAAAGAAAGTAAAAAACATTTTTGATACCAAATTAATTCTACTTTCCACTGTTGATAAATAATATATATTACATTGTTTTATTTTCTGAGAGGTGGCATAATCATTTACGATCAGAAACAATATTTTTTGTTGAATTATAATTATAAACATTCTGAATCAGCCAGGAATATGAATAATTATGGGCTTAACTGTTGCTGGACCTTGGTAGCTAGCCAAAGATGCATCTCCCTAAGTTTGAAGAATTAACAGTAAATGTCTGTAAAATGTTGAACTTTGAGATGTTTTACTGCTTTGCTAAATTGTAACGCAATTTCTATAAATATCATGCTAAAAATCCTTTTTCTGTTGGTACTTGTAGTTTTGCATATTTTTTTCATACTTTGTCCTTTAACTCTGGTTTGAGCTCACAGCAGCAAAAGAATGTGTTTTATTCCAAGGATGATTTTTTAATACTGTGAGCTCAGAAAGCAAAATATATCAGTTTTTCACTTTATTATTGTCCCCTGAGGGAAATTTTCCTTGAAGCAAGGTTAATAAAGATAATTTAAACACAGAAACAATCACACAACTACACTGCAAAAATAATAAAAGTCTAAGAAACATCAGTCCAAATATGAATATAACAGGCTAAACAAGAAAACCAATACATTTACATTTTATTTCCCTTTAAAATCAGTAAAGTATATTTGGATTGGAATACAAGTACGGGTCATTTACCATTTACAAACACACATGCATACACACACACCCACGCACACACACACACACACACACACACACACACTCCCACTCTTTAAGTACCAAATACCACTTGCAGCACCTCAGAAAAGTTTAAAAATTGACACACAGCCTGTTTAAAATGATCAACCTGATGAAAGAGAAGCAGAACTGGTGAATTTTAAGTGCTGCCACTTCTTTGGTTTTGCTTTTAGTTTTTGTGTTTATGTACATGTAGTGGTTTGTGTGCACAGTGCATCTGCAGCTCAGTCTTCATCTGAACACATTCACATACCAATGTTTGTGTTTCTCCAAAACATTTTAATCATGAAAACAAACCATAAGAACATTTACACACAAATAGAGACCACATGGTTTGTAGTTTGGAGTGTTTAGATCATCTTATGTCAGGTAAGAACTTTATAACTTTCTTTTCAGCTTTATTTGTTTTAGTTTTCGCTTTATTGTAGTACTAAATAGTAGTAGTACTAAGCCACAGTAAGGCTGCCATTCAGTGCCACCACCTGAGCCTCTGACCACCTCTGGTGAATGACTGACCACCAACAGCAGTCAAGGTCAAGGTATGTCTCCTCAACAATGACGAAGGTGGACAGAGCAGGGATTGAACCAGCAGACCCGGTTCAATCCCTGGATCGATTACGGGGATGAACTCCTGCCACCATTGCCACTCAAAATATGGTGACAAAATATTTTACTCTAAAACTAAAGCACTGCATGACACTAATTTCTGCTTTGTTGAAAATTTCATAAACTATTCTAAATATATCTAAATGTAAATAAATCCAGCAGCAGTATCTCCTTTAAACAAGAAAAACTTCTCATTAGAAGGAGAATGCAAAATTTTGTTAAAATGAGAAAACTTTAGTTTGAACTAGAAAATTCCGCAGAAATTTTAAAGGGCCTGCCAAAGTGTGCCCGTCGGATTTTTAATAAAACGTTCATTACTTATTCCATTCAGTATATGAAACATTGGTATTAAGCAAGAAAATCGTTCTGATGCTTAACATTAGCATCAATGCTAACCTGAGCTAAATTGTAGTCAAAAACCTGTGGAGAGTCAAAAACATGTTGATGAAGCTGTACTTGCACCATTAATTTTGTTAAAATTAACACATAAGGTGAAATTAGCCAAAATGCTAATGTTAGCATGACTGCTATCAGTTCCATGTTTGGAATCAGTAGCGTGTTGTCTGTCATTACTTACTCCATTCATTATATGAAATGTTGCTAATAAGTAAGAAAAGTGTTCTGATGCTCAACATTAGCATCAACGCTAACCTGAGCTAAATAGTAGTCAAAAACCTGTGGAGAGTCAGAAAAATGTTGATTAAGCTCCTACTTGCACCTCTCAACATTGACAAAAAATTCAAGTATAAAACATAACATTCAAAGGCAAAAACAGGATCAATCAACATTTCAGAGTTACTGAATGAAAACTTCCTGTTAGCATAGCGGCTAGCTGGTTACTGCTAGTTCTGATTGACTGTTTCCGGCAGAACAGGGAGGAGATCGATTATTTTTTAGAGATTATCTGTCTCATGTTAGGACAGCGAAAGTTTTAGTACGCATGTAAAATGTATTTTTTTAGTTAGATGCTGCAGCTTTAAAGAGGTTCGGTCAGAGTCACTAACAGGTGGAGCAGAAGCGGCTCCGTGCCAAATATTAAATGTTACTGCCTGTAGCTAGCAGCGGTTCAAGAGCAGAACCAGCGTCTTACATCACAGATCTAAGATTTAAATAATTTTACAGGTTATTTGATTAGCTTTCTGACCGTCATGCTAATCCGGGTGAGTGTTTGTAGCTGCGCGCTGCTTTACCGGCTGTCTGATCCTCCATGTCTTTTTTTACTGCAGTGAGCCTCGATGTAGCCAATCTGCGTCAAGTATTAGCTTCATTGTGTTGATATATTTTGACGAGCTCCGCCGCTGTGAGTCCAGCTGCACATGCAGGTTATTGGCAACAAGAGACAACGATCGCAGCGCACCGCTAATTGACACTGTTAATGATTAACGAGCTTCAGACCGAGACTGAAGCTGCGCACATGTTCTCACTCACGGTACAAAATATTAAAAAAATAAAGACAGTCTATAATAGTTTATTTGTCTAAATCTTTCAGCCTTCATACTAAGGATGTCATTTCACACTGAAAAATTCAGAGAAATAATAATTTTATCTAAACAAAATATCAATAGTCACAGGAAATACTCTCTGCTGTCTCTCAGAGTAATGGCTGCCGCTGGCTGGAACCCGTTACTATGGTAATTAATGCCCCGCAGCTGTGAGGAGACAAAGAGCGGGAAAATCCTCTTCTCCCTCGTTTCTATACTTGGGAGACACCCAGCGCCAGTCTGAAGGACCCTGACAAAAATCCATAAGCCCTAGAAAATTTTTGAAAACATTTTACGGGAGCAGGGATGTGTATCTATGTTCTGACCAAGTTTTAGACCAATAGGGCAATATTTATGCCTGTGAGGGCGAGTTAAACACAGTTTTTCAGTAAGCCATCAGGAGTCCTGTGTGTGTGTTTCAGACAGAAAGGTTACTGATGCTGTGAGTTCCTCAATCTCCAATTTTTTCGTTTTTATTTCGTTTTTATTAATTTTTGTCGTCATTTTAAGTCAGAATCCCAACAAAAGTAATAGCTCCCTTCCCGGGCACGAGCCGCTCGATTTGATACCACTTTTGTGGGTGGGCACGCAGCGGTACGAGCCGCATTAACGGTGACGGAAGAAAAATATGGAATAACTAGAAAATTCCGCAGAAATTTTGAAGGGCCTGCCAAAGTGTGCCCGTCGGATTGGACGCAGCAATATGATGCTAAAAAAATTTGCATTAATGCTAAAGAAAAATGCAATGTAGTCAATAACCTGCAGGGAGTCAGAAGCATGTACACTAAGCTGCACTCGTACCATTTAGTATGTTGCATAAGCTAAAATTAGCCAAAATGCTAATAATAGCATGATTGCTATTAGTAGCATGTGGAGCATCACTATCATGTTGTCTGTCATTACTTACTACATTCAGTATATGAAACATTGGTAATAAATAAGAAAAGCATTCTGATGCTCAGCATTAGCATCAACGCTAACCTGAGCTAAATTGTAGTCTAAAAATGCTAATGCTCTGGCTTCCACAAGCCAGTTGTAAAATGTGATTTAGACTGTTAATACTATAGCCGTACCTATGGCAGTGCATAGATTAACACTGTAGAAATGGCTTATTGCAAATCAGTATTACATAAACTGATGGGTTTTAAATGGTAAATAGACTGAACTTATAGCAATTTATTTGACTATTTCTGACAAATCAAATTGCTTCAGGCTAGTCCCACATTCACACACTGATATGCAGCTTAGTAGGCTATTTGAGCTTGGGTGCCTTGCCCAGGGGCACAGTAACATGTGCTGGAGAAAGCAGGAGTCTAACTTGTAACCTTCCAATTGAAAGACACAGTTGCCCGTGTTGCTAATGACTGAAGCTTTTGCCAGATCCATCACCACATTTCTGTGGCTGATCTGATTCACAGCAACAATCAACAGCTGAACTCATTGTTCAATGAAATTCAGTACCAGACTGACATCTATATAAACTTTGGACATGTCCTCCTGACTCACGGTCTGAAATAAAAAAAAAAAATAAAGAGGTCATTGTTTTTTTCTTGAAAATTTTCAAGCGTCATACTAAGTATTTTAATTCACATTCAAAAATTCAGAGAAATAATAATTTTATGCAAGCAAAATATGAATAATCACAGGAAATATGTATTCTTCCCACAATGCATTGTGACCTCTCTGAGCCCGTTTGTGATAGTACAGCTGCCTATACTGAGCTAAATAGTAGTCAGAAACCTGTGGAGAGTCAGAAAAATGTTGATTAAGCTCCTATTTGCACCTCTCAACATTGTCAAAAAATTCAAGTATAAAATATAACATTCAAAGGCAAAAACAGGATCAATAAACACTCCAGAGTAACTCAATGAAAACTTCCTGTTAGCATAGCGGCTAGCTGGTTACTGCTAGTTCTGATTGACTGTTTCCGGCTGAGCGGAGTAATTAATTTTACAGGTTATTTGATTAGCTTTCTGACCGTCATGCTAATCCGGGTGAGTGTTTGTAGCTGCGCGCTGCTTTACCGGCTGTCTGATCCTCCATGTCTTTTTTTACTGCAGTGAGCCTCGATGTAGCCAATCTGCGTCAAGTATTAGCTTCATTGTGTTGATATATTTTGACGAGCTCCGCCGCTGTGAGTCCAGCTGCACATGCAGGTTATTGGCAACAAGAGACAACGATCGCAGCGCACCGCTAATTGACACTGTTAATGATTAACGAGCTTCAGACCGACACTGAAGCTTGCACATGTTGTCACTCACGGTACAAAATATTAAAAAAATAAAGACAGTCTATAATAGTTTATTTGTCTAAATCTTTCAGCCTTCATACTAAGGATGTCATTTCACACTGAAAAATTCAGAGAAATAATAATTTTATCTAAAGAAAATATCAATAGTCACAGGAAATACTCTCTGCTGTCTCTCAGAGTAATGGCTGCCGCTGGCTGGAACCCGTTACTATGGTAATTAATGCCCCGCAGCTGTGAGGAGACAAAGAGCGGGAAAATCCTCTTCTCCCTCGTTTCTATACTTGGGAGACACCCAGCGCCAGTCTGAAGGACCCTGACAAAATCCATAAGCCCTAGGAAATTTTTGAAAACATTTTACGGGAGCAGGGATGTGTATCTATGTTCTGACCAAGTTTTAGACCAATAGGGCAATATTTATGCCTGTGAGGGCGAGTTAAACACAGTTTTTCAGAAAGCCATCAGGAGTCCTGTGTGTGTGTTTCAGACAGAAAGGTTACTGATGCTGCGAGTTCCTCAATCTCCAATTTTTTCGTTTTTATTAATTTTTGTCGTCATTTTAAGTCAGAATCCCAACAAAAGTAATAGCTCCCTTCTCGGCACCGAGCCGCACGATTTGATACCACTTTTGTGGGTGGGCACGCAGCGGTACGAGCCGCATTAACGGTGACGGAAGAATAATAAATAATAACTAGAAAATTCCTGCAGAAATTTTGAAGGGCCTGCCAAAGTGTGCCCGTCGGATTGGACGCAGCAATATGATGCTAAAAAAATTTGCATTAATGCTAAATAAAAATGCAATGTAGTCAATAACCTGCAGGGAGTCAGAAGCATGTTCACTAAGCTGCACTCGTACCATTTAGTATGTTGCATAAGCTAAAATTAGCCAAAATGCTAATAATAGCATGATTGCTACTAGTAGCATGTGGAGCATCACTATCATGTTGTCTGTCATTACTTACTCCATTCAGTATATGAAACATTGGTAATAAGTAATAAAAGTGTTCTGATGCTCAACATTAGCATCATCGCTAACCTGAGCTAAATAGTAGTCAAAAACCTGTGGAGAGTCAGAAAAATGTTGATTAAGCTCCTACTTGCACCTCTCAACATTGACAAAACATTCAAGTATAAAACATAACATTCAAAGGCAAAAACAGGATCAATCAAAATTCCAGAGTTACTGAATGAAAACTTCCTGTTAGCATAGCGGCTAGCTGGTTACTGCTAGTTCTGATTGACTGTTTCCGGCAGAACAGGGAGGAGATCGATTATTTTTTAGAGATTATCTGTCTCATGTTAGGACAGCGAAAGTTTTAATACGCAGGTAAAATGTATTTTTTTAGTTAGATGCTGCAGCTATAAAGAGGTTCGGTCAGAGTCACTAACAGGTGGAGCAGAAGCGGCTCCGTGCCAAATATTAAATGTTACTGCCTGTAGCGAGCAGCGGTTCAAGAGCAGAACCAGCGTCTTACATCACAGATCTAAGATTTAAATAATTTTACAGGTTATTTGATTAGCTTTCTGACCGTCATGCTAATCCGGGTGAGTGTTTGTAGCTGTGCGCTGCTTTACCGGCTGTCTGATCCTCCATGTCTTTTTTTACTGCAGTGAGCCTCGATGTAGCCAATCTTCGTCAAGTATTAGCTTCATTGTGTTGATATATTTTGCTTCATTGTGTTGATATATTTTGACGAGCTCCGCCGCTGTGAGTCCAGCTGCACATGCAGGTTATTGGCAACAAGAGACAACGATCGCAGCGCACCGCTAATTGACACTGTTAATGATTAACGAGCTTCAGACCGAGACTGAAGCTGCGCACATGTTCTCACTCACGGTACAAAATATTAAAAAAATAAAGACAGTCCATAATAGTTTATTTCTCTAAATCTTTCAGCCTTCATACTAAGGATGTCATTTCACACTGAAAAATTCAGAGAAATAATAATTTTATCTAAACAAAATATCAATAGTCACAGGAAATACTCTCTGCTGTCTCTCAGAGTAATGGCTGCCGCTGGCTGGAACCCGTTACTATGGTAATTAATGCCCCGCAGCTGTGAGGAGACAAAGAGCGGGAAAATCCTCTTCTCCCTAGTTTCTATACTTGGGAGACACCCAGCGCCAGTCTGAAGGACCCTGACAAAAATCCATAAGCCCTAGAAAATTTTTGAAAACATTTTACGGGAGCAGGGATGTGTATCTATGTTATGACCAAGTTTTAGACCAATAGGGAAATATTTATGCCTGTGAGGGCGAGTTAAACACAGTTTTTCAGTAAGCCATCAGGAGTCCTGTGTGTGTGTTTCAGACAGAAAGGTTACTGATGCTGTGAGTTCCTCAATCTCCAATTTTTTCGTTTTTATTTCGTTTTTATTAATTTTTGTCGTCATTTTAAGTCAGAATCCCAACAAAAGTAATAGCTCCCTTCCCGGGCACGAGCCGCTCGATTTGATACCACTTTTGTGGGTGGGCACGCAGCGGTACGAGCCGCATTAACGGTGACGGAAGAAAAATATGGAATAATAAAGAGACATTCTATTAGGTGTAGAACAATAAGTGCCTGCCATGCAAATGCATGGAGGCAGTGACTGACCTGCTTCGCAGGTCAGTCACTGCTCTCCTTATGCATTGCAATGGCAGGCCCTAACTAGAAAATTCCGCAGAAATTTTAAAGGGCCTGCCAAAGTGTGCCCGTCGGATTTTTAATAAAACGTTCATTACTTATTCCATTCAGTATATGAAACATTGGTATTAAGCAAGAAAATCGTTCTGATGCTTAACATTAGCATCAATGCTAACCTGAGCTAAATTGTAGTCAAAAACCTGTGGAGAGTCAAAAACATGTTGATGAAGCTGTACTTGCACCATTAATTTTGTTAAAATTAACACATAAGGTGAAATTAGCCAAAATGCTAATGTTAGCATGATTGCTATCAGTTCCATGTTTGGAATCAGTAGCGTGTTGTCTGTCATTACTTACTCCATTCATTATATGAAATGTTGCTAATAAGTAAGAAAAGTGTTCTGATGCTCAACATTAGCATCAACGCTAACCTGAGCTAAATAGTAGTCAAAAACCTGTGGAGAGTCAGAAAAATGTTGATTAAGCTCCTACTTGCACCTCTCAACATTGACAAAAAATTCAAGTATAAAACATAACATTCAAAGGCAAAAACAGGATCAATCAACATTTCAGAGTTACTGAATGAAAACTTCCTGTTAGCATAGCGGCTAGCTGGTTACTGCTAGTTCTGATTGACTGTTCCCTGCAGAACAGGGAGGAGATCGATTATTTTTTAGAGATTATCTGTCTCATGTTAGGACAGCGAAAGTTTTAGTACGCATGTAAAATGTATTTTTTTAGTTAGATGCTGCAGCTTTAAACAGGTTCGGTCAGAGTCACTAACAGGTGGAGCAGAAGCGGCTCCGTGCCAAATATTAAATGTTACTGCCTGTAGCTAGCAGCGGTTCAAGAGCAGAACCAGCGTCTTACATCACAGATCTAAGATTTAAATAATTTTACAGGTTATTTGATTAGCTTTCTGACCGTCATGCTAATCCGGGTGAGTGTTTGTAGCTGCGCGCTGCTTTACCGGCTGTCTGATCCTCCATGTCTTTTTTTACTGCAGTGAGCCTCGATGTAGCCAATCTGCGTCAAGTATTAGCTTCATTGTGTTGATATATTTTGACGAGCTCCGCCGCTGTGAGTCCAGCTGCACATGCAGGTTATTGGCAACAAGAGACAACGATCGCAGCGCACCGCTAATTGACACTGTTAATGATTAACGAGCTTCAGACCGAGACTGAAGCTTCGCACATGTTCTCACTCACGGTACAAAATATTAAAAAAATAAAGACAGTCCATAATAGTTTATTTGTCTAAATCTTTCAGCCTTCATACTAAGGATGTAATTTCACACTGAAAAATTCAGAGAAAAAATAATTTTATCTAAACAAAATATCAATAGTCACAGGAAATACTCTCTGCTGTTTCTCAGAGTAATGGCTGCCGCTGGCTGGAACCCGTTACTATGGTAATTAATGCCCCGCAGCTGTGAGGAGACAAAGAGCGGGAAAATCCTCTTCTCCCTCGTTTCTATACTTGGGAGACACCCAGCGCCAGTCTGAAGGACCCTGACAAAAATCCATAAGCCCTAGACAATTTTTGAAAACATTTTACGGGAGCAGGGATGTGTATCTATGTTCTGACCAAGTTTTAGACCAATAGGGCAATATTTATGCCTGTGAGGGCGAGTTAAACACAGTTTTTCAGTAAGCCATCAGGAGTCCTGTGTGTGTGTTTCAGACAGAAAGGTTACTGATGCTGCGAGTTCCTCAATCTCCAATTTTTTCGTTTTTATTAATTTTTGTCGTCATTTTAAGTCAGAATCCCAATAAAAGTAATAGCTCCCTTCCCGGGCATGAGCCGCTCGATTTGATACCACTTTTGTGGGTGGGCACGCAGCGGTACGAGCCGCATTAACGGTAATGGAAGAAGATGTTATAATAATAATAAACAGACATTCTATTAGTGTAGAATAAAAGTGCCTGCCATGCAAATGCATGGACGTCAGTGACTGACCTGCTTCGCAGGTCAGTCACTGCTCTCCTTATGCATTGCATGGCAGGCCTAATATAAAATTCCGCAGAAATTTTAAAGGGCCTGCCAAAGTGTGCCCGTCGGATTTTTAATAAAACGTTCATTACTTATTCCATTCAGTATATGAAACATTGGTATTAAGCAAGAAAATCGTTCTGATGCTTAACATTAGCATCAATGCTAACCTGAGCTAAATTGTAGTCAAAAACCTGTGGAGAGTCAAAAACATGTTGATGAAGCTGTACTTGCACCATTAATTTTGTTAAAATTAACACATAAGGTGAAATTAGCCAAAATGCTAATGTTAGCATGACTGCTATCAGTTCCATGTTTGGAATCAGTAGCGTGTTGTCTGTCATTACTTACTCCATTCATTATATGAAATGTTGCTAATAAGTAAGAAAAGTGTTCTGATGCTCAACATTAGCATCAACGCTAACCTGAGCTAAATAGTAGTCAAAAACCTGTGGAGAGTCAGAAAAATGTTGATTAAGCTCCTACTTGCACCTCTCAACATTGACAAAAAATTCAAGTATAAAACATAACATTCAAAGGCAAAAACAGGATCAATCAACATTTCAGAGTTACTGAATGAAAACTTCCTGTTAGCATAGCGGCTAGCTGGTTACTGCTAGTTCTGATTGACTGTTTCCGGCAGAACAGGGAGGAGATCGATTATTTTTTAGAGATTATCTGTCTCATGTTAGGACAGCGAAAGTTTTAGTACGCATGTAAAATGTATTTTTTTAGTTAGATGCTGCAGCTTTAAAGAGGTTCGGTCAGAGTCACTAACAGGTGGAGCAGAAGCGGCTCCGTGCCAAATATTAAATGTTACTGCCTGTAGCTAGCAGCGGTTCAAGAGCAGAACCAGCGTCTTACATCACAGATCTAAGATTTAAATAATTTTACAGGTTATTTGATTAGCTTTCTGACCGTCATGCTAATCCGGGTGAGTGTTTGTAGCTGCGCGCTGCTTTAACCGGCTGTCTGATCCTCCATGTCTTTTTTTACTGCAGTGAGCCTCGATGTAGCCAATCTGCGTCAAGTATTAGCTTCATTGTGTTGATATATTTGACGAGCTCCGCCGCTGTGAGTCCAGCTGCACATGCAGGTTATTGGCAACAAGAGACAACGATCGCAGCGCACCGCTAATTGACACTGTTAATGATTAACGAGCTTCAGACCGAGACTGAAGCTGCGCACATGTTCTCACTCACGGTACAAAATATTAAAAAATAAAGACAGTCCATAATAGTTTATTTGTCTAAATCTTTCAGCCTTCATACTAAGGATGTCATTTCACACTGAAAAATTCAGAGAAATAATAATTTTATCTAAACAAAATATCAATAGTCACAGGAAATACTCTCTGCTGTCTCTCAGAGTAATGGCTGCCGCTGGCTGGAACCCGTTACTATGGTAATTAATGCCCCGCAGCTGTGAGGAGACAAAGAGCGGGAAAATCCTCTTCTCCCTCGTTTCTATACTTGGGAGACACCCAGCGCCAGTCTGAAGGACCCTGACAAAAATCAATAAGCCCTAGGAAATTTTTGAAAACATTTTACGGGAGCAGGGATGTGTATCTATGTTATGACCAAGTTTTAGACCAATAGGGCAATATTTATGCCTGTGAGGGCGAGTTAAACACAGTTTTTCAGTAAGCCATCAGGAGTCCTGTGTGTGTGTTTCAGACAGAAAGGTTACTGATGCTGCGAGTTCCTCAATCTCCAATTTTTTCGTTTTTATTAATTTTTGTCGTCATTTTAAGTCAGAATCCCAATAAAAGTAATAGCTCCCTTCCCGGGCACGAGCCGCTCGATTTGATACCACTTTTGTGGGTGGGCACGCAGCGGTACGAGCCGCATTAACGGTAATGGAAGAAGATGTTATAATAACTAGAAAATTCCGCAGAAATTTTAAAGGGCCTGCCAAAGTGTGCCCGTCGGATTTTTAATAAAACGTTCATTACTTATTCCATTCAGTATATGAAACATTGGTATTAAGCAAGAAAATCGTTCTGATGCTTAACATTAGCATCAATGCTAACCTGAGCTAAATTGTAGTCAAAAACCTGTGGAGAGTCAAAAACATGTTGATGAAGCTGTACTTGCACCATTAATTTTGTTAAAATTAACACATAAGGTGAAATTAGCCAAAATGCTAATGTTAGCATGATTGCTATCAGTTCCATGTTTGGAATCAGTAGCATGTTGTCTGTCATTACTTACTCCATTCATTATATGAAATGTTGCTAATAAGTAAAAAAGTGTTCTGATGCTCAACATTAGCATCAACGCTAACCTGAGCTAAATAGTAGTCAAAAACCTGTGGAGAGTCAGAAAAATGTTGATTAAGCTCCTACTTGCACCTCTCAACATTGACAAAAAATTCAAGTATAAAACATAACATTCAAAGGTAAAAACAGGATCAATCAACATTTCAGAGTTACTGAATGAAAACTTCCTGTTAGCATAGCGGCTAGCTGGTTACTGCTAGTTCTGATTGACTGTTTCCGGCAGAACAGGGAGGAGATCGATTATTTTTTAGAGATTATCTGTCTCATGTTAGGACAGCGAAAGTTTTAGTACGCATGTGAAATGTATTTTTTTAGTTAGATGCTGCAGCTTTAAAGAGGTTCGGTCAGAGTCACTAACAGGTGGAGCAGAAGCGGCTCCGTGCCAAATATTAAATGTTACTGCCTGTAGCTAGCAGCGGTTAAAGAGCAGAACCAGCGTCTTACATCACAGATCTAAGATTTAAATAATTTTACAGGTTATTTGATTAGCTTTCTGACCGTCATGCTAATCCGGGTGAGTGTTTGTAGCTGCGCGCTGCTTTACCGGCTGTCTGATCCTCCATGTCTTTTTTTACTGCAGTGAGCCTCGATGTAGCCAATCTGCGTCAAGTATTAGCTTCATTGTGTTGATATATTTTGACGAGCTCCGCCGCTGTGAGTCCAGCTGCACATGCAGGTTATTGGCAACAAGAGACAACGATCGCAGCGCACCGCTAATTGACACTGTTAATGATTAACGAGCTTCAGACCGAGACTGAAGCTGCGCACATGTTCTCACTCACGGTACAAAATATTAAAAAAATAAAGACAGTCTATAATAGTTTATTTCTCTAAATCTTTCAGCCTTCATACTAAGGATGTCATTTCACACTGAAAAATTCAGAGAAATAATAATTTTATCTAAACAAAATATCAATAGTCACAGGAAATAGTCTCTGCTGTCTCTCAGAGTAATGGCTGCCGCTGGCTGGAACCCGTTACTATGGTAATTAATGCCCCGCAGCTGTGAGGAGACAAAGAGCGGGAAAATCCTCTTCTCCCTCGTTTCTATACTTGGGAGACACCCAGCGCCAGTCTGAAGGACCCTGACAAAAATCCATAAGCCCTAGACAATTTTTGAAAACATTTTACGGGAGCAGGGATGTGTATCTATGTTATGACCAAGTTTTAGACCGATAGGGCAATATTTATGCCTGTGAGGGCGAGTTAAACACAGTTTTTCAGTAAGCCATCAGGAGTCCTGTGTGTGTGTTTCAGACAGAAAGGTTACTGATGCTGTGAGTTCCTCAATCTCCAATTTTTTCGTTTTTATTAATTTTTGTCGTCATTTTAAGTCAGAATCCCAACAAAAGTAATAGCTCCCTTCTCGGCGCCGAGCCGCACGATTTGATACCACTTTTGTGGTGGGCACGCAGCGGTACGAGCCGCATTAACGGTAATGGAAGAAAAATAAAGATATATATAAATAAAGAGACATTCTATTGGGTGTAGAATAAGAAGTGCCTGCCATGCAAATGCATGGAGGCAGTGACTGACCTGCTTCGCAGGTCAGTCACTGCTCTCCTTATGCATTGCTATGGCAGGCCTAATAATAATAATAAAGAGACATTCTATTGACAGAAGAACAGTAAGTGCCTGCCATGCAATGCATGGAGGCAGTGACTGACCTGCTTCGCAGGTCAGTCACTGCTCTCCTTATGCATTGCAATGGCAGGCCCTAATAATAAACAGACATTCTATTAGGTGTAGAATAAGAAGTGCCTGCCATGCAAATGCATGGAGGCAGTGACTGACCTGCTTCGCAGGTCAGTCACTGCTCTCCTTATGCATTGCTATGGCAGGCCCTAATAATAATAATAAAGAGACATTCTATTGACAGAAGAACAGTAAGTGCCTGCCATGCAATGCATGGAGGCAGTGACTGACCTGCTTCGCAGGTCAGTCACTGCTCTCCTTATGCATTGCAATGGCAGGCCCTAACTAGAAAATTCCGCAGAAATTTTAAAGGGCCTGCCAAAGTGTGCCCGTCGGATTAATAAAGCGTTCTGACCCTAACCCTATTTGAGATTGGGTGCCTTGCCCAGGGGTACAGTAACGTGTGCTGGAGAAAGCAGGAGTCTAACCTGTAACCTTCCAATTGAAAGCCACAGTTGCCCGTGTTGCTAATGACTGAAGCTTTTGCCAGATCCATCACAACATTACAGTGGCTGATCTGATTCACAGCAACAATCAACAGCTGAACTCATTGTTCAATGAAATTCAGTACCAGACTGACATCTATATAAACTTTGGACATGTCCTCCTGACTCACGGTCTGAAATAAAAAAAATAAATAAAGAGGTCATTGTTTTTTTCTTGAAAATTTTCAAGCGTCATACTAAGTATTTTAATTCACATTCAAAAATTCAGAGAAATAATAATTTTATGCAAGCAAAATATGAATAATCACAGGAAATATGTATTCTTCCCACAATGCATTGTGACCTCTGAGCCCGTTTGTGAGAGTACAGCGCTGCTTTACCGGCTGTCTGATCCTCCATGTCTTTTTTTACTGCAGTGAGCCTCGATGTAGCCAATCTGCGTCAAGTATTAGCTTCATTGTGTTGATATATTTTGACGAGCTCCGCCGCTGTGAGTCCAGCTGCACATGCAGGTTATTGGCAACAAGAGACAACGATCGCAGCGCACCGCTAATTGACACTGTTAATGATTAACGAGCTTCAGACCGAGACTGAAGCTTCGCACATGTTCTCACTCACGGTACAAAATATTAAAAAAATTACAACAGTCCATAATCTCTAAATCTTTCAGCCTTCATAGTAAGGATGTCATTTCACACTGAAAAATTCAGAGAAATAATAATTTTATCTAAAGAAAATATCAATAGTCACAGGAAATACTCTCTGCTGTCTCTCAGAGTAATGGCTGCCGCTGGCTGGAACCCGTTACTATGGTAATTAATGCCCCGCAGCTGTGAGGAGACAAAGAGCGGGAAAATCCTCTTCTCCCTCGTTTCTATACTTGGGAGACACCCAGCGCCAGTCTGAAGGACCCTGACAAAAATCCATAAGCCCTAGAAAATTTTTGAAAACATTTTACGGGAGCAGGGATGTGTATCTATGTTATGACCAAGTTTTAGACCAATAGGGCAATATTTATGCCTGTGAGGGCGAGTTAAACACAGTTTTTCAGTAAGCCATCAGGAGTCCTGTGTGTGTGTTTCAGACAGAAAGGTTACTGATGCTGTGAGTTCCTCAATTTCCAATTTTTTCGTTTTTATTAATTTTTGTCGTCATTTTAAGTCAGAATCCCAACAAAAGTAATAGCTCACTTCTCGGCACCGAGCCGCTCGATTTGATACCACTTTTGTGGGTGGGCACGCAGCGGTACGAGCCGCATTAACGGTAATGGAAGAAAAATAAAGATATATATAAATAAATAAAGAGACATTCTATTGGGTGTAGAACAATAAGTGCCTGCCATGCAAATGCATGGAGGCAGTGACTGACTTGCTTCGCAAGTCAGTCACTGCTCTCCTTATGCATTGCAATGGCAGGCCCTAATAAAGAGACATTCTATTAGGTGTAGAACAATAAGTGCCTGCCATGCAAATGCATGGAGGCAGTGACTGACCTGCTTCGCAGGTCAGTCACTGCTCTCCTTATGCATTGCAATGGCAGGCCCTAATAAAGAGACATTCTATTGACAGAAGAACAGTAAGTGCCTGCCATGCAAATGCATGGAGGCAGTGACTGACCTGCTTCGCAGGTCAGTCACTGCTCTCCTTATGCATTGCAATGGCAGGCCCTAATAAAGAGACATTCTATTAGGTGTAGAACAATAAGTGCCTGCCATGCAAATGCATGGAGGCAGTGACTGACCTGCGAAGCAGGTCAGTCACTGCTCTCCTTATGCATTGCAATGGCAGGCCCTAATTAGATTTGTAGTTCATTAAACCCAGAATATCCTCTTATGCGTAGGACCGGAATTGACATAATTCAAGATAAGAGCAGAAATATATAAATGGCCTAATGCAGTCGCTGCCCGCCCTGTGGCGGGTTGACATCATGCATGCAAAAGGCTTCTGTATAAAAAAGACAGCATGAGGAGTGTGCATTTCAAGTGCTGTTGGACACCAGAGACCCCAAACTTTATAAAAGTAGTGGTTTTATATTGATTTTGTTTCATATTTACTTCCAAATAAAACCAGAAATATGATCGATCATGTCCGCCTTATTGCTTTGCGCATGTACTGCGCAATCCGGGAATGTTTTATGACCAAAACGTGAATGAATGCAACATGAAGTCCATTTGTCCCGATTTCATCAAATGTACCACATTTATGAAGCAACCAATCAGAAAGCATTTTCGGCCGGTTTTCTTGGTAGGGTCGGCTGACTGAGTGGTTTCGGGTGATTGGAGACACCTGTGAGACGCGGAGAGTTGGGTGTTGGAGCAACGCGGAAAAGTAATAAGAAATATACTTGGTGGAAAAGGTGGTTTGGCATAAACTGGTATGTGAATGGTTCGGATGGAAATGGAGGTAGGAAATGAGAAGGACGGGGATGTTGAAGGGTGGACATCAGTAGGAAAAGGAAAGGAAAAAGGTCGTGGAAGAATTAAAATGGGTGAAGGAAAATGCATCGGTGGTAGCCAAGGCAATAAACGGGAACTGGAGGATAGTAGTTCAGAAGAAGAAAGAATAGTGAGGAGGAAAGTGGTGAGGGAGGAATTCAAAGTAATATTAAAACTTAAGAACGAGGAAGATCAAAATAAAATCAGCCCCATTGTGGTATCAAGAGAAATTAAAAAGAAAATTGGAGAAGTAGAAATGGTAAAGTTTTTGAGAGACGGAAGTCTTTTAGTAGTATGTCAAGATGTAGAACAAAAGAATAAGGCTTTAAGAGTGGATGACATTTGTAAAAGATCAGTGATTGAGAAAAAAATCATGGGAGAAAATAAAAAAACTAGGAGTGATTTATGGGATTCCTCATAAATAAAGATCTTGATAAAATTAAGAAAAGTGTTGCGGGGGCAAAAGTGTACAGCTTGAAAAGATTGTTAAAAACAGTGAATGGAGAAAGAGTTGAAAGTCTGTCAATAATCGTTGAGTTCGAAGATGAAGAGTTACCAAAAAACATTAAAATAGGATACCTCAATTTTCAGGTCAGGCCATATGTACCTCCACCACTTTGGTGTTTCAAATGCCAAAGGTATGGACACATAGCAGCAGTGTGTAAAGGGAAGCAGAGATGTCCAAAATGTGGAGAAGATCATAAGATAGAATAGTGTAAGGAAGAAGTGCAAGAGAAATGTAACTGTGGAGGGAATCAGAGTCACGTTTGGAGGATGTGAAGTAAGGAAGAGAGCAAAAGAAATCGTGCAGATTTAAACGAATAAAAACATAAGCTATGCAGAAGCAGTTAAAAATGTGAAGGAACAGGAAAAAAGAGAGATTGAACAAACAGTAAATCAAAATGTAAAACAAAACAAAGTTTAGACGGAAGATAAAGTCACAATACCAGTAGAAAAACTGATATTATTCATAGCTTATGTTATCAACTGCACAGACCAAGCCAAACACAAAACTGAGAAGATTAAAATAATAGTGAAGGAGCTGAAAAGTTTTTGGGCTTTAAAGAGGGATCATGGGAGAACATAAATAAAAAGTTGGAGGAAGATGGGAGATCAGGACCACCAGGTGAAAACGGGTCATGCTAATATTACAATGGAATGCAAGAAGTTTAATCGCTAACGGACAGGAATTTAAAGGTTACATTGATGAGCTTGAACAACCAGAAATTATTTGTGTTGAGGAAACATGGTAAAAACATCATTAGATTTTGTGATAAAAGGATATGAGAGTGTAAGAAGAGATCGAACAGAGGGAAATGGAGGAGGATGTGGAATATTTATTAAAAAAGGAATACAATATCAGGTATTAGGAAAAGGGAAAGAACTAGAATATGTAGTAATTGAGATAGAAGAAGGTAAATTTAAAATAATAAATTTTTATAATCCATGTAAAATACTAACGATTGATGCAATGGAGGAATTAACTGAATATCTGGAAGGGAAGGTAATTTGGTGCGGAGATTTTAATGCAAATAGTACATTGTGGAGTAAATGTAATGATAAAAACGGACAAGTTATAGAAGAATTAATGGAAATGAAAAATCTAGTGTGTATTAATGATGGAAGGGGAACAAGAATTAACATAAGAACGGGGACAGAATCAGTTATTGATTTAACAATTGACAAATGAGTGCAAAGAAGCAATTAAATTAAGAAATAAAGCATTTAAGGCACTCAAACATAATCCAATTAATAAGAATTTAATTGAGTATAAAAGAAAACAAGGAATAGTAAGGAAAACTATTAAAAATGCAAAAAGAGAATATTGGAAAAAATGTTGTAATTCGATCGGGAAAGAAACAAAAATTGAGAACATTTGGAAAGTAATCAAAAGAATGAATGGTATAAAAAGAGAATTTGAATATCCTATACTAAAAATAGATGATACAATTATAATAAGTGATGAAGACAAAGCTGAAATATTGGCAAGAACATTTAGTAAAATTCATAGTTCAAATAATATTAGTGAAAAGGAAGAGAACATACAAAAAGTATATATAAAGATTTAATACAGAGTGATGAAGAAACAAATAATCTGTTGAATATTGAGTTTACAAAAATGGAATTGAATAATGCACTTAAGACAAAAAACACGGCACCAGGTAAAGACCAAATATGGTATAGAATGATAAGGCAACTCGGTGAAAAATCTAAATGTATAATATTACAATTATATAATAAAATCTGGATGGAGGGACAATTGCCATTAAATTGGAAGGAGTCGATTATAATACCAATAGCAAAACCAGGAAAAGATCACTCAAACCCAGAAAACTACAGACCAATAGCTCTAACATAAAATCTATGTAAAATAATGGAAAAAATGATTAATAATAGACTAGGATACTATTTGAATAGTAAAGGATATATATCAAAATATCAAAGTGGCTTTCGAAAAGGAAGGAGCACTAATGATCCAATGCTTTGCTTAGAACATGACATTAGAAGAGCTCAAGTAAATAAAGTGTAGTGGCAATATTTTTTGATATAGAAAAAGCATATGACATGATGTGGATTGATGGATTATTGATCAAATTAAATAAGATGGGAATTAAAGGAAGAATGATTAATTGGATTAAAGACTTTTTAACGAATAGGAAAATACAAGTTAGAATAGGAGAAGTTATTTCAGGAAAATATATAGTAGAAAATGGAACTCCACAGGGGAGTATTATAAGTCCATTATTATTTTCAATTATGATAAATGACGTATTTAGAGACGTTGGAAAAGACATGGGTTGTTCACTTTTTGCAGACGATGGAGCTGTCTGGAAAAGAGGGAAAAACGTTGATTTTATTGTTAGAAAAATACAAGAGGTTATTGAAATAGAGAATTGGGCATTGCTATGGGGATTTAGGTTCTCAGTTGATAAAACAGAAGTAATGATATTTACACAGAAAAAAATAAACAAGGAAATAAAACTGAAATTATATAAACAAGAGTTAGAGCAGGTAAAGTGTGTAAAATTTTTAGGATTATGGTTTGATGAAAAATTAAAATGGCATATACATGTTAAAAATTGTAGATAAATGTAAGAAAATTTTGAATATTATGAGGTGTTTGGTTAGCAGTGATTGGGGGAGCAGATAGGAAATCACTAAAACAGATTTATACAGGGATGATAAGATCCAACATAGACTTTGGTTGTCTAGTTTATAGTTCAGCAGCTAAAACTCATTTGGTTAAATTAGATACTATCCAAAATCAGGCACTAAGATTATGTACTGGAGCATTTAAAACCACACCAGTAGCAGCCTTAGAAATAGAAATGGGAGAAATGCCATTAGATTTAAGAAGAACAAAATTAGAAATTAACTATTGGCTAAATTTGCAAGGAAATAATGTGGATCATCCAACGCTGGAAATTTTAAATCCATGTTGGGAAAAAGAAAAGAAAGAATTGAGGAGTTATGGATGGTCAATCAAAAATAAAATTGAAAAATTTAAAATGAATAAATTAGAAATTAGTCAAACACCAGTATCAATTATACCACCATGGATTCTACCAGAAGCAAAGGTAGATATGTCAGTAATGGAAAAGAAACTAGATAAATCATGCATCATAGATAGTGATTTGGTACAATTATATTTAAATAAGTATTATCAATACATCCAAATATATACTGATGCATCAAAAATAACTGAGAAAACAGGTATAGCGTTTGTAGTTCCAGAATTTAATATAAAAATGGGGAAACGAATTACAGATGGGGTATCAGTATACACAGGAGAAATGTTAGCAATATTACTAGCTTTACAATGGGTAGAGGAAATAAAACCATTAAAAACAATAATATGCTCAGATTCAAGCTCTGCTTTATTAAGTATTAAAAACAATCAAACAGATAGTAGAATGGACATTTTATTAGAAATATATCATACACTATTCAGAATACAAAACATGGGGCTGATGGTAATATTTGTGTGGGTTCCAGCACATATTGGGGTAGATGGAAACGAGAAGGCAGATAAAATGGCAAAGAGGGCAATTAAAAATCCTGTTAGCATTACAGTCAAGATAAGTAAGTCGGAAGGAAAGAGTATTGCTAAAGAGAATTTGATGAAAGTCTGGCAAAAAAGATGGGATGAAGATAAAAAAGGAAGATGGTTTTATAAAATTCAGAAAAAAGTAGGAGAAAAAAGAAATGGAAGAAGAAATAGAAAGGAGGAAAGAGTGATAAGATTAAGATTTGGACATACAAGACTTAATTATACACTGTTTAAAATTCAAAAACATAAGACTGGCAAATGTGATTATTGTGATAAATATGAAACCATAGAGCATGTTATATTAGAATGCCATAAATACGAAGCAGAGAGAGGATATATGAAGAGAGAGTTTGAAAGGATTAAGGAAAAGGTTAATTTAGTAGATATTTTGAGGAAGAATTTAGGGAGTAAACGCATACAAATAATTATTCGATATCTTAAAAAAACTAAATTATTTCACAGAATTTAATTATAGTGAGGGTGTGAGAATATAGATATGATAATCAAAGAGGAGCACAAGTATGTAAGAGTCAAGGGGGAAGGTGAAAATATAGATTGAATTATAGTAGAATATTTATAGATGAAGATAGTTGTTTAGACCATCATGAACCAAACTCCAGACCAGTAAGTGGCGGTAATGCTACGAAAAGTTTCTTGCCAACCGCCAAAAAACCCGACAAGAAGAAGAAGAGAAGCAGCATTTTCGGCCATTTTGTTTGAGCTGTAACGGGAGATTTCTATGCCGACCTCGGCTGGCAGCCATTTTGTAAATAGTTGAAAGGGACATAGACATAATATAACGATAGACGCCTCATGCTCGGCTCTCTCCTATTGTCGCTGACAAGGTTTAGGGCGGCCATCTTGGAGCGGTAGATCATTCCACTCAGCATTATGTGTTTAACAGGCAAAATGACGTTTCAGCGCAAAGACCTTCTCCTGAACAACCAGGGGAAGGTCTTTGCTCTGGGCCGTGTGGTGCTGTCTGCGGCCATCACCCTCTGCATTATTCTGCAGCATGGTATCCTTTCATCTGACAACAGGCAGTACCAGGTAAAGGAAAACTTTTGACCCAGTCTCAGGTCTTCTCCAACCTCTAGCAGGTTTTCTTCAAGGATTGTCTTGTGTTCGGTTACATTCATCTTCCCATCACCTATCTCTGCTGAGGAGAAGTACGGTTCTGCTACCACCATCTTTCATTGTAGGAATGGTGTGTTTAGTGTTGAGTTTATCTCCCTTTACACATAGTGTTTTAGAAGCAAATTTCAAAAGGTTAATTATCCTATGCAGTCGCTGCCCGCCCCGTGGCGGGCTGACATCATGTATCTTCTTCTTCTTCTTTAGGATTTAACGGCAGCTTGCATCCATTTTTGCTGCCCTCTATTGACTCCTACTTTCTATACCTCACATTCTCAATGATCCCTGTTTTTTTTTAAATATCTTCTTTTCCCCCTCATATTATTCAGTTGATCAATCAACTTTTCAAATTTCAAATTTCAGTTCCCTAATAACACCTAGTTCCGTTTTTGACACCATGCACCTAAAAGGCTTCCGTTTAAAAATAAGATGGCATGAGTGTGCATTTCAAGTCCTGTTGGACATCAGAGACCTCAAACTTTATAAAAGTAGTGGTTTTATATTGATTTTGTTTCATATTTACTTCCAAATAAAACCAGAAATATGATCGATCATGTCCGCCATATTGCTTTGCGCATGTACTGCGCAATCCGGGAATGTTTTATGACCAAAAAGTGAATGAATACAACATGAAGTCCATTTGTCCCGATTTCATCAAATGTACCACATTTATGAATCAACCAATCAGAAAGCATTTTCGGCCATTTTGTTTGAGCTGTAACGGGAGATTTCTATGCAGACCTCGGCTGGCAGCCATTTTGTAAATAGTTGAAAGGGGACATAGACATAATATAACGATAGACGCCTCATGCTCGGCTCTCTCCTATTGTCGCTGACAAGGTTTAGGGCGGCCATCTTGGAGCGGTCTGTTAGTGTTTAGTTTATTTTCCTTTACATTTAGTGTTTTAGAAGGAAATTTCAAATGGTTAATTATCCTATGCAGTCGCTGCCCGCACAATGGCGGGCTGACATCATGCATGTAAAAGGCTTCTGTATAAAAAAAAGACAGCATGAGGAGTGTGTATTTCAAGTCCTGTTGGACACCAGAGACCTCAAACTTTATAAAAGTAGTGGTTTTATATTGATTTGTTTCATATTTACTTCCAAATAAAACCAGAAATATGATCGATCATGTCCGCCATATTGTTTTGCGCATGTACTGCGCAATCCAGGAATGTTTTATGACCAAAAAGTGAATGAATGCAACATGAAGTCCATTTTTCCTGATTTCCTCACACGTACCACATTTCTGAAGCAACCAATCAGAAAGCATTGTCGCCCATTTTGTTTGAGCTCGTAACTGGTTATGAGCTCAAACAAAGTGGACGACAGGGCGTTGTCAGACCTCGGCTGGCAGCCATTTTGTAAATAGTTGAAAGGGGTAGGGGGACGGAGGAGGAAATGAATTTGTGATGGAAACATCGTCAAATATTTTGTAAATAGTTGTAAAAACATGAGTCTTGTGATGTTGGAGAGAATTTGTGCTGGAGATGGGACATTTATAAATTGTAAAAATACGCCTGGAAATTGCCCACAATGTGACATAAAAATATGCATACTAATGAGTTTTTGGCTACGTTTGTACACAAATTCTTAAAATTTACAAAATAAAATTTCATTTTAGGCTGGAAAAATGGTTCATTCAACATTTTTGTGAATTTTATAGTAAAAATATATAATTGGATTTTGATTTTGTGTGTTCTTTTGGTCCAATGTGATAATCCATTTTATCAAAATGAAACAAATACTGTAAACTCATGAAGCTTAGGTTGTGCTGAAAATAATACCAAATAAGGCAAGGTAAACCGTTTTTATGGTGAAAATATAAGGGTAAATTCAAAATTAGACCAAAACGGCCATTTAGACTCATGTCTCCTAAGGGTTACCATAAGGAGTCGCTGCCCGCCCCTTGGCGGGTTGACATCATGCATGTAAAATCCTTCTGTATAAAAGAAAGCTGGCATGAGGAGTGTGCATTTCAAGTCCTGTTGGACACCAGAGACCTCAAACTTTATAAAAGTAGTCGTTTTATATTGATTTTGTTTCATAATTACTTGGAAATAAAACCAGAAATATGATTGATCATGTCCGCATGTACTGCGCAATCCGGGAATGTTATATGACCAAAAATTGAATGAATGCAACATGAAGTCCATGTTTCCCGATTTCATCAAACGTACCACATTTCTGAAGCAACCAATCAGAAAGCATTGTCGGCCATTTTGTTTGAGCTCGATTTCTATGCAGACTTCGGCTGACAACCATTTTGTAAATAGTTGAAAGGGATAGGGGACGGAGGAGGAAATGCATTTGTGATGGAAACATCGTCAAACATTTTGTAAATAGTTAAAAAAAAAACATGAGTCTTGTGGTGTTGGAGAGAATTTGTGATGGAGATATTGTGACACATTTATAAGTTGTTGTAAAAAAATACACCTGGGAAATTGCCCACAATGTGATGGAAAAATATTAGTTTTTGGCTAAGTTTGTACACAAGTTCTTAAAATGTACAAAATAAAATTTCATTTTAGGCTGGAAAAATTGTTCACCCTCATCCTCCACAACACTTTAAGAAGGTTAGTGGCTTTTCTTATTCAGCCTTGGCCCCCCAAGACTACAACTCACTAACCTGCTTCTCCATCCTTAGCGGTTCCTGTCCCATTGCCAGTGGTTGCCTGTCCCATACCATGATCCTCAATAATGATCTTATTGTTTTTTTCTACTTTGTGTCTGAATGAAATTTCAGGTCCTCAGTTCTGAGCATTACACAGGCAGAACAGTCGAGTGGAAGGATGAAGCTCACAAACTGGTAGCACTGGCAAACGAGGAACATTAGAGACCTGGACAAGGATCCGACAGAGACACAGGTGGTATTAAATTCACAGAGGGTAGTCAAGGAATGAGACACACCTGGGAACAATCAGGGGGTAGACAGGACTCCACAGAAAACTAAAACACAGAAAAACCTCAATCCTGACATTCATTTAATTAAGGGTGTTTTTTGATTTGATGATTTTAAGACTAGTTGTGGGTTTAGATGGCATTTAACTGGAGATGTTTTCCCTTAACATAATTACCCAGTAATGATTGTACATTTCCTGTCAACTTAACGTCTTCTAATACAAAATCACGGTGGACTGCTTTGGTGCCTTGGTTAGCAAGTTCTCTGGGGGAAACGCTGAATAAAGTTTGCTTAAGAACAAAACCACTGAAACAGAAAAAACCATACCAAACCAGACACTGAAAAATCAAGTTAAAGACAAAACAGGAAGTGTAAAAAGTACAATTTAGAGAAACCAATTAACCTGGTCTGTTTCTGCACTGTAGGAAGAAGACGGAGTACCCAGAGAGAACACACGCGTGCAGAACAGTTCTACCAACTGTGCCACTGTGTAGCTCCTGCAAAGAATTATTTTTCATAAAATCAAGGAAATTCTGAACAACCCTGACCACCTCTTCATCAGTCTGTCATCAAAAAGCGGTTTCTTCAGTTTGAGGCTTCTTCAGTGTTGCTGTAATACAGACTGCTACAGGAGGCAGGTCTTTCCTGGCCATACCCATCACCATCTACAATAACTCTGAAGAAAATTGTTTTATATGAATTAACTGAATTGAATTTAGCCATGTTTACTCACCCCCTCTCTTTCCCCCAGTCCTTCAATTGCCACACCACTAACTCCCCCTCCCGCCCCCCGCCACCCTCGCAGAAAAGACAAGAGAGTTAGGTTCTGAATACTCGCGAGGAGAACAGACAGAGATGTGCTTTCAGTTACAAATCTCCTGCTGCTCTGAAAGCACATTTGCCTGCTCCTCTCTTTTTATTGTCTTTAGGATCCCTAATCACAGAGAGCGCTGTAACTCTAAAGGGAGGGGGGGACACTTTCATCACACAGTTACAGGCCAATGATTATCACTAACTAACAAGCACAATCTAGCTTATCTAGTTCTTGACCCAGGATCAAACAGAGCAAGTTGTACATCTTCAAGGTGATGGTTTTACAGCTAAGAGGTCAAAGCAGGGCGCTCTGTGAAGAGCTGCTGTCACTGCTCTTCTTCAGAGAGGCCCTCTGAGAAAGGAAATCAGAATTATTAACATACAGAAACATTTCTTAATGGATATGATTAAACAAATAAGAATACATGAACTAGAACATTATAAAAGTATTACAAATAGTTGATAATACTACAATTTACCTAACACCCTTCCATCTTTGAATCAAAAGAGAAGCTTGTGGTGCTGCACACAGCTTCTGATCCAGACACTGCAGCCAAACAGAAAGTCATGTAAGGAACCTGAAAATCCTCCAACCTGAAGAGGCACAGCATACACATTTAAATTAGATTTCATTTGTGTTGTACATCTGAACCAATCTTGTTTTCCAGTGGTAATTTATCAGGCAGGAAATGTTACTATAGCAACCCTGGTAAAAAAAAAGTATATTTTAGTATACTACATTTTAACATACTTTAGTATACTTTTATCGATGTACTTCAACTGTACTATTTTGGAACAACTTATTTTGTACTTAGTATACTTTAGTAGTATTTAAATTGTATAAAATTACAACTAATAGTATACTTTAGTATACTATTAGAGCTTTAGAGCTTTATTATTATATTTTGATATAATTATTATATTTTGAGTGTTATTAATTATATAATTATGTCTCAAAATTATATTAAATATACTTAAAATATATTTTAAATATACTATTAATATAATAATGTATTTAAATTACACTTAATTTTTATTGTTGATTTCCTGTTATTGATGACTACAATTTTAATTACTCTTAATTGTTGTGTTGTAATTTTTCAATTAGCTAACTTGACTGAATGTTCTAACTTGACTGGATGTTTTCTAAGTTTAATCAGCAGGTTCTGTTGCTGCATAAAAACAAACCATTACTTCTATGTAGCTGGGTTGATAAAAATATAAATTTGATAAGCCAGTTACTCTATAGTAATTGTGAATGGTATACCTATGAGCATTTTCTGAACAATAACTTAGATGTATCTCAAAAAGAATTTGGATTGGTCATTAGACCTATCTTTATAGCTTACATTCCTTCCTACCCATTTTCTTAAAATAGTCTTGCCTGTCATTGCTAATGATCTGATTAAAGTAGTAACTTCCCTCTCATCAGGTGTTTTCCCCTGGGCTTTGAAAACAGCAGTTATCAAACCACTGATAACAAAAGAACAATCTGGACAAATCACTACTGCAGAATTACAGGCTGATCATGATATGTTCCTGAATCGACTGGAGAGTTGGGCCCGACTCTCTGGTCCAGTATTCAACTGGTTTGAATCTTACATAAAGCACATAGATTTCTTTGTTTCAGTCAGTAATTTATCATCAAGGTGGACAGACGTCAGATGCGGGGTACCGCAAGGTTCAATCCATTACAGAGCTGATTTATTAATTTTCCAGACTTAAATGTTGATGACCTTAAGAGGTTTATTTGCTTTCATGTTGTGAAAGCAGCACTGAATTTTCAAAGAACTAATAGTATCACTTCATGTCAACTTAAGCATTTTGTCAACTGAAATTAACGTTAACAGTAGTGAGTCATTGCAACCAGATGATGTGTTATTTGGATAAGAGCTCAAATGCAAGTGTCTTAAATTATAAAATAACCAAATGCTTTTGTGATTTTTGAAAAATGATATTCTGATGACAGTTGTGACTCAGCATATTGTTCTGGCTTCATTAGCTCCTTCTTAGTCACTTCATCCCCCATTCACTTTCAGTTAAACTCAGTAGTTTGTTAGTGCATTGAATTTCCAAAAGCTGAAAACTAAACCAGCTTTAAACCATTTTTTTTTTTAGATTTCAGGCATCCTAATGTGTTTTTATTGAAAATTAAACTATAATTCTGATTTATTCTCCTGTTATTGGGGATGTTGTACTTGTAGATGTGTCTGAGGCTCTTACCGGTTGCCTTGCGTTTATCGCTGTGTGTTTGTTTTTTGTTACAGACAGCACTGAGTATTGTTGGGGCAAAGGTAGGGAACAGGAGCAGAGAAGGAACGTTCCCTCATAGGTCTAGATGTGGCTGCTTTCTTATGTGGACAAGGACTTTATCCTAGGTAGATTTGCTAATGAGCCTTCAGTCCTGTTCAGTTACATCACAGGTGTCAAACTAAAGTCCTGCAACTTTTAGATGTGCCTCTGCTGCACCACACCTGAATAGACTAATTAGGTAATTAGCAAGAATCTGGAGAACTGATCTACACAAGAAGGAGGTAATTAAGCCCATTTCATTCCACTGTTTTGTACCTGTGGCACATCTAAAAACTGAAGGGCAGGGGCCCTGGAGGACTGGAGTTAGACACCCCTGAGTTACATTATAATCACAATGCATACCGTCAATAGCAACTGGGAAATGAAGCCAAAATAAATAAAAAAAAGAGAACTTCCTAGCATAAAGTTGATCTTTGTCATTTTCCAGAAAGTAGTATTAAAATCTTATCTCGTGTTTTAGGCATCGTTAACAATGACCTTTTGTGACCTACTCTCCTTTTGGAGGGTGTCTTCTGGACAGTCTGTCCATGATTTTGTGGGCCATATCTTAACACGTCTTTAGCTGGAAGTCATAAGTATAAAAAAGAACAGAAAAACTTGGATTACTGAGGTTTTTTTCCCCTCAATGAAGCACCAATAAAAGCGCTGGCATTCAGTCTCAGGAATTGTGAAGAGTAGAGCTAAACTGATCCTATACTAGTATCCGTCATGATATTGAAAAAGATTCTAGATCTGGTATCGTGACCATGTGCCCTAAGGGCAGATCTACATTATATTTACAATTTATAACTTTCTGAACCTTTTTAAAAGGTTTGTTGCAGTTTATTTTTAGTTATTTGACCAAAGTAGTCAGTTTTTTTGTCAGTTTATTTTACATTGGCTGTTATATTCCCAATTGCATTGACTGAACAAATTAACTTGTTTTTTTTACATTTGACCAAGCTTGTGTATGTGTGCTGTACTAGTGCAGCAAATAAATGTTCAGTAGATTTATGTAAAAAAAAAGCATTGTCATTGCAGAATCGTTTTTCTGTATCGGATCGGTATCGACCGACACCAATGCAGATATCCGAGGTTCAGTATTGAGTGAAAAAAGTGGACTGGTGCATCTCTAGACAAAGGCAAACCTCCTTTCTTCCTAGAAATTTGGTGCTAAAAGATGTTTTAAAAAGACAAAAAGTCATACAGAATATTGGCTTTATTATGAAACCTGGGGCATTTGTTCACAGAAAGCCATCCTACATTTGTACAGACCCATGAAGCAGGTTGTTGAACTCGCAAAACAAAAGGAGACACTGTCCAGAGCAGATTGAGGTCACCCAAACTGTTTTAATACAAAACTGAAGCATGTTTCGTCCCACGCAGAGTTCAGTGACCATAGGAATTACACTGCGGCGTTCCGACAGCTGCATGACACTAAACATGCTCCAGGAACAAAACATGGAATATTGTTGAAAACGGCATCGTCATGAAACCCAAACCCTGACGAGAACTCTAAAAGCAACTAAGCCCAACAAAAATATATTAAGTGTACAAACCCCCACCCCAACCCACCCCCTTTCTACCCCACACACAGTCAACATTTAATATGGATTTCAGATTTCATTCACTTTGTTTTTGGAGCCGTCATCCAAACAGCTCAGTTAAAATCTGACCCTCAACGTCCTGCAGTCAAGTTTAAACAGTGTAAAAACATACTACATGTGTGAACAAGTGGCCTGGTCAGATTTAGTTAAATACACAGGGAGCAGAGACGAACCTCCATGAAAATGTCCACCTAGTTCCCCCTTGGCATGTTCCACTTTCAATCCAATAACAGTGGTAGAGGTCGTCTCATTTTTAATCAATTAATTTATTTTTTTTTTAGAAAGACCAGCTGCAATATGAATCCTTCAAACTTCAAAACATGAGTGGAGTTAGTGAACTTTGACCCTAGGAACAACCCTGTGCCTCCCAGATCCTACATTCCCCCTGTGGTGACTCTGCACGCGTTCTGAAATCTTTGTGTTGTGGTTGCAGAAGCCTCGGTCTCTTGCGCCAGCTAACACTTCCTGACAAGTAACCGGCGTTTTAACTAGATTTTAATCAAACCTCAACATAAAACTGGCAAACAAAAAAAGAGAAGGAAAAGAACTAAAGAATTAGACATCTATAAGCAGACTCTTTTAGCCATTTGTTTCCAAACATACAATTAAAAAGGGAATCAAGCAGGTAACAGAGCAGCAGCAACAACAACAAAATCATCAGATCAAATCACATGTTGGCTTTTCTCAAAACGGGCAGTCTTGTTTTTCAGTGTGGAAATAATTGTTTTGATGTTGGAGGGGGAGGAAAAAAAAAACAGTGGAGGACACACAGGCATGGATGGATGGATGGAGGGAACTACACCACTCGTCGCACTTCGAAAAATCTCTTCAAGTAGTAAATCTGTCCGAGTGTCATGGCCACCAGAACGAGGGCTTCGAAGAAGGACCACAGGACCACTCTGCTGTTTGTGTTGTCGTTAACTAGTAGAAGAAAGAAAAAAACATAAACAGGAGACGGGATGTGAGGATAAATTTTGCTGCGTTCATCAGATCAAACGGCTCTCGCGTTTGTGTTCTTACCCGCTCTGTGTATCCTCTCGCGGACCTCCATGTACTCCTGCTCGTGCTTCACTGCCGTCATGGCGACAGCGAGCTCGTTGATCATCTCCTCCAGCTTGTTTTGATGAGCTGAAACGAGCAGCGAGTGAGCCGTTAAACCCAGAAGGACGAGGTGCACAGAGGACATGCGTCAGGCTTTTACACGGTACATGCAAAACCTTCTTGCATCTGTGACACGATTCCTTTACATCTCGTCTGTGGGGGAGTATTTGCCCAGTTTACGGATTTCATCTGCCTCACATTTAAATGACTGCTGTCAAACTAAAAAATAAAATAAAATAAAAATCACACTTGGATAACTTGAAGAAATACAAAATGGACAGATTAGGCAAAAGTGGAACCTTTTTTTTTGGAAAGTCCCGCAACTTTTCAGAAAAGAACCATACAAACATTGAAACATGGTGGTGGTAGTATGATGGTCTGGAGCTGCTTTATCGTTTAAAACATGAATGACCTGCTTTAAGGGATGGAACCATGATTTTTTTGTTCTCTCTAGAAGAAAAAAAATCCTGAAGTAAACAAATGTTCAGATGTTTATGCAGCAGGTTCAATCCAAGGAAAACGGAAGGTTTCTAGGTGTTTCGGTCATTGTGTGCACTTAAACCGGATCAAGATGCTGTAAAGTAACTTTAAACTGACAGTTCATTTGCATCAGTTAATTTCTGTCTGATGCTCTTTATTAACCAAGAAGGACGAGCTAAACCTGTTGAAATCCATAAAAGAAGCAAATACTTTTCATAGCACACCACTTTTCTGATACTCACGGTGCAAACAGTCAAACAACAAACATTAAAGCTGCCTCTGATGCAAACAACATGTAATATTAGTTTATAATATGAAAACAAGACTGGTTAGAGAAAACTCCATGGTGAATCCCAAACTTAATGACAGTTTTCACTTATTCTGCCTTTCCTGTTCTTTTCCTACCATCCCAGCTGTCACCACCTATAAAGGAGGGAAATTTACCCAAAATAAAGTCAAAAAAGAAATTCAAAAGATAAAATCTTTAAAACAGAAGCAGCATCACAAGAAAACAGGCCGTGTACTCAGGTGTGGCCAGTCTGAGTACCTTCCGTCTCCATGTCCTGGCCTTTCGGCGCCTCTCCAATGTCGATGGTGAACATGACGATCTTGGGTGTCATGGTGGACATCTTGTTGCTGAAGCAGAACTTGTATGTTCCGTCCATGTGTGCAGCAACGGAGTATTTCCCACTGGACTCTCTGTCCCCTTTGTAAATCTGTTTACCATCAGGCCCTGTGATCTGAAAAGAGAACGATATCTGGGTAAAAAAATACTGAAAGAGTGCAGTTTCACACCCAGAGAACTTGCTCAGCCTGGTGGTAGGGGGCGCTGCTGTGTTCGAGTTAAAAAAAACCAAACTCAAATTGTGTAAAATAACCCCTGACCTCACTCTCCCTACTGACCATTCTATGTTGCCATTGTACTTCCAACCGTTTCACTAATTAGAGACTTGTTAACCCATCTGTGTTTCCCATCACTGTTACTGGTGTACAAACAAATATAATGAATAAAAACAACACAGCCTGGTGGGGCAGTGAAGCCTGCATATAAAACACTGTATGGGGCAGATATCTGGTCAATTCTTTTTCCACTATTTTTATTGCCATTGTACATCCACAAAAGCACAATAACACTCTCAAATAAAGGTCCACTCACCTAGAATCTCAAAACTGATTTTCAGTAATGTTTAAATTTTATGGAAGGTTGTACCCATGTAACACCACTATTCATCGCTGCTACGTCTTGGGCATAAATGCCATTGTTTGGATTTCTGGTGATCCAAATCTTTAGCGAGGAGAGAGAACTACTTGTGAGCTTTACTCAGCAGCCTGTGGTTTCTCACTCTTGCGATAATACGATGACGGTGTCTATATTTCTTCAATTCATCACTATCTGATGAGCGCTGCTGCCAATGGACTGTCCAACATTACAATAACATAAAAAATGCAAGTTCCCAATAGTTGACACATATCAGCCAATAATTACCATGCTCCAAACAGTCAACTGCAACATGAATTCTGGTATCATGCAGTGAGTAACAGGAGTTAGCCTTACAGCCATTTAGGATATTTTAATAGCAATTTATTCCAAGTTTTAACATCTTATAAATATAGACCTATCAGCATAGATGCAACTCTGATTAAAAAATTATGACTAATGGAAATGGGTAAGACATTGATCACTTTATCAGTGGGAGGAACTCAAATCACACCTCATTATATACAATCATATTGATCCTCTACTGGTTTCAAATGAGTAGATGAGTCCATGAGTTAAATCTCACTTTGAAGCTTCTAAAATACAAGATCACTTCCTAAGAGTGAAACAGTTCATGTATTTCTAACAAAAACTTTCCTCATAGCCTATTCGGCTGAGCATGATGTCCTTCAGTTGACCGTTAGGTGGCCCGAACCAATGATTCATGTCAGCGTTCTGTAATGTAAACGTCACTTTTATACCAAGAAAAATGAGTCTAAAGTGAAAATTCAGCTGCCTGTTGCATCCAACAGGCAGCTGGAGTCTCTACTGTGTCCATGGGGGTCCATTCAACGACAGGTTTTCCCACCTGTGCATAGCTACGATGCATTCAAGTCCAACTGATGAACTGAATTGTCTCTAAACACCCTCCAAATTGATCGAACCATTTTGTCATCAAACTGTTAATATTTTTATTCAAAAATTCCTCAACAACAAACTCAGCTATTTTTAACCAAATTTATTATTGCAGTAGGGCTGCACAAAAAAAATCAATACATATATTGCAATTAGAGGTGTGCCGATCGATCGGTAACCGATCATAATCGGCCGATTTCCGTGAAATCGGTGATGATCGGGATCGGCGATCATTGACTCTGTTACCGATACCGATCACCTGAATCTCATTTCTCAGCCTGTCTGTCTAGCTGGTCTCGTCTTTCCTTCACTGAGCAAACGGAGCAACAGATCCTAAGCAATGTGTAACTATAACGCACTGAGTGAATGAGGACGTTTGCGTGTTGCGGCGGAAAATAGAAGCAGGTCAAAATGCATCAACATGACGAAGCTAATAAACATAAAAACAATGAGGGAGTTTGGCTACATCGAGTCTCACTGCAGTAAAAAGACATGGAGGATCAGACAGCAGGTAAAGCAGCACAGCTACAAACACTCACCCGGATTAGCATGACGGTCAGAAAGCTAAACTAATAACCTGGAAAATGATTTAAGTCTTGGAGCTGCGATGTAAGACGTTGGTTCTGCTATTGAACCGCTGCTACGCTACAGGTAGTAATATTTAATAATATTTGACACGGAGCCGCTTCTGCGCCACCTGGTAGTGACTCAGACCGAACCTGTTTAAAGCTACAGCATCTAACTTAAAAAAAAAAAAATACATTTTACATGCGTATTAAAACTTTCCTGTTCGAACATGAGACAGATAATCTCTAAAAAATATCGATCTCTTCCCTGTTCTGCATAATTACTCCGCTCAGCCAGAAACAGCCAATCAGAACTAGCAGTAACCAGCTAGCCGCTATGCTAACAGGAAGTTTTCATTCAGTAACTGGATTGTTTATTGTAATGGATCCTGTTTTTGCCTTTGAATGTTAAGTTTTATACTTGAATTTTTTTGTCAATGTTGAGAGGTTTTATTTTGGCTCTTTACATTATTTAGCCTCTTCAGAGCCTCATATGTTATCAGTCTGTTAAAGATAGTATTATTGATAGCAGCACAATTTTCCCAATGCCTGTTTTGTTTAGTTTTCTTCTTGGAAAAAGTTATTAAAAACAAGTTTTTGTCTAAATTAAGGTGAATTCATGGTTCCTTTTTCCACATAATGTAAAGGTAGTGTTTATGATAAAAAAATGAATAAATCATAACTATGTGATCGGTATCGGCAGAAAAAAACCTGATCGGCACATCCCTAATTGCAATACACAGGTGACATCAGCAATAATGCGTCTCATAGAAAGATTAATATTCAATTTATAGATTGTTTACAGAACACCAATCCAGAACCGCACAGCATCCTGGGGGATGTAGGCAGAGTAAAGTCTTTAGCCGCTCAACCTCTGACTCGCTCTTTCATTACCTAGCAACAAGCTGTTGAGTAACTTGCGCCGTAGCAGTTTCAGGTTTCCCCACAGTGCCTAACTGCTTAAAAATAAAGCTGTGTATAGTGAAAACTTCAGATATTTAAAAACAAACAAAAACACACAAATCACTATAGACAAAACACTGATCTTGTGATACAATTTTTAGCCATGCAGTCCAACATGTTGTAAAATATAAATATATTATGACAAAAAAACACACACACGTTCCAGTTTCAAATTGCTAGAAGACGCTGATAAAATGACATTACTGTACAATCAGAGCTACTTCTATGAAGCAAACATTATTGGAAAATAGACTTCCTTTAATTTTTCAACCACAGATTGGTAATCAATATACTTTGTGAATCTTAACCATCATCAAGTCTAAATATCGATATTGCGATATATATCGATATTTTCTTACTTAGAAAAAAAACGATATTCATCTGCAAGTATCGTAACATCCAACTGTCACCTTGCTCACTCACTGCTTGCTTCGCATCAGGTCATCAGGCTTAGAGTGATTCCTTCAGATGTTCAGGTTAAAAAGGTATCAAACTATTCAGAGCAGGAACTTGGTTCACTTTATTTACTTTACTAATGCATGCAAGCTACAGTTTGTACTGTTTCAATTAAAAGAAACATGTTGTCTCACCACTTCTTTGATTCATTTTGTCCAGCTGTCGACTTTAATTCTGTGTCCATGTCCAATCAGAGCCAGGTATTGTGTAGTTGGTGCTTTTAATCAGTTTTCAGTTAAATTAATTCAATCCAACTCTATAACAGTCACAAAATATCAGCAAAATCACTCTGTCCCTCTAAAATCTTACAGAAAATCGCAAAAGTGCATCGAATGGTAGCGTTTGAGTATCGCAATATATATAGTATTGTGGGCACAATATTGTGTATCGTATCGTGAGATTATTATATCACTACAGCCCTACTTGATATGCTTCAGTTTTGATGGATAAAACAATAGAGAAACACAGAGAAACTGGCCGCTGACCAGAATCAGATTATTTTCAGTTGAAGACCTTGATGGAGAGTAAATCCCCCACCCAAAAAAACAAAATGAAATCTAATCTGGCTCTGATTGCGCCATTAAAAACCTCTTAAGTATACACTTAAACACAGAATGAAAAAGTCAGACAGGAAGTTCTGAGATGAAAATTTTTGTCAAACTGCATCAAGACACGCTGAGGGGTGAGAGTCATTCACATTGTGAAAGGGAGTTACATTTTTTAGCCGAAAATGACTAAATGGAGTAAAAGAAGGTTTCTCTGTTTTTCCTTTTGACATTTTAATGTCAAAGGAAGTTGGACATGGTGGCCTCTTTTAGGAAATCTCAAACTTTAGACTTCAAGTAAAGATCTTCACTCCCCAGGGAAAAACGCAGAGGCTGCCAATCCAGTAACACTGGCTGTGCAAAATGCAAAAACAGGAGAGTTAAAAATGTCACACTTGTAAGATTTATTTCTCCCTTCAATAAACGCCACAAATAAAAAAAACCACCAGAATCAGCACAACCCTGCATTGCTATATATCGATTTTGTGGAATCCATTAGTCTGCATGTTTCATTTTTTGTTTACTTATTTAGTACATGGTTATGCATTTGCTCAAGCAAGAAGAAAATCAGGACACTTTAATGAACGTATAAAAGCTAACGTTATCAAATTCCTTCTTATGTAAAAGTGAATGGCTGGATAAAGAAAGTCCGACTGACCCAGACCAGGAACAAGCAGGTGAACCCAGTGGGTGGGTCAGCTGCCATGTCAGGTTACTAAGCAAAAATTATTTTAAAGACTTTATTTCTGATGAAATACGACATAAATTGTTGTTTTTCCAGAGGTGTTGGATCTGGCAACTCTGACATGATTTTTACCAAATCATTGAGAGGTTGGCATATGGCAGCTGCCAGAAAAATCATAACACACACATATATATGTGTATATATATGGCCTACAGTTAGAAGCAGAATTCCAGAACACTTGTGGGACTCAAAGCTGAACTCTACTTTAAACTTACAATTCAAAATATACTCCTAAATGCTGTCTGATATACTAGCCTACCCAGATATGCTAAAGCTGCATCCAATTTATCAACACTGCATCGCCCTTGCAATGTCTTAACCACAACAGCGACTTTGTGATATACAACAACGAGATAAATGTTAATTCCTTGCAAATGACTAAAATGCCATAAATAAATCCGGACCATAGCTACTTAACTTCAGGTGACGTTTCACAGCGAGACCGTTAATCGCTAGCAGCTAATGTTAGCAACGGGCCTGTCGAGCCAGTTCGGAATTTGAGTAGAAAAAGCTCCAAGTCGTAAACAATATGATGGTTAAATGCACTTGAAGAAGCATATTACCTCTACGTCGATGTCCAGGAAGCCTCCCTCGGCCACTTCGAACATGAGGCCCATCTTCGTGCCGGAGTTGACCCGCTCATAGAAACACTCTTCAGCATGAGCATCTATGCTAACAAAGTAGCCGGACGCGGTAGCACACAGAACTGCCAACAAGACAACAAGTTCTGAGACGGTAAGCATAATTGAAACGACGTGCTGAAAACACCAACGCTATAAGGAATGTCTCCCTTTTTTTTCTTTTTGTTTTACAGAACAGACAGGAAAACTGCCGTGTTTCCAGGAGTGGGCAGTTGGAACAGGGAAGGCGCTCCACTCTACAGCCGTGTTCCGCTCTCTGACTGCCACGTACGGTTTATTCAACGGCAAGCTGCGACAGCCAATCTTTACGGCAGCGCCTCAGGATGAGACACTTTACGACTTCGATGAGAATTCATTTATAAATCACAATAGAAAGAATTCCGATGAAAGTCTTGAATAAATTCACTATGGTCTAATGGAAGTCATGATTAAAAAGCAAGTTAGTACGCAGAATATAAAAACACAATGTTCCTAGGGGCTGATTTGATGAACAGTCTTTGTCTTGTGTTTTGTTATTCAAGTTCACCCTTAAAACTTAAAATAATAACAATCATAACTCAAATGATTACAAAATTCTGACTTCTATTTAAGTGTTTTTGTTGCGTTTTGCTTCATATGTCAGGCTGGTTTGATTTTACAACAAGACAATTATTTTATCACATATGAGCAGGATAATTTTGACTTTTTTCATTGAAGTAATTATTAAATTGGATATCACATGTTGTATTAGATATTGACATTTCCTTGATCGTCTGAAATATTTAAACAGGACCAAAAAAATAGGGGTCAGGTCATTTTTCACAGCGCTTTTAATTTCAGGCGGTTACACAAACAACATACTTGTCACTTTACTATCAAAATGTAATATATTACCTTTTTCTCAGTTTGTTTTTAGCATTTCGTCTCTTAAGTGCCTTTAAATCTATGACTGTATTTTGTGTTTTTACAATGTCATGGAGAACCAAAATTTAGTTTTATACTTCACTAATCTTATTAAAATTAGCCTGTTCCCTCAGATTAAGATCAACTGAAACATTTTATAGTGTAGTTTTTTTTTGCTGTGCTTATTTTTGTTTTTCTTCTAATCTGAAAACGTGCTATAAATAAACTTCTAAAGAATAGAATCTTTTTTATTTTTACATAATCCTCTACCCAAAAGCGGGAAAGGTTTATTCGGATTTAGTGTAATATCTGGTTTCAACCATCCTTATTCAAATATACCAAAACAAAATATATAAACAAGCTAAAGCTTGAGTCCAAGAGTCAGCGGAAAACTGCTTCTTTAAAACTCCTAAAGACAATTATAGTTTGCTTGGATCTGACAGAGTTAACTCTTTTTTTTTCCTGATGAACCGTCTCTCTCTATTTATTTATTTATTTAATTTTGGCTGAAATGGCTCTCCATACCTAGCAGCCTATTAACATAAAAAAGGATTTTAGTGGGCATGCGCAACGTAAGGGTTATGGGAGCCTTTCATTTTAGTCACAGCGTTTGCCGGTTAGGGGGCTCGGGCGGAGACTGTACAAAAACTAACTTTATATCAAGGTTTTCAGAAAACGGACACTCACGGTAACAAAATCCGAGCAGCCTTTGTGGCGTCGCATGTTCGGTGACGTCCAACAGCCGACTGGCTGTGAAGTCTTCAGGGCCGAGGCCTAGAGACTTTTTGCAGCGGACGCTACTGTCATTTTATGTGGATGTCTAGCCAGTTTTCAGTGCCCGGTCTGATCGGGTGTTGTCCGATGAAGCACTTTATTGACTAGTTGAAGCGGAAACGGTCGCAAACTTTCGTTATCTTGTTGACACTACCGCTAAGTGCCAGCGAGGAAGTAAGGAACGGAAAAAAATGACATCTCGGAGGTAAGGGGGGGGGGGGTTTAGGGGGGGTGTAGGGGGGGGTTTGCTGTCTGGAAAACAATGTCTGGTCACAATGTTAGCTGAGCCAGCTAAGTTTAACAGCGCTCAGCTGTTTGGGGTTCAGTTTGTTGGGGTAATGAAGGTTCTGGAAGAAAAGCGAAGAGAGTGAAACATTTAGCTTGGTTAGGGGGGCAGCGCTAATGGTCACTTGAAAAGCCCCTCTGAACATGTTCAGTAAACAATACTTTTTACTCTGTTTTCAACAGCTCTTTTCAAATTCGCACGTTTCCCTATGTATCATTTACCCGTGGGGGGGAAAAAAAACATATATTGGCTATTAAGATTAGCTTTTTATTCAATGTGTATGTAGTGTATCATTATATCAGGTATGTATCACATCACTGAAACTCTGGTATTTATTAAAAATAAACATACACATAAAATAAAATCCGGAACTCTTAGTACTTACACGAAACCTATTTAATTAATCGTCAGAAATAAAGTTTCAAAATTGAGGAATCCGATCATATCACATCAAAGTAAGATTTTACATCATTAGCATCAAGCCAAATTAATAATTAAATAAATAAATAATAATAATAATTAAATAAATAATTAATTAAATTAAGCTAATGTTTTTTTCAAGCATTTAAAAAGTTTTTGGAAGGAATGCTTAGATATTTTTAAAGAGTTGTAGCTGTCTTAGAAAGTTTATTTTAATCTCTTTCAAATAACTTAATTTTCATGTAACTATTTTTGAAGGTTTACAGCTTGTATTTCTCTATTCAATTCTTATTCATAAAAGCTCAAGATACTAAATAAATACCAATGAGTCTATGTGTGGGCAAGTTTTTAAGGGTAGTCTTAAAAACTTGTATAGATAATATGCATCAACAAGACATTTGCTGAATGAAATGTCTTTGAGTCAATTAAGTGTTAAAATAATTTAATACGTATGAAACTTGAATAAGCATGAAAGGTTGTGGCAGAGGACTAAAAATCTGACTTCCTCTAAGTTATGTGTTTAACAGAATAAGTTGGTCCCTGTTGGGTTTGACTGCTCACAGAAGGTCCTCTGGTAGACATGACAGAAACTGAGTCTGTTCTGGGAAAAAAAAACCCCGAGTCAGCATCACATGCAAAATATCATCTCTGCTCAGCATACGTTTATATTTGGTTTGAATGGATTAGCAGAAAATGCTGGTAAATGTTTCTCTGGCTAACATTTCGAAAACCATGTTGTGTTCAGCAGTAATAACAGTAACTAGAAAATTTCTGAAGAAATTTAAACGGGGCCTGCCAAAGTGTGCCCAGTGTTCTGATGCTAAAGATTAGCATCAATGCTAAGTTTAGCTAACAATTTACAAAATAGAATGTGGAGAGTCACAAGAATGTTAACTAACATGGACTTGCACCATTCAGTATATTAAATTAATGCATAAGCTAAAATGATCTAAAATGCTAATGTTGGCGTGAATGCTGTCAGTAGCATGTGGGGCATCACTAGCATGTTGTCTGTCATTGACTTATTCCATCCAGTATACTAAACATGGCTAATAAGTAAGAAAAATAGGTAAAAGCTTTTTTAGGGAAAAGGCTAATGCTATTGCACTGCCTTGCAAAGCAACATCTCATTGCTTTGCAAGGCAGTTACTGTCCTCCGTATGCATTGCTATGGGCAGGCCCCAATAAAGAGACATTCTATTAGGTGTAGAACAATAAGTGCCTTCCATGTAATGCATGGTCACTGCCCTTCCTTATGTAATGCTATGGCAGCCCCCAATAATAATGCAGAGCAGCAAACGCAAATGAGGAGGATTAGCAGCCAGCAACTGGTTGTGGCATCCAGAATATTTTACTGCGGAATATCATTTCTGACACTTTTTTTTTTTTTTAAGTAAGTGGTGTCCTGAAGAAGCCTGTTTTGAAATGAGAATGTTTTTTCTGTGTGCGCACACGTGTGTGTTTGTGGCGCTATGGAGTCACAGCCATGCAGTTAACTAAAAAACCAAGCAATCAATTTCTTAGGATTTTTATTGTTATCTTAATAGTGCTACACAATATTATGAAAAACAAATCCACCCTAAGTTACTGCCAGAACTATATTGATAGTTAACTTCATGCGTTTGCGTTCTGGAAGATGAGTGTGTTTTTTTTTTTTTGTCTTTTTTTTAAATGGGTAGTTATAGAAGTGATGCTTCATATTTTTCAAACTTAGTTTCCGATTTAAAATTGAATCCACTCATGCTTTATCCGTATTCCTCCATGTTCTAGGTGGTTTCACCCCAACATCTCAGGCGTGGAGGCGGAGAACCTCCTGCTGACCCGAGGAGTGGATGGGAGCTTTTTAGCCAGACCCAGCAAAAGCAATCCAGGAGACTTCACCCTCTCAGTACGGTAAGCCCTGAGGCTCAGGACACAGTTGGATTTCAGATGGGATCCAAAGCAATACATTGCAAATTGGCAAGCTTCTTCTTGGATTTGTCCAGAATGAAAAGGGAACATGATACACATTTTAATCGTAATCTGTGCAGGAAACGCTGTCAGAGCCTTTGAATACACGACTTTACGTCACCTAAAATGTACTGTAGTTTTCTGAAAACGGTCACATCAATAAATAGAAACTCGGGATTTGAAAGTGTTGGATATGCAATTTAGAAACTTAATATTTTGCAGATGGATGCTTTACGTAGGGCTGGGCAATAAATTTATTTCTTTTAATTTTTTTTATGATTTCTTTTTAGACGATGTTTTTTTTTTTTTTTCCCCCACAAATCCGCTTCCTAGATTTCCATAAGTCAGAGGGATGTCGGCGCTCCCAGTTGACAAGTGTGTTTTAATAAATCTTCTACTTATTAGGTCTTTTTAAAATTAGGTGAATTCTGTTATAAAATATTACTGTCAGACTAGGATTTAAAAAAAAAAAGTACGAGAAGGAAATCAATCAATCAAATTTTATTTGTATAGCACATTTCAGCAGCAGGGCATTTCAAAGTGCTTTACACAATTTAAAATAACAATAAAAACAGAATTAGACAGAGATTTTGAAAAAGATTAGAAAAAGATAGAAACATTATTAAAAGTAAAAACATTTTAAAACATCTCAAACCTCGACATCATACAAGGATTCTCAAACCTCAGAGTTTTTGTATCTTACAAGGATTCAAGGCATTATGCTAAATCATAATATTACCAGAATAAAGTCGTAATTTACACAAACTCCAAAACATAACAGATGAGGAATGTTGAGCATTTTGTGAAGTTTTACTTTAGTATATGTTTTACAGAAAATACTAAATATAAATCCTTGGTCTTTTAACATATTAACATTAAATAATTATCAGCAGCAGTACTTTGAAATGATTGGGAAAGCGACCAAGTTTATTTCAAAGAAATAACCACACAAACTGAGCTGTTCAAATAATTTCCTGATAACTCTATGGAAACTTTTTTTCTCATTAAAGCAAAATTTTTCCTTGTAATTTTAAGACGTTTTTCTTGCAATATTGCGTCTTTATCTTGCTGTTATCCAGACTACATTGTAGTAGTAAAGCAAAAATTCTTGCAGATTGGCTTTAATGCTCTGATGTACAGCTCACAGAAGGGATGATTAATAAATGGCAGAAAATATTTTCTGTCATTTGTAAATTAAAAAAAATAAAAAATTTGAAAAAAGAGAGTAATATCGAATCTGGTATGAAATGATTAGATATTTTATTTTTAAGCAATGTCACCCAATACTAGCTTTACCAGAGATCCCCCACTTTGCATCTGCTTCACTAAACTAACTTAGCTGAGAGGCGGTTAGCTGAGAGGCGGTTAGCTGCTAGCCGGGCAACATGCAGCAGATGGTTCACCAGGAGCTTGGAAAGAGAAATCCAGACCAAAAAGGAGAGCAAATATTAGACTTTCACTTCTAAGCCAGACACAAACATGACTTGGAATGAAAGCTCAGTGTTTTCTGGAAATGTGGATTTGAAGCATGTTAGTGTGCCTCTCCCTGTCTCCATAAAAGTGTTTAGAGAACTAGATTGACAGTAGAATCATTCTAGGATATTTATATTAAACTCAGCGAATGATCGCCAGGAGAAAAGCACCATTCATTTTTTTTTCCTAATATGAAACATGGTTTTATCTCTGGTATGTCAGGGCGTACATTTTTCAGATGAAGTATCATTAAGTCAGTGCAGCTGACAGAGACGATGTTATTTTAGTCGCAGGCTCATATTTTAGCTGTATGCTCTCTCATCTTTCTCTGTATTTACTTCCTGTGGAGACAAAACAAGTCCTGCTCGCCTCGTGGACACGGGGCGTTTTCACAGGGGAGAACCAGTCACTGCTGGTTCAGACCAGCACGTCTCGTCTCTTAACTCTCACAGATGCCAGTAAGCTGGCGACAGTTACATGTTTGTGACCCGCTGACCTGCCACAAGTTGTCTTTTTCTATTTTCTCAGAGAGCAGTGGTCACCTGCAATGACTAAGTTTATTTAATCTGTTGGGTTGAATCAGGAAGAAGAGACATGCTTTTTTTTTTCGTTGGTCACAAAACGCTCACCATTTATCTGACAGCTTCTTTATCTGCACTTTCAATATGTACCGTTGGTATTAGAGGCTCCTGGATTAAATAAGAAAACATTAGTTTATAGTTGGGTGCACCAATTGCAGTTTTCTGGACCATTACTGATATTTAAAAATCCTAAACTGCCGATTCCCTGTTTTTTTCTTTTTTGTTTTGTTTTTTTAAGTGGAGCTAAATGTATCGACACCAACCCTCTTTAATCCGCAGAACTCTTGCTCTGTTGCCTCTAAAGTCCGGTTCGACCAAAACAAAGTCTAACGCCAGCAGGAGAAATGACTCGTTTTCTTCTACCAAAGTCAAAGGGCAAATCCTTCAACCACTAAAATCTGACGGCCTCCATTTTTGTTTACATTTTGTAAAGAAGGAAGTTGCGCTCACAGTCGTCTTCAGAGGTTTTTGTGTAGTTTCCTTCAGTGGTTCTTGGTACAGCACCTCAAATTTAAATTTTTTTTTAAAGGTTTTGATTAGTTTGTCACTGTTCAGTGTGAAAAAGAACCACAACAGCTGAGGTTGTGACACATGTCACAGTTTTGGTCTCCAGCTGAACCGCTATCAGCTGTGAAAACAACCAAAGTGAAGGAAATTAAGGTCAATTTATTGATGCATCCATAATTTATCTCCACAGACACTCAAAGCTTGTTTCTCTTGTTTTAAAAAACATAACCCAGGTTTTTTTTCCCCATCTTGTTTACTGTACATCTACAAGACTGAAAACATGAGGCAAATTTAATTCTAAAGAATTAGTATTTTTTTTTATATATATTTTTTTGTTTCAAGCATTTTTCCTTTAGGCATTTTGGCATTTAAGCATTTGACGTTAGTCCTTTTTGAATAGAAATCGCTCTCAGACCTAACAGTTTGGTTGTAAACTCTGCTCTTTGTTTTTATTTGATTGCAAGCTGACATTTCCTGAATCTATTTTTTCCCTCTGTTTAGGCGAAATGGAGCCGTCACTCACATTAAAATCCAAAACACAGGAGACTACTACGACCTGTACGGCGGGGAGAAGTTTGCCACGCTAGCTGAGCTGGTGCAGTATTACATGGAGCATCATGGGCAACTAAAGGAGAAAAACGGAGATGTTATCGAGCTCAAGTATCCGCTCAACTGTGCCGACCCAACATCAGAGAGGTGAGCGAAGGATGCTGTCAGACATCCAGATCATTGAGCACCAATGATGATGTGGTAATGCCATGTGAATATATCTTTTCAGGTGTACACATTAAGGTGTTTTGTTACGTCATGTCCAAATTCTTACAGTTTTCAGATTAAATTAAGTGATGGGAGTTTAGTTTGGAGATAAATACTGTCACATCTTTCTTATAAAGTCAGAAACCAGTGGTATTTGGGTTTTGTTTAAACTTATATTGTTAGCAATCCAAGTTTATAACATATTTCTCTCCATTTAATGCATGTAAAAACAAAAGTTTCATGATATTTTCCAGAACTATACGTACCACTAGTTTAATGAGATGAAACAACTTTATCTACATACTATAAACATGGTGGCCATATTGGATACTAAAGTCAGGTTTCCTTGGCAAGAAGTCAAAATTTTCAACGTGGAGCATCAGACTTCACAATAAAGAAAATGCATCAATAGTGGTTCAATGAAAAAAATGATGCTAATGCTGTTACCCAACTGTTACCCATACTGTGATGTATTGAAACTCCATGAATACGCTGGACTGAATCAGGGGAGGGGAAGTGAAGTCAGTTTTGTGGAAAATGAAGTCCCATTACATCTTTGATATTAATGTATATTTATTTCGATGTATTTGTGGTTTAAACAGTGTGTGTGTGTATAGGGATCAAGGTTGTGACATTCGATATATTCCACAGAACATTTTATTATTATTATTTATTGATTTATTTATTTATTTGTTTCCACTGTGCTTACTTTCTTGAAATGACCACCTGTGAATAACGTTTCACTGCAGTAGCTGTAAAGGGTAGAGTTACTTATTGGCAGAATAATCAGAATGTCGGTCATGCCATCAGTTTCACTTTCAGGTTTGGATAACTGGGATCTTGAGGTGAGGTAATGGTGTGGTGGCCTTGGTGTGTGAGAGCCACAGTGCTAATGGAGGAGAAGTTTTAACATGTCAAAAACACCCATGTTGCATCATGGAATAAAAGCAACATGTCATCTTATGCCATGGAAATGTAAGGAAGACACACAACAGATTACAGGCTCATGATATTTAAATTAGGCTTCACTTAATGCATGCCACCTCAAAGGAATTCTACAGAAATATTTCAGTCCAGTTTTATTTTCAGTTATTTTGAAAGTGTACTGTCACAGAAAATAAAATTCTTATATAAATATAGCATTTTTATAACAGCTGAACCTAACTTAGTTATTTGTTTGTGCTATAAAATGGCTTTAAAAGCTAGGTTTGAGTGTAAGGATATATGCTTGAGGATGTGATGTAGTTTTATTATTTTAATAAAGTTTTTACCTCGATACTTTGATCCTTTTGGACTGCAACATGTTTTAGATTATGTGCTACTCTCTTGAGTTATTACAAGGTTGATTTTTATTTTTTTTTCTTCCTCTTCACCCAGATGGTTCCACGGACATCTGTCAGGCCGCGACGCGGAGAAGCTGCTGACGGAGAAAGGCAAGAACGGCAGCTTCCTGGTGAGGGAGAGCCAGAGCCACCCTGGGGATTTTGTTCTGTCGGTCCGCACCGGAGACGACAAAACGGACACCAACGATGGCAAACCCAAGGTCACTCACGTCATGATCCGCTGCCAGGTAAGAGAGGTCAACTCTTTTATGTCCAGCTTCCGGTATAACGTCACGATACGTTCAAGTCGTATTTCTAAAAAGGTTGCTTTTACCAGCACAAACTTAACCCGTGCGTTCTTCCTCAGGGTGACCTGAAGTACGACGTGGGGGGAGGAGAGAAGTTCGACTCCCTCACAGACCTTGTAGAGCACTACAAGAAAAACCCTATGGTGGAAACTCTTGGCACCGTCCTCCAGCTGAAGCAGGTCTGCTCTGTTTTCAGGTCAGTGGGACAATTTCTGCTCAGTAGAAAGCTAACCCGTCCTTCCCCCTGCAGCCGCTGAACACTACCCGCATTAACGCAGCCGAGATCGAAAGTCGAGTTCGGGAGCTGAGCAAGCTGGCAGAGGCCACGGACAAGGTCAAGCAAGGCTTCTGGGAAGAATTTGAGGTAAAAAAAAATCTTGCTGTTTCTGTTTTTCTACTTTGATATTAAACATATGTTTATAGATGTGCATAATGAGAGTCATGGGCAGTTACTTGCCACTGCAACAGACGAAAACAAGATGACTGGTTTGACACAAATCTTCCTAGCAAATTTTTGATAATAAAGTTCAAAGTCTTAGTATTTTTTTGCCACTAAATCTGTTGGAGTCAGGATGATAAATTAAAATGAGCTCAATTAAATTTCCATTCTGATGATTTAATATTTAATAGTGCAGTTGCGTCATAATCCATTTCATTTGTGGCTTTTGGTTGTCTTTTTTTATTTCTGTTTTATTTGTTGTTTTTAGTTCTCGTGTTTTATTTTGGATTTAAATTTTTTTTTTTTTTTACAAAATTCAAGTTTATTAGGTTTTGAAAGGGTGATCATTTTGCCATTAACGATATAATACCTGGAAATGGTGTCAAAACCATCATATTATTATTTATCGCAACGATCTAATCAAAAATCCTGGTGTTTATTTAACAGAAGTGAAAAAAGTCATTTTAATTGTATTTTTTTTTTAAACTCATTCAAATTTTCTGTGTACCTTAAGCATCTTTTTTATGCAAAAAGACTAACAAAGTCTTTTACTCACACGGCTGGAGAAATATGAAAGTAGTGTAAGATTTTCATAAAAATATGACATTAGTGCTTCAGTGTTCACCAGCCACAACAGATACTTACTCAAATCCATGCTAGTTTTGGGGAAATTTGTACCTTTTTTTTCCTGCAGAATCCATCTTTCTTTTTCTAGCCTCAAACCAAATGATATGAAATGTTGTTTGTCAACAGTAATTGATTGACAAATAAATAAATAAAAACAAACAAGCATTGCAAGTAGTTTTGAAAGGGCTCCAAACCCTCATCAGTTCATCTCTGGGCCTGTTAAATAAAAAACCCCGTAGTGACATAATTTTGTCTCTTTTCTTTTCTCTCGTTCAGACTCTGCAGCAACAAGAGTGCAAGTTGCTCTACAGCCGCAAAGAGGGTCAGCGACCAGAAAACAAAAACAAGAACAGATACAAGAACATTTTGCCTTGTGAGTATCGCACACGGCTCTTTAGATATAAAACAACTCAAGTCGGCTTTTGTACCAAGTGGTTTGTTTTTTCTGTTTGACAGTCGACCACTCGCGCGTCGTGCTGAACGATGGCGACCCGAGCGAGGCCGGCTCCGACTACATCAACGCCAACATCATCATGGTAGACTTTCCTGTCCCCTCGCCTCCTTCAGGGCTCACACAAATACAGATACCATTTGTTTGTAACACTAGAAGTTATTTAGTATATTGTTGGAAAGCTTAGTAACTCACATAGACAATGTTTTCAAGCCTTTATTGCTGTGAATTATAATTACTTTCTCAGTTCAGCTAAAAAAAAACATGAAGTTTGAAGGACAGTATTATGTAAAAGTGACCTTTTTGAGCTTTACATCATGTTACATCAAATGTTTCTGCCCCATCAAAAACATACATGAGGTGTTGCCTTGATTCTTTTATGCATGTTTGAGAAATCCTTTAGTCTCCCCTGGCAACCATTCAGCTGTACAAAACTCTTGGGGGAACAGAAGTCGCATCGCTTCCTCAGAGCTGCAGTTTCCAAGCTTCAGAGCTTCTGTTTCACAGAGCAGCCCATGTTGCGAGGACTTCCTGAAGGCAGAGTTTCAGAAAGAGCAGGAGTTTTTAAAGAGACAGAGGCCCAATTTCAAGGCGTTTCATTACAAATAACAGCTGATGTTAACATAGTAACTTGATGGTGCTATAAAATGGAACTATGTGGGTGGGAAACGCATAATGCTGCCGCTTAATGCTTAGAATATTGCATCAAAATCATTTTTAATCCAGAGAATCAGTTTCTTTCCTTGCCAGTTGATTTGTGTTTCTTGGCATGAATGTGTGATTGCAGCCTGAGGCAGACTCTAAATGCAACAACGCCAAGCCGAAGAAGAGCTACATTGCCACTCAGGGTTGTTTGCAGAACACCATCAGTGACTTCTGGAGGATGGTGTTTCAGGAGAACTCTCGGGTCATCGTGATGACCACCAAAGAGGTGGAACGAGGAAAAGTAAGGTTTCCTGGAATTAGATTTGTTCGTTGTGTTAGCAGTTTGTTTTTCATCTATCTTTTAGCGGCAACACTTTAAATCCAACGGCTCAGATTTGAATCAGACTTCAAAACGATGGAATTATCTCCACAGAGCAAGTGTGTAAAGTACTGGCCAGAGATGTCGGCTCTGAAGGAGTACGGCGCAATGCGCGTCCGCAACGTCAAGGAGACGAAAGCTCACGACTTCATCCTCAGAGAATTAAAACTGTCCGAAGTTGGTCAGGTGAGTTGCCCATCTGCCCGTCAAGAAGGGTTGTCGGAGCAGCACCATTAGGATTTGGGAATTTAAAGGTTTCAGACAATGTATGGCATCACATTTCTGATTAGAAAACGTTATACTTGCGATCCAAAACTGGCTTCAGGGTAACACGGAACGCACGGTGTGGCAGTACCACTTCAGAACCTGGCCGGACCACGGCGTCCCCGCTGACCCGGGCGGCGTGCTGGACTTCTTAGAGGAAGTCAACCTGAAACAGGAGAGCATTTTGGATGCTGGGCCCATAACAGTACACTGCAGGTACTCGCAGATCTACACTAAAAGAAAACAAAATCTGACTTAAAGCTGCAGTATGTAATATTTATAGAAGTATTTTTACATATTTTTTGAAACTGTCAACCTTCTCCCAGTGCTCCTAGAAACAACCAATCAGAGCCAGGAGGCAGGACTTAGTACTAGCATAGCCTGCTATAAGTGCAAGGCTTGTTAGCAAATGTTTTTTCTTTATCAGTGAGTTCCTTCAATTAACATATTGAGCAACAAGTAGATGAGAATGATTTACAGCACTAAGACCCGCCTCCTGGCTCTGATTGGTTGTTTTTGCGTTGCATTTCTTCAGACAACATTATAGAAGAGGAGGATGAGATTGGTCTTTTCACAGATTATCTGCATCATTGTCACAAAGAAAAACGTATTTTTGTAAAAGTTACATACTGCAGCTTTCATACAGAAACAACTTTAACTCAGACCTTCTTTTTCCCATCCATCCATTAGTGCAGGGATCGGACGGACAGGGACGTTTATAGTGATCGACATCCTGATCGATGTGATCAGAGAAAAAGGTGAGAACTTCGTTTATAAGGATACAAAAATGATTAAAAAGTGTTATCATTTAATTATATTATTTTGTGTAATGTTTATAAAGCAGTTAATTCTGGCAAAAGGACAAAAATGACAGGTCAAGTAAATTTGTGTAGAGCATTTCAGCAACAAGCCAGTTCAAAGTGCTTTACGTTATGAAAACATGGTAAACATTACATTTTCTCGAAGGTCATCATCAGAATCATTAAGCCAATAGACAAAATATGTTGATCATTTTTTTTATTTATTACTAATCAAAGGCAGCTCTAAGCAAATGGGTTTTTAATCTTGGTTTAAAGGATCTCAGTGTTTTGCAGTTTTGTAAACGTTTGTTCCAGATTTGTGGAGCATATAGAAGCTGAATGCTGCTTTAAATCAAATAAACACAGTAGTGAACAAAATGTTGAACCCTCCTCCCACTGAGTCTTGCGGCAAACTAAGGCTGAATCCAGTGGAGTTTGTTGCCACTTTTTTTTTTTTTTTTTAGCTCTAACCCAACATTTTGAGGTAGATCCCCCCTCTAGTGTTTTGCACCAGGGTGCAGGCGAAGCGGCACGTCTTTTCAGCCCACCGAATTTTCTGTGGCTTACTTGGAAATTAAAGGGTAAGGACTGTGCTGTTAAACTCACAAACGCAGCATTCGCTTAATGGCCCAATAAACACTGTAATCTGTAGCTCAAAGTGTGAAGTGTAGTTCCTGCAAAGCGAGGTAAAGTCTAGGCAGAGCCGCTTAGAGCAGGCCTCAGTATGAAGCAGACTGGGAGGAACAGACTTCATGTATTGGTAATTAATACAATGAACTTACAGTGTTTTTGTAAATATATCAGATTTAGCAAATTGACAATTTCCATCCATAGTTCCACAAAACAAACAAAAAAAATACAAACATTCATACATGGATAAATACAGCAAAAGAACCCAAAAACAAGGTATAGTTGGGACAATGTATTTTAAGAGGCTTGCTTAAAAAAAAAAGAAAAAGAAGTTGTCTGGTTCATTTCATCATACAAAGATCCAAAACCCGTAAACCTGATTTGTGCGAGACGCCGTCGTCTGAAAGTGTCTCCGTCCCGCGGCAGGGGTGGACTGTGACATCGACGTGCCGAAGACCATCCAGATGGTTCGCTCCCAGCGCTCGGGGATGGTGCAGACGGAGGCGCAGTACCGGTTCATCTACATGGCCGTGCAGCACTACATAGAAACACTGCAGAGGCGCATCGAGGAGGAGCTGGTGTGCAGCAGGTCACGTCACGGCTTCCTCTCCAACCGCTCGGCTGTTTGCTGTAACAATCTGTGTTCTCTCTTCCCCGTCCGCAGAAAAGCAAGATCAAAGGACGCGAGTACACCAACATCAAGTACTCGTTGTCCGACCTGTCCGGCGGAGAGCAGAGCCCCTTACCGCTCTGCTCGCCCAGTCCGACTCCCGTCTGCACAGAGTGAGTAATCGTGGGAGATGACGGCGCAAATTTCCAATATTTCTAACACCAATGTTGTTTCTGACTGAACGGTGTTGGTGTGGTCAGGATGAGGGACGACAGCTCCAGAGTTTATGAGAACGTGGGGCTGATGCAACAGCAGAAGACCTTCAGATGAGACTCGCCTTTAATTCCAGGACTCTATCAGTTCCAGGTAACTTACTGCATATATCAAATCCCTGCATTATGTAGTTCCTATAAGAACTATTCAACCCCTTGGATATTATGCCATTCTTATTGCCTTCATAAATCAATCATAATCAACAGAAGTTGTCCTTTAGCCTTTTTTTTTTTTAAAGACAAAAATGTCCCTTCAGTGTCGAAGTGAAAACTGATTTCTACAACAATAGTGACAATTAAATTATATGTAAGCTCTTAACTTAATTCAAGAGAGGTCAGTTCACTTCAAAAATGGTATTTATTAATTCAGGGTGTCCACATATTCTTAAAGTTTTATATTCATGTATCTACAATTAAAGCCTTAAGATATCCTAAATTCATTTTAAAAGGTTGACTTTAAATACGATAATCACATGTCTAGCATTTTGTCTTGACAGGACTGTATATATTACACGTACATTTATATTTTATGTTTTTTTTTCGTGTTAAGTAAAAGCTTGAGTTGAAACTACGGATCTGTTTCAATGTCCTAAATCTGTCTCTTGTGCGTCAGATTTGCGGGCGTACCAGAAACGTGCGAATACGAAGGTTCTGGCTGAAAGCTTTTGCATTTACAGAAAAAAATAATAATAATCCAAACCATGTGACTACTTGAGTTGGAAAGAAAAATGTGCATGCGTTTAAAATTTCTGTAATTAATTCATTGAAATGAACGGGTTAAATTCCCTGCTTTAGTTTTTGCAAATTGAGTTCTCAACAAAAGTTAAAACATTTAGTTAGTTAATGCAAAAATGATGCTATTCATTAAAGTTGAAATAAAATAAAAATAAAATCCATTCTGCAATATTCAACAAAATCCGGTGCTGCCAACTAAGAAAAAGCAGACATATCTGAAGAAGGTAGTTCAACAGATGGCATCTCCAAGACGTGGTCTTATTATAATATTCTATCTTGTATTCAAACCAGTTTTTAAGAAAACTCCCCCCTCCCTCCCTCCCTATCTCCCCCAATTGTGTTTTTCCTTCCAGGATTCTGATACCTGACAGTTTTTCGCCAGCTACACCTTGACGCCTGAGACTTGACCATGTGGAACAATAGGAGGTGGGGTTGGGAGGGTGGGGGGAGGGGGGCATGGGACACACAACAACCAAACTTAAACCTGAGGGAGAACCAGACAGCGGGCTCATAATCTTGTCGCGCTTTCTACTCGACCATTTTCCCTCAAGTTGAACTCTAAAGCACTGTGATGATCAGAGGAGCCTTTGAGAAGCCAAACGCGTCACCTGCTTAAAGTCCAGTTCAAGCCTTGGGGGTCAACAGGGGGGATACACAGTTAACCTTCGCTCATCTTCTGTATATTTTATGTTGCTTTTTTTTTTCTTTATTAACCACAGTTAAGGTAGAGTATTTAGAAAAAAAAATGTGAGGAGTTTCTTGGAAAAGGCCTGTGCCAAACCCACAAGTGATTTCTTATTTTCATTGTTTTTTTGTTTTTTTTCTAGCTCCATTATGTGAACCGGTTAGCCTTCGACACAGGAGAAAAGACGATGGTTTCTGCATTGTAGGGCAAAATTACCATCCATTAATGTTTGCAATTAATGAAATGATTGCATATTAGTTTAGATTTATAACCCAGTGACTTCTAAAATGAGGGTTTAGGTTTTTTTTTTTTTCCAGGTGTTGAACTACCTGAAATGCACTCAAATTGAACTTGTTTAGAGTGTAAATGATCTTTTTTTTCCTGTCTTCTAGTTTACATAGACTTAATATTCTTTCAATGGAATTCAGTCTGTTTATTAACCATTCCTTAGCTGAAGCCGGATATCCTTAATGCTGCGCTTTATGTTGAGCAGCAGAGCAGTTTCAGTCTTGAATTAGCTTTTTATAAATGGTCTAATTCTGGGTTTTAGGGGAGAAGTCACCATGGCGGCCTGTATTTCTGCCACACACAGTATGTTGACATACTGAGATTTCAGGGGAATCTGTTGTCTGTTTCACCTGCTGGCATCGTCACAGGTCCATGACTGCCACAGTGTTTTTTTTTTTCTTCTTTTTAATTCCTCATTTTGTTTTTTTTTTAAGTGCATTTCTTTATTTTTATTTTTCACTATTGAAGACAAATACCTGTTGTGTACTATTGCCTTTTTACGAACACCACATGTACTTAAGTTTGTGAGTCACTGTTTAACGAAACAATCGCACATCTCTCAGCTTCTAGAACGTAACATTGGTCATTGATGTGGTTTATGCGCACACACACATGTCTATACAGCTTTTTAGGAAAGTCACTGCAACTAGTGTTTAAAGAAAATGTTTGACATTTTGTGAAAAGAACTGATTTACTTTATCAAGGCTTGCGTTAATTTAGACAATTGCATTTTTTTTCTTTTACATTGTTGTCAAAATTTACTGAAACTGCTGAATCCAGAATTTAGTTGCGTTTTATAGAATTTTGTGGATTTTCCAACCAACATATATTGACACATAAAGAAGAAAAATGCTGCTTCTCGTTAATTCCGGTGTTCCACAGGGCAGTGTCCTGAGCCCACTGCTCAGCTTGTTAGTACGTGTATCCAGACACAGGCAGAAATGCTGATAGAACGTCCTAAGAGGGCCAGCAGGCTAGATATCCCAGCGTTCTCTCTTAGGTCCTCTGTAGTGCTCACCTAGCCTGGGTAGAAACCGTGATGCCATCTTAATTTTTAAATAAGAAATGGCACCTCAGCAGCAACCCTAACATCACTGTAGACACATTTGGGGTGATATTGAACTAAAATGCATCTAAAAGACATGTAAGCTTTTCAATACTTTCTGCACCAACGATTTCAAATTGTATCTTATCAATTCATATACATTTGATCAGGTAGGTAGCTGTACTAAAATGTAGCCGATGGCTACAAACTGACTGAATGAGATATGTATGTAGGGGCTGTGGGTTCCAACGGGGCTAAAAACAAGAAGTGGTTTCAAGAGGAAGTTAAGTGCTGGACTTATTTTCGGGCTAGTTTCATACGTCATGTTGACGAGACTAATCAGTATCTCTTTTTCTTTCTTTTCTTTTTCTCTTAAACGATAAATTTTTCTTTTAAGAATCATGAAATTGGAGAAATTTTATTTTTTCAAAATGTCAAACTCCACAATCAGCTGCACTTGCGCAGAGCAGTTCCAACTCTCACTCAGACATGTAACTTAAGCGTTGCTCCACTTGCTTTCCGCCTTGAGAAACTGCAGTGTTGTGGATGTACTTACTGTAACAGTGCTAACTCTGAATCTCTCACGAGGGTCTGGGTGGGGAGGGGGGTAACGAAGAGGAAGTCGCTGTGCTCTTTGCCTTTGGAGACACTTTTTTTCACAACCACTGAATCAGGGCCGACCAGCTTCTCTTTTACTGTAGGAATCATGAAGTTCTCCCAGCGCGGATCTCTCCTGCTTCAGTTCTTTGATTATTCTGATCGAAGTCCATCCTCTGGTAGAGACGCTCTGTGGTGTGGTGTACTGTATGCAGTTTTCTCGTTGAGAGGATGACTCTGTTCTCGTCTGGTCTCTTCTAGAGCACTTGCTTTCTTTCTTTAGTTGTTTTTTTTTCCCGTGGTGTGCTTGTGTTCTCAGTTGCTTTTTTTCTCGATTTTTTTTTTAATTTTTTCCCTTTTTCTTCCCAGATGATTGCTCTTCTCTATGGATCATGAAAGCAATTTTAATGCATAGAGGTGCCTTCTATGCATAACGTGTATGTGTATAATAAAATGGTTGCTCTTCTAACTCTGGCGCCATCTTAAGTAACAACTAAATGTGAATTCCTTCATCATGAACATCCTGAACAAAAAAAGGAAGAAAAAAGACAAAAGCAGGATCCCGAAGCAAACAAACTATATTTTTTTGACATGTATATTGTACATGAACACCAAGTAGAAGAGAATGTACTTGCTAAAACATATCTACTTGCCAATAAAATATACTGTATGTATATTCCTCGCAGCTCTTCTCCCTGAGGCATGGGGAGGAGCCTCTCTCAGAGCTTAAGAGGTGTATTGTATGACTTTGAATACAGTTAACCATGTTAACTTCCTCTAAACAATAAATGGCTAGCTCATGCCTTGTTAACGCAACGTCTCGCGTCTTGTGTGTTACTTGCGGCTCAGATTTGCTTTTGTAAACTTTTGTTTTGGAAATTTGTTAGCTTGGATGCTGTTGTTTCAGAAACAAGAGTGAGGTGTTTTAAATATGAACTTTAACATCAGTTGGAGGGGAAAAAAAGGTGGCTGCGTAGCTGTTGGAATATTGAAAATGCAATTTTAGTGACAACCTTGGATTTTAATGGCGTACTGTGGCCACTGTGGTTTGGACTTTCTAAGCATCTAATGTGTTGCTATGCCATGCTGCAACAGATATATATACATATAGTAGGCATGTTAAAGTCTTTAGTGGCCTAAAGGTTAATATATTCTTTGCGTTTACATCACTGCTTTAAGTACATGTAAATATTTTTTAAAAAAGCAATTTTTTTTTGTCATTTTAGAAAGTGAAAAAATAGAAAAATTCATTACCTATAGAATTAAATATCCCAAGCATTTATTTTTTATAATTTGAATTACGGCTTACAAAAAAACCCCAAAATTGTGTAGGAGAAAATTTACTTGTGTTGTATGTGTGAACTTTAACCCTCCTGCGGTCTTATTAGATGGGGTCATGTGGACCCCAAAAGCTTTTATTAGGTTTTTGTGTGTGTATGTGTAGTTTTGGGAACTGACGGTCTGACGGGACAACCTGCCCTACTTCACTGCTGTTCGACTGTGACATTTGACATGTGTCTCCTGAGTGTCGCGCTAAGACTGAAAAAAACCAATTACCGTTTGAAAAATGTGACATTGAAGTTGTTATGGTGACAATCTGTCACAATCCTGAAGATGAGCCTTTTTACACTCAGAAAATTAGATTTACCTGTGTACGTCATCGGGTGTTGCCAATGCTTCCAGATTTTTTTTTTATCATTGAAACACATTCAGCTAGGCACAGTTATTCATACCTCTGTCAAATGTAGGTTTAAATTATTTCTATTAAACTACGTTTTTTTGCTCTGATAGAAAAGAAGACACGCATTACATCAAATATAATAAAGCAATCTAAAATATATTTTTAATCTACATTTTATTAAAAAGGACATGAGGGAAAATGATTTATACCATGAACAATGTTTTTTTATATATATTAAATAGTAATAAAAGTCATTGCTGAACAGCTTGTTCTTCCACTTCTTTCTACTGGTATTTTGATGATTTATCTTTGGTGATTAACTTGAGCACTCCAAAACTTTAATATCATCTTCTGTTAGCAGAAACTTGTTGACAAAAATATATTAGTTTACATCTAAATCTACCAGGGGTATAAATAATTGTATAACTGTATTAGGTGTTAATTTACACAGTAAGATAGCTTATTCGCTGTTAGCATTAGCAAAGTCGTCTGACATTTTTAGTTCCATCTGGTGTTATGCTAGCACCCATCTAACCGTAGTCTTCCTTTCTTGTACATTAGCTTTAAAATAAATACCAGCTTACAACATTTGAGTCTCATTAATTAGTGATAGTCTGTCGAGATGCTATACTGCAGCAACTATAGCTAAAGAATATCATTCATCATTTTATGCCAGTAAAAGTCCTCTGCTCGGCTGTTTGGCCTGTTGAAGAATCAACACTGCTGTTATTCAGCTTGTGAATGTAAACTCGCCCTGCGACGGCACCGAGACGTCTCTGTTTCACAGTTATAATCTTTTTTTGTTTCAAAGTGTTGGAGGAAACGTTTGGGTGTTAACACAGAATGGCCATTAAGACGATGACCTTTGACTGACTGAAATGCATCACTTAAATAAAAAAGCATTAGAGCAGTGAAACTTCCCGTCACAACCAATAAAAACACATCAGTTATTTACAGCGGTATTTCTCAGTGAACAAAGACATTCATACATGTAATTACATTTCAACAAGTAAAGAAATTTGTGTTTTGTCGATTTAATCTTTGTTGTAGGCTTTTTATACCATTTGACAAGCCTGGGTTAACCTTAATAGATGCCACATTTGGAAAGTTTTCAATGGTTGTAACCCATATACTGCACTCAAATACATTTACCATCCAAATGATGCCAAATTAAAGGAGAAACAAGCATCCAAAATCACAGAGAATGACTGTCCATTCATTCAGTGCCTCAACCAAACAAAGTATGAACAAAAGTCTACAAAAAGAACCAATCAGAACTAACATAACAGAGCTACTTCAACATGCTGCAACCAATACTGGAATCAAAGGTAGAAATTTTAAGTTTTAAAATAAAATAAATGTTTCTGCATAGTTACTTGTCATCTTTTAACTTAAAATCCAGCACTACAACACTCATTCATGTTTAAAAAAACAAGGACAATTTCACAGCTTTTATGAATTGAAGTTTTAACTGGAACTGTGATTCTTAAGCTGAGCATTGTTGTAGATAGTTTAGATGCAGAGTAAAGCACTGAAACAGCTATTTATTTCATTTTTACAGTCTCATTGTTCACATGCTGTGAATTGGAACAGAAATGGAGGGTCAGCTACCCAAATAATGCTGATGTTGGCTTTAGGAACATGTTTTTTTTCTGATTTAACGAACAAATCTGAAACCTTATAAGGGATTTTTAAAAAAGTTTATTCAGATAAGTGAAAAATAAAAAAAATATTGGGCCTCGAAAACATTGTAATTCACCGTTGGAACCTGTTGCTCAGGATGATCTGAAATCCATAGTTGAGACCTAACCCTTACAATCTTATCATTGCACATTTAAAACATGGTATGGAAAAAAAAACTGTGTCCAACAAACTATTACTGTATACAGGGTGTTCAGTACCAACTACTCCTTATAAATACACACAAAAAGGCAGTGGAGTGGTACAAACAGCCTCTGTCCAGCCTCTTTGAGGGGCATTTTACCCTGGGTTACCAACGACTTTGCTGAACAAAAACACGTCGAATTCATGCAGGCTGTCACAAAACACGCGCACACACACGAATGCTCAACACGTCACTGACCCAGAGCTATCAGCATGCATGGTCATGAGTTTGGCATTTATCTGTCGTTCGTCATTAACTCTCCCCCTCCACTTTCTGTCGCCCGGCTCTGCTGCAGCTTTCCAGAATTCTTCTGAAGGGCAACAGCATCATCCACTCGCCGTCCCAGATTTCACATGGATCTCTCAGAATGAAGCAGATGTGATTTTTTTTAGGTTGCTTTTGCCTTATTTCTCTTTAAATATAGCCAGAAACTTCAAACTAAATGTTTCATTAGTAAGGTAAATATTTAGCTAGCTAACTAAATATTAAATTTAAGGCTGAACATTTAGCTTGCTAATTAAATATTCAATTTGAAGCTAAATATATAGTGAGAAGAGAAATATTTGGCTTGCTGAATAGATATTCAGTTTTGAAGCTAAATATTTAGTTTGCCAACTAAATATCCAGTTTTGAAAGTAAATACTTAACCAGATAAATAATTCTTTAGCCTGAAACTAAACATTGAGTTTGAAGAGAAATATTTAGCTTGCTGACTAAATATTAAGTTTGAAGCTAATTATGTAACTCACTATATTTAGTAAGCAAACTAAATATTTTGTTCACAAAATCCAAGTCTTTCGGTGTATGTCTCTCTTCAGAGACAAAAGATTTTGTCCATTCTTTGTAAAAGTTACGCAGGGGGGACTCTGTTCAGGACGCAGCTGACTTCTGAAAGCAATAAATCCCACTAGATTGTATTCAAGAGTGACAAAGTAAAGGGGCAGAATGCAAATTAGCCATTTTCTTTAGTAAAATAAGAGGGAAAAATTTTGTTTTCTTTCCACTTGAGTTATGTTCTAGTTTTGTGTTTTCTAATTAAATGTTTCCCAAATAAAATATGTTGAAGTTTGTGGTTGTAATTTGACAAAATGTGAAATAGTTAAAGGAATATAAGAAAAGTAATATTTTCACTAACAATATACAGCACTCTAGTAGTGTTTTATGTTTACAGTATATTCTATTTTATTTTATTCCACTCCTCCTTGGGCTGCCACCTTATCGTGGTGGAGGGGTTTGTGTGTCCCACTGATCCTGGGAGCTATGCTGTTTGGGGTTTTATGCCCCTGGTAGGGTCACCCAAGGCAGACAGGTCCTAGGTGAGGAACCAGACAAAGTGCAGCCCGAAGACCCCTTATGATAGAAAATATCTTTGGATCTGGTGTCACCAGATCCACCATCCGGACGCGGGTCACCGGGGCCCCACTCTGGAGCCAGGCCTGCAGGTGGGGCACGATGACGAGGGCCTGATGGCCGGGCTTTTACCCACGGAGCCTGGCCTGGCTCAGCCCAAAGAGGAGACGTGGATTCCCCTTCCAATGGGCTCACCACCTGTCGGAGGGGCCAAAGGGGTCGGGTGCATTGTGCTACGGGCGGCAGCCGAGGGAGGGGACCCTGGCGGTCTGATCCTCGGCTCCAGAAGCTCTTGGGACGTGGAACGTCACCTCTCTGGTGGGGAAGGAACCGGAGCTAGTGTGTGAGGCTGAGAGGTTCCAGCTAGAAATAGTCGGCCTCACCTCGACGCATGGCTCTGGTTCTGGATCAGTCTCCTTGAGAGGGGCTGGACGTACTTCCACTCTGGAGTTGCCCACGGTGAGAGGCACCGGGCAGGAGTGGGCATACTTGTTGCCCCCCATCTTGGCGCCTGTACGTTGGGGTTTACCCCGGTGAACGAGAGGGTAGCCTCCCTCCGCCTACGGGTGGGGGGACGGGTTCTAACTGTTGTCTGTGCTTACGGGCCGAACAGCAGTTCAGATTATCCACCCTTCTTGGAGTCCTTAGAGGGGATACTGGAGAGTGCCCCCCTGGGGAATCCCTTGTTCTACTGGGGGACTTCAACACTCACGTGGGCAATGACAGTGAGACCTGGAGGGGCGTGGTTGGGAGGAACAGCCCCCCCGATCTGAACTCGAGTGGTGTTCTGTTGGATGGTGTACTGCTGACCTCGACTCAGGGCATTGTGGGCCGGTGGGCGGAATACTTCGAGGACCTTCTCAATCCCACCAACATTCCTTCTGTTGAGGAAGCTGAGCTTGTGGACTCTGGGTTGGGCTCTCCAATCTCTGGGGACGAGGTCACCGAGGTGGTCAAAAAGCTCCTCGGTGGCCTCAGGGCCCCGGGGGTGGATGAGATCCGCCCGGAGTTCCTTAAGGCTCTGGATGTTGTAGGGATGTGTTGGCTCACGTGACTCTGCATTATCGCATGGACATCAGGGGCAGTTCCTCTGGATTGGCAGACTGGGTTGGTGGTCCCCCTGTTTAAAAAGGGGGACCGGAGGGTGTGCTCCAATTACAAGAGGGTCACACTCTTAAGCCTCCCTGGAAAGGTCTATTCAGGGGTCCTGGAGAGGAGGGTCCGTCGGATAGTCGAACCTCGGATTCAGGAAGAGCAGTGTGGTTTTCGTCCTGGTCGTGGAACACTGGACCAGCTCTACACCCTCAGCAGGGTCCTGGAGGGGGCATGGGAGTTCGCCCAACCAGTCTACATGTGTTTTGTGGACTTGGAGAAGGCGTTCGACCGTGTCCCTCTGGGGGCCTTGTGGTGGTTCTCCGGGAGTATGGGGTACTGGGCCCTTTGATACGGGCTGTCAGGTCCCTGTATGACCGGTGTCAGAGTCTGGTCCGCATTGCCGGCAGTAAGTCGGGCTCGTTTCCAGTGAGAGTTGGACTCCGCCAAGGCTGCCCTTTGTCACCGACTCTGTTCATTACTTTCATGGACAGAATCTCTAGGCGCAGCCGAGGAGTTGAGGGGATCCGTTTTGGTGGCCTTAGGATCGCATCTCTGCTTTTTGCGGATGATGTGGTCCTGTTGGCTTCATCAGATCGTGATCTGCAGCTCTCTCTAAAGCGGTTCGCGGCCGAGTGTGAAGCGGACGGGATGCGGCTCAGTGCCTTCAAATCCGAGGCCATGATCTTGAGCCGGAAAAGGGTAGAGTGCCTTCTCTGGGTCAGGGGGGTCGTCCTGCCTCAAGTGGAGGAGTTTAAGTATCTGGGGATCTTGTTCACAAATGAGGGAAGAAGGGAGCGGGAGATCGACAGGCGGATTGGGGCAGCGTCTGCCGTGAAGCGGGCGCTGTACCGGTCCGTCGTGGTGAAGAGAGAGTCAAAAAGTGAAGCTCTCGATTTACCGGTCGATCTACGTTCCCACCCTCATCTATGGTCATGAGCTTTGGGTCATGACCGAAAGAATGAGATCACGGATACAAGCGGCCGAAATGGGTTTCCTCCGCAAGGTGGCCGGGCTCTCCCTTAGAGATAGGGTGAGAAGCTCGGTCATCCGGGAGGGACTCAGAGTAGAGCCGCTGCTCCTCCATGTCGAGAGGAGCCAGTTGAGGCTCAGGCATCTGGTTAGGATGCCTCCTGGATGCCTCCCTGGTGAGGAGTTCCGGGCACGTCCCACCGGGAGGAGGGGAGACCCAGGACACGCTGGAGGGACTATGTCTCTCGGCTGGCCTGGGAACGCCTTGGGGTTCCCCTAGAGGAGCTGGAAGAAGTGGCTGGGGAGAGGGAAGTCTGAGCCTCCCTTCTGAAGCTGCTGCCCCCGCGACCCGACCCCGGATAAGCGGAAGAAAATGGATGGATGGATGGATTTTATTCCATAATAAAAAAAAAACTATCTTAATTGTATTTTGTTTTTCGGCTTCACTTATCTTTGGATAAGGAAATTTAATGGATATAAAATGTTGTGCCTTAAATGGTTCGCACGTGTACAAGTTGAAGTGTCCTGGCATTTTATGACGCAGTGCAGTTAAAATACCACGAGAGGGCAACAGTGAGCCAGCTCCCGACTCACAGTCCGACAGCTGCTTAAACTTCAGCTCAACCTGCAGACAGAAATCCGTACCAGAGTTTAGTAAAACTGAGAAGCGGCCCCGCTTATGATGACCAGCTGTCAGTACTGCAGCACAAAGACGCGCGTCACATGTCATGTTACTGTAACAGTGTTTGTCCTTATTGTTGGGGCGATCGCTCCTCGGAAAGGCCTTACGGTTATCTCTTAGCTGAATAACAGAATTACATAATCATCATGGGCTCTAATTGCACACTGCAGCGAGGCTTTGGATTTGTGTTGTGTTGTACATAATAAGTGCAGCTGTTTTGCTTGAGGAAAATAAAGCTCCTAAAATAGATCTATTTAGTATAGTGGGCTCATGTGGAGATTCACTGTGAGTTTCTCCAGCACAGGAATACATTTCAGCTATGGGATATAGAATTAGAAATAATAATAATAATAATAATAATAATAATAATAATAATAATAATAATAATAATAATAAATGTAAAATAGGAGTGTTAGATTTGAAAAGAAATATATATATATTTTTACATTTTAAATCCAAAATAACATCTCCATCAGAATTATTATTAATTATTAAAGTTTATTTGATAGGGACAGACACACATTGACATAGACAAACTGAATAAAACAGCAGTCCCATGTTTGCATCATGGTGCAATAGCAACAGCTAATTTGCAGCACTTGTCCTTAATTGGACTTTTAAAAAATAACTAAAAATTGAAGTGAAATCATTTAAAATAGCACAACATAATATATACAAACAGAAAAATGTAGAGAATTAAAAATGAGTACAGGTCTGTTTTTGACATAATCAGAGTTTTGTTTGATTTTTGAACGTAAACTGGTTACAGACTTTAAGTGAACAGGAAGTGAGTTCCAAGCTGCAGATCTTCTCACAGACTCAGCACTGAGCAAAAGTGGTTCTTCAAAAGGGGACCTTACAATTTCCATCCAAAGCTGCTCTGGTAGATCTGCTATTGCCCTGCTGTCACTGTATGCAATTGCTTAATGGTGTTGGTGGAAGTCCATTTAAACACTTAAAAATCAAATTTAAAACGTTATAATTTAGAAAATTTGTAAAATCCAAAATGCCAAATCTAGCCAAAATGTGACAATGATGGAATCTAATTGGCTTTTGATATAAAACCTTTAAGGTCCGATTATAAAGTCTTGCTAGTGGTTTGAGTATAGTTTGATTAGTCTGAGAGTAGTTCCGTAGGTAAAATGTGAGAGGATCAGTGAGTTCAAAAACATCTCTACACAGTGAAGTGTCAAACAATGTCTAATAATTTTAAAACAGTTCATATTTGATCTAACAGTTTTGCAGATGTTATCAACATGGCTCTTAAAAAAAAAAGAAATATATATAATATATATATATATATATATATATATATATATATATATATATAAAACCTTTTAAAAAAATAACAATTGAAGGTTACATAATTACTTGTTCCAATTCTATAGGACTATAGTTGATTGTACTATAAAATGGCAATATATGCCTAGAAAATGCAAAATACTGCCCCTTTCATAAGAGAAAAACCTAATTTTTCAAGTGACAAATATAAGCAAAATAAATTAATTTAATTGAAAATGAATGTAGAATTCACAATGTGATTTACTCTAAAAACATAAGAATGGATCATGTGTTGTTTTCAGTACAAATAATCAATTTTATTTAATTAATTAATAATTAGAAATAATTTTTTTTTTAGAAAAATCAAGTATTGAAATCTCCAGGTTTTATTTCAGAATGTTACTGCAGTTATGAATCTGCCTCCAGTTCTGTAGGATTATACTTTAATGAAGCAGCTAACTGCTTCTTTTGCCTCTCTTTTAATACACTTTGCCAAAAGTTGAGGAGGCATCATCGTTTCGCCCGGTGCTGACGTGATGAGAGCAGACAGGCTTAGTAAAATGAGAGAGAGAGAGAGAGAGAGGGAGAGAGAGAGAGAGAGAGAAGAGAGAGAGAGAGAGAGAGAGAGAGAGAGAGAGAGAGAGAGAGAGAGAGAGAGAGAGAGAGAGAGAGAGAGAGAGAGAGAGAGAGGGGAGGCAGCAGAGCTCCTACTACAGCGTGTGGGGCTGGAGAGGCTGTCAGTGAGGAGGAGAGCGGGTGAGAAGATGCTGCTGGAAGGATGCTGAGAGCTGAAGCCGTTCACATCCAGACCAGAACCAGAGAACAGCACCGCGTCTGTCCCACAGCCTCAGGTAAGACCATGCTGAGACACTCAGTTTTGTTTTAACAATGTTTATACGATGCACAAGTTGGTTTGGACTTTTTTCTTTACTATGAATTCACTATGATGCTTGGTTAGGAAACTGTGTTAGTGACGTGCATAATAAAGAAAAAATATTTTTTAAAAATGTATTATTGTTTGAAACAAAACATACCATGAAAGTTTTTTTTGCAGATGTTTTATTTGCTCAAATTAAGATGCAATTTCTATAAAATTTCGATATTAATTACCAAAGAGTCATCTTGAATCTTGCGTTGATCTGTAGAGCAACATCTGTAGAGCACACACACACACACACACACACACACACACACACACACATATATCTATATATCTATCTATCTATATATATCTATATATAGAGATATATATAGATAGATAGATAGATAGATATGATGTGATTGACCAGACTGATAACTCAGGTCAAACCCTAATGAAGAAGTTTGATTGTGGAACAAAATTAAACATTTGATCTTAATCTGATGAAACTTGTTAAGTTTTGATGATACGTTCAGATCCAGTTCATCTGGCTTTTTGTTGCGCTTTTAACTCCAGTTAATACTGATTAAGAAGCAGCCAATCTGGTTTGGTTATCAATCACGTGTTCATCTGCAGAGGGATGGTAAAACTCAAGCTCAACAGAGAGGAAGGAGGTGGGTCTCTTTCTTCACATAAAGGCAACATTCAGCTGATGTCAGTTTTGATGAGATTTAATAAGCTGCTGAAAATAATCCTTATTTTGAGATCACAGGATTATTTGAGCACTCCACAAAATCTCAATAGGGTTACAATCCATACATATTTGGATTTGTTTCACTTATTTCCTGTCTTGATCTTTTCCTTATTGTTTGTTTTCTTCCGGCTTGCCATTTTCATTTATTCTTTCTGTCAGTCAAAAAAAATTGAAAAATAAATCAAATTTTGTGATTGCCGTGTTTCCAATAAGTGATAAATACAGTTAAAATCACATGTGAGTTAGATTGTTCACACAATAAGACGTCAAAAATGATGGGCAAGATGCAAGCGAGCTAGCATGTAAGAAAGACACACAGCTTTTTATAAACCGTGTGATGCTGTGAGAGCTCTGGAGGAGCCAGCTGCTCGCCCATCATCCTCCTGCCACTTCCTGTTGTCTTCTTCCTGGTTTTCACCAGTAGTAACATCCAGCCGGTCATGTGACTCGTGTGATGCGAAAAAGTATTTCCATTGCAGTTTTGTGAAACTTCAACATTTCAAAAACTTTTTTATCGAAAAACTTGTTTTTTTCTAAAGTGCTGGGTTTGCGCAATTTTATAGTTAATGAAAATGCTTCAGATATCATATTCCACACTATACTGCTGTGAATTAAGACTGTAACTTTTATCTCAGCTGTTCAGATGACCATCTGGTTGCACTAGACTGAAGTAATGCAGTTTGGTTACTCTTGTGTGAAAACAGAATATTTTATTTTCTGAGGCATGGCGACTAATTAGCTTTATTTTTTTGTGCTTGTGAAGCTGAACTGTTAAAGATCAGAGTAGTCTAGGTTCACAAACATCGTAGTAAGTACATTTTTTGCTTGTCAGTTGTAAGTAAGCTAAATAAAAATGGATTAGCTAATGTCTAGTTGTTATGGATCTAGAAATAAGATTTAGACCTTTGAACATAAAGCTTCAGAGCCCTGCAGCTATGTAATGTCCTTAAGATCAAATCACAACTCAATACTACTGCTGTGTACGAATCATATTTATAGCCGCTGTCATGAATGTTTTATTTGAACTTCTGATAACTTTCATGTAATGGAATCAATCATGAAATGGAAATGTTGCTGCACAGTTTGGAGGACATGAAATACTTAGAAATGGCTTGATAAGGATGTATTTAGTCCTTTTTGCGCATAAAAATCTAAGTGTTTCACAAAGAGAGCAGCACAAATGTTTAAATGTTTGTGCCTTGTAAGATGTCGCTCTGCTAAAACTCTGTTCGAGGAGACCCCATAAGGGCAAGTCCTCACGTGGATCGATGTTTTTAATGTTTTTATCTTTACTTTTAATAATGTTTTTATCTTTTTTTTCTTAATCTTTTTCAAAATCTCCTTCTCTTTCTGTTTATTCACTGTCACATGCTGTTTTTATTTTAATTATGTAAAGTACTTTGAAATGCCTTGCTGCTGAAATGTGCTATGCAAATAAAATTTTATTGATTGATTGATTGATTGATTGATTTTTGCACATAAAACTCAAAGTGTTTCAAAGAGAGCAGCGCAAACGTTTAAACACTGCTAACTTAAACAATGGCTATGGACTGAACACGTTTGAAAGACAACTTTTTATGAATGTCGTCCGAATAAAACAAAAACAAACCATCCTCCTCCTACCACTTCCTGTCATCATCATCTTCTTCATTTCCGCCAGTAGTAACATCCGGCTGTTGATCACGTGATTCGTGTGATTCGGAAAAAAGTGTTTCCACTGCAGTTTTGTGAAATACACCAAAAAAACCACCTCGTCCGAGCATCAAAACTTTTGTCTTTATCAAGCAAAGCCAGTCGAAACTGGCCGTGCGT